>JAWWMP010000334.1:0-13427 GCA_035047865.1 Dendrocincla tyrannina
ACCACCCTCTGGGGGAAGAAGAACCTTTGGCTGAGATGCCCCCTGAGCCTGCCCTGACCCAGCTCCAGCCATTCCCTCCTGGGGGAAGCTCTTACCTCCCTGCTTTTAGTGCTGTTTGGGTACACGATATTTTCCTAAATCTCTCCTTGTTACTGCCACACAAATCCACACCATCCCCTCCTCCCCCTTCCCTGGGAATTTAAGTGCTGTTATTAAGGTGCTGTTATTAAGGCTCCATTACTTTTACAAAACGTGTGACAGATCATCTCGTGCTACTCTGTGAAGTGCTATAAATAATTAAACTTCAACTAGACTTGTCAAAATAAACGAGCAGAGGAGACTCTGCTCTGTGGTGCCTTTGATTTTGTTTGTATGTGTTGCCTCTTTCATTTTGTTGTCTGCTAAGCAGCAAAAACGTGGGGATCACAACAAGGAGGTCCTGCCACCATCCTGGTTGCTCTGCCACGGGGATTGTCCCAAATCCTGCCTGGCCAGCACATTTGGTGCCTTCTGCCCAGTCTTGGAGGGGGTTTGGTGGCCAGGCACCCCATCCCAGCTGTGCCACATCAGGGGAGGCAGCAGGGATCCTTCTGGAAGGTTCCTGGCTCCTGCCCAGTTCATGCATTGGAATTTAAACATTTGACACATCCAGCTTTCCTGCACGAGTTACCCACAAAGCAGTGGAGATGATGCTTTTCCTCATTTTTTTTTTCATTTACAGGTTGACCAACAACACCCCCAAAACACCATCTGGGTGCAGAATTAAACAGGGCAAACAGGTCACAGGGGTGGGAACTCAGGAGGTTCAACAAGGCTGAGTGGCTCAAAGCCACCACAGGTCCCTCATGGACTCACGTGGGCAGCTCAATGCCACTCCCACCCATCTCCTGCTGGCTCCTCAATCCTTGCTCTGCACTTCTGGGCACACAGAATGCTCCCATCCACCCTTTGGATCTCTCTTAGTCGAAAAAAATGTCTGTAAAGGAACAAATTGAAGGCAGGGAGTGAAATGTGGCATCCTGAATAGGGTTTTGCTGTCCTTAAGGCAGAAATGGGCTCTGACCAAGCAGCGAGAAGCAGAGGATCCTCACTGCTCACGCAGCTCCTAAAAGGGAATCTGCTTTGCCAAGACACGAGCGAGAGCTCTGGCTTGTCCTTTCCAGCTCATTGTGCTGCAGAGACCATTCAATGCTCTCAATGTGGTGGAGCAGTTCCTCAGGCTCCCTGGGGGTTGATTTCCCCCCTCCTGGAAGACAAGCCTGGTTCATGTTCCATTCACAGCACCATTGCCCTCCACGTGCCCCAGGAATTCCTGTTCCCACCCCACAACATCCCTGCGGGACAATGTGACCAAGCAGCTTCTGCGTCCCCACAGAAGGAGATGGGGCAGAAGCTGCTGGACCCCCCCCCAGGAGCACATGGGCTCCAGGAGCAGGAGAAGGCTCAGCCACTGCCTGCCCAAGGATGGGAATCCCTCCCAAAATTGTGTGCAAAACCTCCCCTCTGCCCCCCAAATCTCCCCCTGCTCCACTGGACTGAGTGTCCTGATCAAGGAACTTCATCCATGGGTTTGTTGGTCCTTTCTGCACCCACCACAGAGCGGGGACAGCTCTTCTTTGGGGCTGCCAAAGCTGCTGCTGCTGCTCTTGCTGACTCCAAACCAGCACAGAGCTGAGTGCAGGGGTTTCCTTGGGAAAGGAGAGCAGCTGAGGGGCAGTGCCTGAGGAGGGCATGGAAAAGAGCACCCAGTTGGAACTGGGAACGGCTCCTTCCCGGAAAAGGGCGCAGGGAAAGGGGGATTTCTTGGCTGGGCCTCGGGAGCTGCAGCATCTGCAGTAGCAGCACCCCACGGACACGGGTGCAGGTGGGACAAGTCCTGGGGGATCTGGAAGTGTCTCAGGAAGCTCAGGACACTGACGGGGTGTCACCTCTGCCCAGCTGGTGGGGTGATGGCACCTCCCATTCCTGCTCCTCTTCAGGAGAGCTTTTCCTCACCTGAGCTGTCCAAAATAATCCCCTCCTCTTACAGGGCTCAGGGATTCAGGGAGCGACTGAAAAGGACGATCCTGAACCAAAATAGGATTTCAAGGAGAATGACTGTCCCTCAAAGGTAACTCGAGCCAATGCCAAGGAGCTGGATGTGCAGAAGGGAAGGGTGAAGAGCAGGGAGAGGCTCCTACAAAGAGGAGATTCAGCTCAAGAACGGATTGAAAGCAATTCCTCCTGTTCAGGCAAGCCTGAAACACTTCAGGGAGCGGCTGAGCTGCCAGGGATGCTGCAATTCCAGCAGCTCCCCCTCCTTCACTCCCTGCCACGGCTCATAGGTCTGATTTGGGAGTGAAACAGGTGATTCCAGAGCAGGTGTAGAGAAATCGTGGATTTTCCCAGCCATGGGAGATGCGGAGTGTCCTGCTCCGCCTGGAAGATGAACTGCGCTCGGGAGAACTGGCTCCGAACGCCAGGCAGGTTGTTAGACCTCATTAGCGTTAATTACCGCACTCCCCCGTGCACGCACCTCCACCAGTAATCACCACCCATCAGCCCAGGGGCCACCCTTGCTTTCCTCTAATTCCGTAATTGGAGGGGAGGAAAGAGGGAAGAAAAATCAGCGCTGAAGTGTAAATGGCTCCGCTAATCTCGCCGAGCGCTAATTGCGCCTTGGTTGGTTTGGGAGGGGAGGATGCTGGGCATGCCAGGGGAACCAGTGCCCACCACGGCCAGAGGCTCCTCGGAGGTGACGGGGTCGGGGGGCTTGGCTGAGCACGGGGACAGCTCGGAGGTTGTGCTGCTCACCCCAGAGACCCTCAGCCCCGCTCCAGTGGTTGGCTCAAAAATAAAGAGATTGGGAAGAAATCCTTCCCTGTGAGGGTGGGCAGGCCCTGGCACAGGGTGGGCAGAGAAGCTGTGGCTGCCCCTGGATCCCTGGGAGTGTCCAAGGCCAGGTTGGTGCAACCTGGGCTAGTGGAAGGTGTCCCTGCCCATGGCAGGGGCAGCACTGGATGATCTTCGAGGTCCCTCCCAACCCAAACCATTCCAGGGTTCTTGCTCATCTCTGCTGGCTCCAGCTCTCTCCCACCAGCAGCACTGGGGGGTCTCAGACCCTCATCAGCTTCACCCCAAGGGCAGCTCAAAGACTTGGGTTTAAACTGTCAGTTTAATGGATTTGAACTGACAGGGAGTGGGTTCAGATGGGACATTGGGAAGGGATCCTTCCCTGGGAGAGTGGAGAGGGGCTGGGCTGGAATTCCCAGAGAAGATGTGGCTGCCCCTGGATCCCTGGAAGTGTCCCAGGCCAGGCTGGATGGCGCTTGGAGCACCCTGGGCTGGTGGAAGGTGTCCCTGCCCATGGCAGGGGATGGCATTAGATGGGCTTCAAGGTCTCTGCCAACCCAGACCATACTGGATTCTCTGTGGGCACGGGCACAAGTGGTTACTTGTGTAAAGGGCTGCACAGGGAGCCAGGAGAGCCCACCCTGTGCCCGTGGCCAGCCCTGCACAGACTCAGCCCCACACACCAGGAGGGTGAGGGAAAAGCAGAGGAAAGCACAGAGAAAAGCCCCTTTGTGCCAGAGCACTGGAGGGAAGGTTTCAATACACCAGCTCTCTCAAAAGCTCCTTTGAGGCTCCAACTCACTCAGCTGCCAGTTGTTTTTCAGCCCATTCACATCCCTCTCCTCCGAGTGTCTCCCAGGACAAAGCTGGGGACCTTCCTTGCCAGGGGACATTGCTGAGCCTGGAGTCAGACCAGCAGTGCCACACACAGCATCCCTCAGAGTGGAAATCCAGGCCCCAGGGACAACAGGAAGCCAGGGAAGGGCAGCAGCCAGGATTTGTCCCCTGCAACTTGTTCCAGTTCAGACAGACAGACAGACAGACATCAGGCAGCCCCTGACATCCCTGAATAGCTTCCCTCAATCTGCTATAATATTTATTGTCTCTCCTTTGTCCCTTCTCCTGCCCAGCGCCTGGAATGTTGCCATCCCAGCAGCCTAAAAGGCCAGGAAATGTAGGATTTTCCCTAAAGCAGCTCCGTGTGCCCCCAGGGCCATGGGTTAGTGCTGGCCTTGGCAGTGCTGGGGTCACAGTTGGACCCCATGATCCTGGAGGGCTTTTCCAACCTTAGTTATTCCATGATTCTGTGATTCCCTGAGTCAATAATCTCTGCTCTCAAGGCCAAGCCCAGCTGACAAACCCTCCTGCTCCCTGGTTTATGCTCCCCAGGGAGGGCCAGGGCCAAGGGGAACACCAGGATTCACCTGCAGCAGGAGGTCCATTCCTTCTTGTTTTCCCCAGGAGAAGGCAGAGGAGGTTGTGGGCAAACCCTTTCCATCCCTCCGCAGTGTTTGTGCCCCTGCTTTAGGTCTGGGCAAGGGGGGGACAAGCACCCCCTCTGCTTTCCCCTCCTCTCCATCCCCCAAGTGGTGCTCACTGAGCTTAAAATATTCCGAATTTCTGCTGCAGGCAGATCTGTGCAGTTTGCTGGGCCTCACCCTCGGAGCCCCAGCTTTCTCTGTGCCTCTTTAATTCATAATAATTCAATGCCATCAACAAAACATGCCGATTTTACCTTAAATCTCATATTCCCACCCGAAAGTCCGCAGGGGGAAAGCACACACTTGCCATGCTCTAAGCAAACAACATTCACACTTTGCAGTTCCCCACCTGGAGGAATATGATCTCCTGGAGTACCCTGGTGAGATAAAGTAACCATTTGCCGTACACTTCTGACCTGAGCTCACATTTATTCCACTGAAATGTGGTATCAAGCTCG
The DNA here is from genome assembly GCA_035047865.1 of Dendrocincla tyrannina. Lineage (NCBI taxonomy): Eukaryota > Metazoa > Chordata > Aves > Passeriformes > Dendrocolaptidae > Dendrocincla > Dendrocincla tyrannina. The sequence continues at coordinate 4,772 of JAWWMP010000334.1, forward strand.
ACAGAGTAACTCTCATGCTAAAAATAATCACAGTTTTCCAAATGTATTGCAGGATTTCTTAGAAGACAGATGCCCAGGGAGGATTCCCAAAACCAGAATGTGAGGCTGAAGAAATGAAAGAATAATTTAGAGCCTTAGAAACCAGATCATTTATATTTTTTTTCTTGATACTGCAAAATTCATAAAATCAATGATTCATGGAAATATTTGCCTGGCCACAGAGTCAGCTTTGTAACAGGGTAAATAATTGAGATGCATTTATTACATTATTTATTGGAAAATTCACAGCATAAATAATTCAAAATCAGCTAATTATCTGAAAACGGGAGGCTAAAGGGAGGCACCACAGTCCATTAGTTATGGCCACCCGTGGGGATTTAATCCCCCTTTTGGAGGAGCAGGAGGTTGTGGAAGGAGCAGGGGCAGTGGGGAGCAGCTCTGGAGGGCACACTGGGGTGGGAGTGCTGCTGCTGCTCCCCCAGGGGGTGGGATCCCAGCCCTGGGGTGGCTGCACTCACAGCCTGAGCTGGATGCAGGACAAACTCTGGGCTGGGTGATTTAATGCCCCCATGGATCAGGGAATGGTTTGGGTGGGAAAAAAGCCCATCTCATTCCCATCCCCTGCCCAGGGCAGGGACACCTTCCACTCGATCAGGTTGATCCAAACCCATCCAACCCGGACACTTCCAGGGAAGGGGCAGCCACAGCTTGTCTGGGAAACTTGTTCCAGTGTCCCAACAGCTCCATTGCTCAAATTTGCCCTCCTGTATCCAAGGCAAATCTCCCCTCTTTTGGTTTAAAGCCATTCCCACTTGTCCTGTCACAACAGCCCTGGGTTCTCTGAGCTACAGCATCCTTGGGCCATGGACCTGGAGACACTTTCCCCTTGGTCTGAGGGCTCCAGGCTTGGGGGAAATGGAGGCTCAGCCCCACTTCTCCTGCAAAGACAGCTATTGTGGGTTCCTCCAGTGGGTGACAAAGAGCAGGAGAGGATGGGACAGAGCAGAGCTTTGTGTCCATGCCAACATTCCTCCAGGAAGGGACACTTGGCTTGGCTCTGTCTCTTGGATCTCTGATGTGTTTCCATCCATCACAACCTCCCTCCCACCTCCAGGTCGTGGAGGAACAGCCCCTCTCCCCCAGGGATTGGCCCTCTGGTAGCTCACAGGCACTTGCAATTTGATCAAAATAAAACACCCACAAAAACACATTTTTCTTTATCAGGAAAATAGAAAAAGGAAAAAAAAAAGGAAGAAGCACAATCTGGGTATTTTCCACTCATTTCTTGCCAGACTTTTGCCATCATTAGCTGAGCACACGTTGCAAAATGCATTTATCACTGTCTGAAATGTTGACGATGGAAGAACAGCTTATAAACACAAATTAATTTTTTCCTGCCTCTTCTGATGCTAATTTTCGACTTGCACAAGCTTCACTATTAAAAGCACAGCCTCTTCCCTTCCTCCTTCCACCTCCCCCCCTTTTCTAAGCTCTGAAAGCATCAGCAGGCTGGCAGATCCGTGGCTGCTGCTCTCAGAGGCTGCATTCCATCAGGAAGGTGGGGATCAGCAGCTCCCTCCTCTCAGACCTGCCTGCCAGCTCAGGGACAGGTGCCTGGCTGTGCTGCACATGCAAACAGGAATTACAACACAAGATGATGCCTCTGGTTTATAAAATGCCACACGAGCAAATGAAGAGTTCTGCACCTCCTTTATACAGAGCAGGAATTTCTTACCATCTTATTGTAATTGCAGCAGCACAGGAATTATTCTTAGTTCTTCCTTGGGAGGGTGGGCAGGCCCTGGCACAGGGTGGGCACAGAAGCTGTGGCTGCCTCTGGATCCCTGGGAGTGTCCAAGAGCAGGCTGGACAGGGCCTGGAGCACCCTGGGCTGGTGGGAGGTGTCCCTGCCCATGGTAAGAGGTGGGACTGGATGAGCTTTAAGGTCCCTTCCAACCCAAACCGTGGTGTGATTCTGTTTCTTAACCTGCAATGGGGCCCAGAGATCCCACCTGGGAGGGAATCCACATTCCAGCCCAGAGGAACCCTGGGGCTGGGATTGTCACCTCTGGGCAGTGACATCACGGAGGGTCCCAGGCTGTGGTGGGGCCAAACCCGGTGTCACCTTGACAAGAGGCACAGGGGAGAGAGCTCAGGGTGGGTTAAGGTTGGAAGAGAGGCTAAAACCCCCCAGCACTTTTCCTGCAGGTCGTGGTTCAGGGCTGTTGGGACATCACAGGATCAATAAATCACAGGAACACTTCAGGTTGGGAAAGATTTATAAGATCATCAAGCCCAGGATGGCCAAGACCACCACTGACCCATGTCCACAAGTGCCACAACACTCTTACACCCCTCCAGGGATGGGGACTCCACCACTGCCCTGGACAGCTGTGCCAGGGTTGCACATCCCTTTTGGTGAAGAAATTCTCCCCAATATCCAACCTAAACCTTCTCTTGTGCCACTTGAGGGCCTTTCCTCATCCTACCCCTTGTTCCTAAGGACAAGACATCCCCAGCTTCAGAGCTCCAGCCAGCCATGCAGAAGTGGCTTTTAGGTGGGACTGGGGAATTTGGGAGCAGCTCCTGGACCCTGGGGACTTGTTCATCTCCATGCAGGTGTCACCTTGTTACAGGTGGATGCTCAAAAGCCAATTCTGTGTGGATTTTACATGGCAGGGATTTGGATCTGCTGTGCCCACAGCTCTGCCTGTGCCCACAGCCTGGCAGAGCTTTTTGGGGACAGGGTGACCCCAGCTCAGGACAACAGGCCATGGAGACCCATCAGCTCCACCCTGTGCCCACCCAGGCCCCCATTGCCCAGCTCCACCACCAGTGGGCCCAACCTTTCCCTGCCTCCCTGTGCAGGGCAGCAGCTTTCCTGCAATCCCCTGCTTGTTTCCCGGTGCATCCAGAGGGAAACAGCCCAGGACATCCCCCCGTGCCCAGTCCAAGGCTGCACAGTGTCCCCTGCCCCGTGGGCACCCTGGCCAGGCAGGAGGGGTGCTGGGGTGCTGTGCTCTGCATTCTGCCCCCTGGGATGCCACCCACCCTGTGCCCAGGAGGGGAAGGCTTTGGAGCCCTTTTCCCTGGCAGTACCTTTGGAATGTCTCCTCTGCTCAGTATTCCAGGGCGTGCTGCAGTCAGCACACATCCCCTTGTGCTGTCCTCTGCCAGAACACTCCCAGTTCCCCTCTCAGAGCTGCCTTTCAGCTCCAGCCCTGCCTTTGTGTCAGCCTTGCCTTTCCCCAGAGGGGTCATTAACTCCGGGTCGGGGCTGGTTTGCCACCAGTAGCACAAGCCCCTGATGATCCCTGTGGGTCCCTCCCACCTCGGAATATTCCCTGGAACTCCTCTGTGCAACTCTGACCCCAAGGAGTGCAGGCTCAGCCCTCGGCTCTGCAGCTTTTGGGGACATTGGCTGTTGTTTTTACCTAAGCCAGTCGTGTCTGTGACTTGTCAGCCTGATCAGAGCGTCCATCTGGATGCAATCTGGACCTTGTGTCACCCCTAGGAAGCTGAGAGGAAGCTGCTGGTTCTGGCAAAGGAACAGCCCAGTTATTCTGGGCAGCTTGTCTGGGCTAAACTGGGATGTTTTCCTCCTCCTGGGAACTGGGAGAGTCAGGTCCTGGCTCCTGCCTTGTCCTGCAGATGGAACATCAACCCACCCACCGGTGTCTGTGTCCCACAGGGCTGAGAGCCCACGTGGGATCTCAATTTTGCCTCTCACCTTTCCACCCTGGACTCAAAACCGTGCCTTTGGGAGGCCAAGGGGCTCCCCCTGCCCAGGGTGAGGGATGCAGCCAGGAGGGAAAAGCAAGATGTGGGAATTCCTGGGAGACAACAGCTGGAAAAAAAGGCATTTCTGCTCAGGAAGGTGCTGGTCCTGCAGCACTGGAGCAGCCCAGGCTGTCCCCAGCCAGCAGGGAGCACCTGTAGGGAGGCAGAGAGGGCTGAGCTATCCCAGCATCTGGAGAAAGGACCACCCTCTCCCCACCCCAGGGTTGGCCTGAGCAGCCTCCTCATCACCTGCCCCTCACCCGAGGGTGCTGGGAGCCAGAAAGGTGCTGGCAGAGAAGAAGACAGCTGTCCCTCCCTGCTGAGCTCCACCCCAGCCCCAGGTGCTCTGCAGAGCTTACAAGAAGATAAAAGAAATCTAAATTGTGCAGCTGAATGTCCCAGCTCCGCCTGTGCCAGAGCCCCCTGCCCACCCTGGCACAGCTCAGGGGTCACTGCTGGGGGGGAAACACCTCCCTGTGAGCAGGCCCTGCACATGCCCCTCTCCATGGCTGGTGTAGCCACAGATCCAGGCTGAAACTCCATCCAGACTGAGATCTCTCCCACTCTCAGCAACCAGAGGCCCTTCCAGAGGAAACCCTCTGCCCCTGCGAGCCCACACTCCATCTCTGCCTGCCAAGATCATAAATGCACCTCAATTAGCTCCTCCAGGACACCGTCCTGGCCAGCAAACAGCCTGGGCTGTTTTGCACATTGGGCCTCAAGGGTGTTTTTCCTCCTTTTGCATCCCTGGGGATGTGCCCACAGGAGACACACACCATGTTCCCCCCGCCTTGCTGTGACACGGTCATTGTAAATGGGATTTGTTTGCTCCTTGTGGCATCACCCAGCTCATCTCATGCCCAACTCCTCAAAGATGTTGTGAGACTCCTTTTTCCCTTCTTTCAGCAGGAATGAGCTCCAGAGAAAGCTCCCCTTCCCCAGGCAGCTTGTCAAGAGCTGCTGGGATCTCCAGCACAGAGGGAGGTCCCTGCTGCAGGCTCAGGACCAGCATTGCTGATGCCTTTTCCCTCCTGCTCTTTGCAGAGTTCATGCCACACCCATTGCTACCAGTGTCCAGGGATTTTCAAGGAAACTGCTCCAAAGCACTGGGAAACCAGGAATATTTCTGATCCCCCACGTTCCTTGAGGATGCTTTTCTCTTATGTTACCAACAAAGACACTGCACTGGATTCTGTGGTTTCCAGACACAAATCTCATCACATAATTTGTCTCAGAAGCAACATGACTGAAGACATGTCATGGTTTACCAATTCATTAAAGGCAGCTTTAGGGTGCTTAATATCACAGCAAACCCACTGCAACTACACAGTGCCAAGGACTCGGATACGACTCACTTGGCTCTTTCAAATGTGGTCAGAAAGTTCAATTAGTTTGAGCTTTGTGCCAGCAGCTTTCCTGCCCACACAGGGGTTGGGTGTCCACACAGGGACTTTATTCCAGGGCATGGAGTTGTTCAGGTTGGAAGGAACATTAAAGACCATCTCGTTCCACCCCCTGCCATGGGCAGGGACACCTCCCACCAGCCCAGGGTGTTCCAACCTGCCCTTGGACACTCCCAGGGATCCAGGGGCAGCCACAGCTTCTCTGCCCAACCTGTGCCAGGGCCTGCCCACCCTCCCAGGGGAGAATCTCCTCCCAGTATCCCATCTAACCCTGCCCTCTGGCACTGGGGAACCATTCCCCTTGTCCAAAGTCCCTCTCCAGCTTTCCTTTCTTTCTGTTATTCACAATCAGCTCTTGGCCATGTTCTGCTCCTGGATTAAAATCACCAACATGCCAAAAAACCTGTTTCATTCTTCCAGACTCCCATTCTGTGCCCACCCAGAGCAGCCCCAGCCCCTGCAGTGGCTGATGTGCTGCTCAGGTCCTGCTGCTGCACCACAACAACTTGTCATCCCATTTGAGCTTGTCCCAGCCCATCTGCCTGCAGAGCTCCCAGGAACCAGCTGGGCTGGGAATATTGATGGAGCAGTTAAAGGAGGAAGAGAAAGATGGACTTGCAGGTGAGACTTGGAGCTGTGATTTCCTTCCAGACCAGACAGACCTTTGGACCATTCTTTATGTCCCAGCCTCGAGGGGGTTCGAAGGTGTAGAAAAACTTGTCTCTGATCTGAGAGCTCCTGCAATATTCCTATCAGCCCCACCAAGGTCACCCTTGATGTGCCTGGGTACAAGTGAGAGGAGAATGAGGCACAACACAGTGGGAAGGGATGGAGAAGGCAAATATTCCCTGCATTTAGCCCAAGACAGTGCAGCTCTTGGACTTTCTGAGCTCTTTCTGAAAGATGTGGAGCATTTCTTGCTCTGCAGAGGTTTGATTTCAGCAGCTCCGACCCAAACACACCTTAGAAAGCAGCGGGGAAGGATCTGGAAGGGTTGGTTTCACACATCACCTCACTCCAGGTCTCCCAAAAGGTTTCTTTCCCTCCTTGCTGGGGTGGGGAGGTGGCACAACAGGCACTGGGCTTGGCACAGAGTGCTCAGCCACCCCTTCCCTGGCCAGGGGCTCTGCCCAACCCCATCCAAGATGACCTGTGAACTCTTCCCATCCCCAGGCGACTGGAAAAGGGATGTTTCCTCTTTATGCAGTGACCCCCACGTGGTAATGGATCCTCTCTGCTCCTCCTCAGACGGTTCCTCCTGCTCCTTCCCCCACAGATGGGGAAACAGAGGCACAAACACTCGGGGTCCATGGGGTTGGAAAACCCCTCTAAGATCATTATCCCAAGGACTGGGGGGAGAGTCAGGTGTGCTCTGCCTGACCTTGGGAAAACACATGAGTTTTTGGGAATTCATCCCTTTTTCTCACAGGATTCGTGTTGAGCGTGTGTTTTATTTCCCAGTTTTTGTTCCTTCAGGCAGAAGATGTGCAGGAAATCATGGGTAATTAATTGGGATTCCAGCAAATCTCTCTGAGCTGCCTGGCCAAGACCAAAATCTACTTGTTTGTGTGGCTGAGTCGAGTCCGACCCTTCCCCCAGAACTGCCAAGGCCACCACTAACCCATGTCCCCAAGTGCCACATCTACACAAAGTCACAGCCCCTCCAACCTCTCTTTCCTGGAGAGCAATTCGGGGGGAGGGAAAAATTGGACAATTCCATTTATTATAATAAAACAAGCCCGCTGAGCACCCTTCCCCAAATTTACAACCAGCACAGAGCTTCACCCAGACATTTTATGAGCACAGTGTGACATTCTCCATAGAGACAGGACTGTTTATTCAGCCCAAACCCGAGGTGTCCCTGCTCAATGCTCTTGTCAGGCATTTTTCAAGCAGCCCTGATTTATAGACAAGCCAGGAAAGAGCTCGGTGCTCCCTCACCCTTGCAGAGGGATTTTTCTCCCCCAGCACTGGGTGTTTGAAGCAGAGCAGTGCTGGGAGCCCTGCCCGGGGTTCTGGAAGCACCAGAGCTCACTCAATTGAAAGGTCAAGGGATAGAAATGGAAACATGCCCTAAAAAAAGAAGAATTCCCCAGAGTGGGCTCTGGGCAAGCAGGGGTGGTTTGTCTCCTGCTGTTTGCCCTGGGAAAAGCTGCTGAGCTTCCCAGAGAGCCCCATGCAGGGCCGAGGGGTTTACAGCCTGTTCCCTCGGTGACCTTGGGGTTATTACCTGTCCAGTGGATTTAAGGGCTGTGGGAGGCCTGGCTGAATTCCCAGCTCTCCATCACTCCGCTCATCCCTTCCCCTCGTGGAATGAGCCCCATCTGCCCGGCAGCCACGGCTGGCTGTGATCAGCAGGAGGGAGAGGGCAGCGTTTCCCTGAGATCCCCCAGTCAGCCCATGCTCCAGGAGGAGCAAATCCTGCCTCCAGCCCAGCATGAGCTGCCCAGCACGGAGTGAGCACCAACCAAGGTGGGGGGACGGTGCCCCAAGAGGGGGCTTGGTGCTCTCCTGATGCTTTGAGGTGACTCTGCCCTGTGTCTTGCAGGGAGAAGGTGACCTGGCTCTTCTTGGCTCCAGCCTGGCTCTGCAGCAGGACTTGTTCCACCTCCCAGGGTCCCTAAAGCCATCCGAGGCACAGCCCCTGCTCCCGGCTCTGCCTCACCCTCTGTTTGCTGTACCTTTGCAGAACTCACACCCAAAAAGCAACCAGGGCTCTCCAGCTCTTTCCCAAGGTCAGACCTTCCTGTGGGTGGAAAACAATGCAAATCCAGCTTCAGCTGAGCCAAAGGTTGAGCTCTGGAGCATCCACTGGAGAGCCAGGTTACAAATGAGGAAAATGAAGCATTAACCCCCCGTGGTGTGGAACAAGGAGGTGCCCCTGGGGTTGTTTTGATCCCTTTCCCCTCAGACCTTTGGAAAACTTTGAGCCCTTTGCCACAGGATGACAACTCTTGTCCCAGCGGGGTTTCTTCCACCTGAGCCATGAGCAAACCTGATTCCCAAGTGAGGAATTAATTCATAAACATCCAACGGACTGTGGATCATTCCTGGATGTGCTTCCAAGGATCCACAGGCTGGAAACATCCCCTGGCTCGGTGTTTGCAGTTCATCCAATTTGCTTGTGTGGGTCAAATGAAGAGAAGCAGCTCTGCACACTGAGGAGCCGTGGCAGAAGAGGACCGTGGGGTTTCCAGGGAAAATGAGTTTTCTCCTGAGTCATCCATGCTGGAGCAGGCTGGGAACAGTGCAGGTGTGGGGTCACGCATGGGGACATTAATGGGGTCACCCTTGGGGGCATTAATGGGGTCAGAGCTGGCTCCAGACACCACCTGGAGGAAACTCCCTGCTCTGGGGAAACCTGGAGTCCTGGTCCATGGCCAGTTGGGCACGAGCCAGCAGTGCCTGGAGCCAGGAGGGCCATCCCTGTCCTGGGGGGCATCAGGGCAGGGAGGGGATTGTCCCGCTCTGCT
>JAWWMP010000335.1:0-13374 GCA_035047865.1 Dendrocincla tyrannina
GGATGGGATGGGATGGGATGGGATGGGATGGGATGGGATGGGATGGGATGGGATGGGGTGGGATGGGATGGGATGGGATGGGATGGGATGGGATGGGATGGGATAGGGTGGGATGGGATGGGGTGGGACGGGACGGGACGGGATGGGATGGGATGGGATGGGGTGGGAGGGGAGGGGATGGGAGGGGAGGGGAGGGGATGGGATGGGGTGGGATGGGATGGGATGGGATGGGATGGGATGGGATGGGATGGGATGGGATGGGATGGGAATTCCCACCTGGAGCACCGCGGCCGGAGCTGCTTCGCTGTGTTTTGCTGCCACCCGCAGCTCGCCGGGAGGAGCTGCACTTGGACACGATGCTCTTCTGCTTCCACACCTGCCAGGGAAAGGCAAGAAATAAAGAATGCCAGAAAAAAGGAATGAGGTTCCCAAATAGCTTCAGCCTCCAGCGAGGATTGGAAGCTGCGCCAGCCACATGTGGAGCAAGAGTGTCTTCATTTCGAATCTGCTCTGATCAATCCTCCCCCAGACAGTGGTTTGAAGGAGGGGAGCCCCATCTCCTCCGAAAGAGCCTGCAGGACATCCGTGCTCACAGACTGGCATTTTTATAACCTTGTGGAGCTCCTCTTTAATGGCTCTTTGTAGTTCTGTCTAAAACAGCCCTGATTATGCCTCATGTACACCTCAAACTCCCTTTGTGGCCCTAGAAATCCTGAATCTGGGACTGCTGCCCATCTTTAGTGTCCTGTGACCACCTATTGATGTACAAGGAGAGGGGTGAGCTTTGGAGGAACCTCTCCAGACTGACCAAAGTCACCTGAACACTCCTTAGTTTTGTGCTTGGAAAGCAACTCACTGGAAAATACAACAGTTCAAACAACAAATCTTGGAAAAATCCAACATTTTAAAAGGATTAGGCAGTACAGAACTGTATCAAGGTGTGGTATTTAATGGTTTGCACGATACATTAGCCTTGGCCCTCAGTTTTTGCTCTGGGGGATATTTGGTAGGAAAAACGGGACAGAAACTTCAATTTCTAGTTCTGGGCAGAGGAGCTGAGCTGGTGGGGTTGGTTTGGAGCCCCCCTGAGCACAGCCAGGCGGAGTTCTGAAGGACTTACACTTATTTCTGGGGTTTATTCCAAGTGAGAAGCACGCACAGCTAACACAGAGCTCAAACTTGCTGAGTTTATTCCGTTCAGTAGCTGCATCCTGAGCAGGAAACACTCCTGGAAGGTGCCAGGTTGAATCACTGAGAGGTACCAGAAAACTAAAGAAGAAGATTTAAGGCACTAAACTGCTCACCTGCCTTCACCCAGGGAAGGGAGTGCCTTTAAACCAGGGGATGTGCTGTGCTTTGCCCACCCCTGCACATTCCCCTTGTTCCAACACTGCTTTTTGCACGTTTTGGGGGGCATTGCTGGGAATCCTTCAGCTCAGAAAAAGCTTTGCTGGCCAAGCCAGCCAGGTCTGTGCCAGGGAAGGGTGGGCTTAGCTGAGCCTCTGGCTCCTCTTATTGTCTCCTTGAATCAGGTGCTTTGGGACACTCACAACCCCGGTGCCCACAGGAGGGAGCCAAATGCTTTGCTCTCAAGAAAGACAAAACCCACCTTTGTCTTCAGCGTCTCCATCAGATGCTCGAGGGTGAGGAGGAGGAAAAGCCAGTGCAAAGCTCTAAAGGCACCCCCGGAGCCTCGTGTGCCTTTTCAAAGGGAATTCAGACTCATCCAGGGGATTATGTGAAAATGAAAATATAAGGGAGATGTAACTATGGAGTCCTGGGATGGTTTGGGTTGGATCATCTCATCCCACTCCCCTGGCCCAGGTGCAGGCAGGAATGTTGTGCCACAGGCAGGGAAAAGCAGCCGGAGCTCTGGGAACCTTTTCCTGTGCCTTGTTTTTGTTTCTTCCCTCTAAACAGAGCTTTGGTATGTGGCCTGTTGCTGGATGAGGAAAATACGAGGCAAAGAAAGCTTTCAACTCCTAAAAATAAACGGTGTTTTTATGAATATTTCACAGGAGGCTGGGATTTCTCCATCTTCAACTTTTCCATATTAAAAGGAATCCATTATTGTTAGTTTTTAAATTTTTTTGAGTATTTGCTAGATTCCATGAGGTTTTGAGCTGCTTGCTGTCATCTGCCCTCGCTTTGGGATTGCACTTGGAGATGAGGGAGTGCACACATTTGCTTTTGCTTTGGGATGGAATGACCTTTCCCAGCTTTCCAAGGGCTGCATCCCAAAATGAGAGCACCAGGACACATCCTGGAGTCCCTCCAGTGGCATCACCCCTGTCAGGGAGGGAATGACCTGTTGCTGTTTGGTGTCACCATAACAGAGATTGTTGGAGCTGGAAGGTGGCAAATCTGATTCTTCCCTTTCTAACGCCCCTTCTGCCCAAGCTGCCTGTGTGATGTTTGTAGGGTTTGATTCCAAAGGCCATTTTTCCTAAAGCTGGATGGTAAATTTGTGCCTCTCCAGTGGATGATGTTGGTAACAGCAAAACCCATCTCAGTTCTGGCTGATTCTTTCCTTCCTGAGGGCTGGAAGGAATATTTCTAACATCCCTTCTCCATGAGTTTCCTGGATGGACAATTTGTGCCTCTCCAGTGGATGATGTTTCCAACAAACCCCATCCCAGCTCTGGCTGACAGAGGGTCAGTCCTACAGGAACATGATCCATCCATGGGATGCTGGAGAGACAAAACAAAGGGTGTTTCATACAATTATTTGATCAATGATAAAGAAAAGGTTTAGAGCAGCCAAACTATCCCCCCCCCAAAAAAAAAATGCACGAGGACAAACAACTGAATATTCTGTACATAATTCAGAACAGCTACAGGATGGAAAAGAAAATAGACGTGTCATGGGCAATGTTTGTTCATATGTGCAAAGAATACATTCCTTTCCCCTGTGCTGGAGTTATGAATTTGTCAGGCTTCACGTTTTTCCTCTTATTATTTCTCATTGTTAAAGGTCATGGGGCTCGAAAAGTGCAGCAGCAAGTCTGTGCTCTAATCCATGGGACACACCGTGGCCAAGGATCACAGCCCAGCTGGATCCCTCCTCCTCCTCCTCCTCCTCCTCCTTCTCCTCCTCCTCCTCTGCCCCCAGGGCCTTGTGTGAGTGGCAGGATGGACTTTGGGATCCACAGGGCCAGCATGAAATCCGTGCCATTGTCCATAACAGAACCAGGGAATATCCTGAGCTGGAAGGGACACATCAAGATTAAATTCCAACCCCTGACCCTGCGCAGACACTCCAACCATCCCACCCTGTCCCTGTCCCCTTGTCCCAACACCCCTGGAGCTCTGTGAGGTTTGGGGGCTGTGCCCAAGCCCTGGGGAGCCTGGGCAGTGCCCACCACCCTGTGGGGAAGGACCTTTCCCTGCTACCCACCGTGCACTGGCACAGCTTTGTGCCCCAGCCATCCATCAGCCCCTTGTCACACAGGGCAGTGACAGGGACTGCCAAAGAGCAGAGGCTGAGCAGCAGCCCAGGGCAGAGCCACCACACCGGGCTCTGTGGCCTCGGGTGGAACTGGCAGTGGTCCAAAGGCCAGTCCTTGCTGGTGGCACTGGATCTTCTCCCAGAGGATCCATGGACTGAGTAGATGTCACCAGTTCCAAGGTGTTCTGCTCTGAGGCTGAACGGGGCAGACTGGTCTGCACCAACATCTACACCAGGTCAAGGTCCATTCCTGTGCTCCTCAGAGGCAGATGGTGCTCTGCTCTGGGAGGTGGAGGGACCATTTACAGTCAGCAGCGTGGTCTGAATGCACCCTCTGGCGATGGATTTGGCCAAACAACTGCTCTGCACCACAGAGTTCCTGGGAAATGGTTCTTCCAAAAAGGCTGGCTGGGCTCAAATCCCTCAGCTCCGAGCTAAAGCCAGTGGAAGTGGCAGTGCTGAAATGCCACCTCAAACTGGAGGAGCTGAATTCAGATCCCCCTGTAAATCCACAGGGCCAGGAGGCCCCGCCTTGTTGTGGTTTACAGGGATGTACAAACTGGAGAGGGAACCGAGGGGGGTCATGTGTGTTCTTTGAAGGCAGCTAAAATATGCTGGGATTCATTGGTGTCCCTGGTCTGGGTTTGCTGGCCCTTCTTTTTTCCCTCCTCCCAAAGGAAAACCAAACCCTTGCACTGCTGTGGCTGGCAATGGGAATGTGCTGTCCCCTGAAGACACCGATATGACCGAGATGAATTCTGACTGTGCAGCCACGGTCCCAAAATCTGGGGAGCCAGGTTGTGGCCTCATAGGCTTTTCTCCCTGTTTAAGGATTAACAAGTTGTGTCCAAGCCTAAAATAACTATTTTATTGTAGTGCTGAACCTTTTATGTGCTAGAACAAGAAACAGGCTCAGTCCCTCTTGCTTTGGGTTTGACTGATGCTCTCCCAGAGCAACTGCAGGGTTGGCCCAGCTCTGGGTATTGGACAGTGCAGTGTCCAATTCTTTTATTTAAAATCCCTCTCTGAGCACTGTGGATGGTCAAGAACATTAAATCCAACTTTTCTCCATGGCAAAATGCCTTTAGTCTTCAACAGCTCCAGAATTGGCCCCAGATTGATCACAGCTGAAGAAGAGATTTGAGCTGGAGCTACACAAGGGAAGGAATTGGCTGGGATTGTGTGTTTTCTGCTTCTGAACTGGGGGATCCATCAAAGTGCTGAAAGGGGTCCTTTGGTGTTGGGAAGCTCAGATGTTTGCAGTGATGAGGGGGAGGGAGAGAAGCTTCTGGTCCCCCATCATATGTTGGTGGGTTGGGAGGAAAACTCAGCCAGAGTCACTCAGAAAAGCAGTGGCAGCAGCAGATTTTTAAGTACGTAGTTAAAGCAAAAAGATTTCCTACTGGAGGCCATTAGATATAAAGATGATCCAAAGCATCAAGTAAGGGGATGGATTAAATGGAGAAGAAAAAGGAAAATAAATGAAGAACTTTTGTGGTTAAGTGCTAGGAGCTTTGGAAAATAATGCTCAAATTAGAAGCATGTGCTCTAGAATGTTACAACATAGGTATTGCAAAAAAAATGCATTTTTCCCAGAAGATGGGGAGGAATCAGGATTTGAAATCATGGAATGGTCTGGGGAAGGGATGCAGCCTTCTGCACAGGAGACCAAAACTGGGCTGTGGAGCAAATGTAGCTGGTGTGGGTCACTGTCAGGGACAGGACGTGGCAGAGCTGCCCTCGGGGAGCTCCAGTGCGTGGGGTGCTGGCACTGCCAGGGAATCCTAAAGAAATCCCCGGGAAGGGCTCAGCCCCAGGGCTCAGAACCACTCCCTGCTGGGTTTGCACAGCTTGGAGTTTTAGAGCCACCCCCAAAGTGGGTTTGCTGAGAGATGGCCCAAAGCTGGGAGTGGGCACAAAAGAGTTGAAATGACTGGGGTTGTGCCTTTGGTCCTTGCGTGCAGGAAACCTCCTGCCTGTGCAGACAGGAGATGGATGAAAGGGGCAACAGAGAGAGTTTAGGGCTTGGGGATGCAGAAATCCCATGGCTGGGAAGGGGCCCCTCTTCCTCCTTGTCAAAGCAATGGCCAAAATCATTATTTCTGGGTGTGGAATGAATTCTTTGCTGAAATTTCCAGTGACTTGTAGCAATTCCCTGGTTGGAGAAATGAGGAAGGAGGAGAGAATTCCGAGCTGAAGTCTGGAGATTAAGGCCATTAATTAGAAACCTCTGGATGTGGCTCTCCCGTGCCCATCCCTATACGTGGAGCTCAGGCTGTGTCTCTGTCCAGCACTTCTCTCCCAGCCCTGACATTCCTGCTGTGCTTTAACCACCAGCTTTCCCAGGGAATTTTGGGTTCCCACTGGTGTCACCGTGCCCTCTGGAACCCTCAGGGCTGCCTCACCGTGCTGTGCCACAGCCTTGGAGTGGGATTGTTCTGCCCTGAGCGTGGGGAACTTTCTCTGCCTTATTTAGGAGGGGCACCACACACAAGGTTGTGTCCATGCTATTCCCAGCTTGGAAAAGCCAGCTGAGTCCCAAGGAATAAGGAATGGAATGTTGAAACCATAATGGAGAGCTTGCTGGATAAATACAGATTGCAGTATATACAGACAGATCATGGAATCTCAGGTTTGGATGGGAAGGGACCTTAAAGACCATTTAATTCCACCCCCTGCCATGGGCAGGGACATCTTCCAATGGACCAGGTTGCTCCAAGCTGGCCTTGGACACTTCCAGGGATCCAGGGCCAGCCCCAGCTTCTCTGGGAATTCCATCCCAGCCCCTCTCCAGCCTCCCAGGGAGGAATTTCTTCCCAATGTCCCATCTATCCATCATCAGCTCACAGAAATCAGCATTGCTCTGCTGAAATCAGCAAATCCAAGTTTATATCAGCTAAAAACCAGGGCCTTGTGGGCTCTTCTAAGCTAGAAGTCTTAAAAATGCAGTGGGGGGAGGTTTGTGGGGGAAGTGGCAGAGGGGGAAATGGAGAGGGATGTGCTGCCCTACACAGAGAGAAGTGAGGGGGGAAGAGCAAAGGAACCAGGTGGAGATCGAAGGGAAAGGGGGAAAAGGGTGGGAGATGCTCAGAGCACGGGCAGGGCTTCAGTGCTCTCACTGTCCTCCCTGAGAGCAGCAAGAGAAGAGCTTTGCCACTTGTTGAGCCGATGCCGTGAGAAAGCCAAATGCTCTCGGTTACAAACCCAAAGGAGGAGCAGTGAAGGGAAAGGCTGGTTGTGTTATTTGCCCACTCCAAGTTCTTTTAGCAGAGTGAATTTGGGTCACAGGCTCCATCTCCACGCTCTGCCAGCGGATGGGTTTGGGGTTAGAGCCATTCCCGCTGTTCCCACCCCATCCCTGAGAGCAAACCTGCCTTGGGAATGGCTGCCAGACTGGAGTCCTTGGGGAAGTTGGGAATTGCCCGTGGTTCCAGCCCTGGGCTGGCTGTTCCTGCCCCGACTGCAGGACTCACAAGGCCCAGGTTGGCTATAGGTCCCTCTCGCTTTATCCCTGTGGAATTCCTCGAAACCAGACAAAATTGACTTTCACACAAGAATCTCCATTGTTTACACACCCTGGTCCCCTGTTCAGTCAACAAAACATGGTTTTTATTAGGCTGCCCCTGGAAAAAAGGAGACATTTAAAAGGAAGGGAAAAAATGTTTGGTTTGGGTGTGCTGGTGAAATGTGGGGGTGGGATGTTGGTGAGCAGAGCATGTGGATGTGAGATCAAAGCTTTCTGCTACGACCCAAAGGTCATCAAGTGCCACAGACCTTGATCAGCTGAGAATCACAGTCACCCACGTGGGAAGGGACCTGTCCAGGCTTGGGAGGAACCTTAAAATCCCTCTAATTCCATGGGCAGGGACACTCTCCACTAGACCAGGTTGGTGCAGTTTGGCCTTGGACACTTTCAGGGAGGGAACATCTGAACCGTTGGTTCTGTAAGGAGCAAGACAAGGGGGGAAAGGCAAAGGAACCCCTGGAATTCTCAGGCACACACACACATATATATATATATTTATATATATATATACAAACGTATGTATACTGGGATCAGTGTGGCTGGTCCTACCAATCCAGGGGGTGGGTTTGCTGCCACCTTCCCTCGTGGAAATAAAGTGGTGAAGTCTCTGGGTGGAGGGAAGGAAATAAATAAAATAATTCCACTGTAGGAGCAGATTAAAGTCCAGATAATGCCAATGCAGTTTGGTTCATGGGGGGTGAATCCCACGTGAGCTGCTGGAACATTTCCCACATTAGGGCTTCGTTCTGGCAGAGCCCAAAACGTCCCTTTTCTGCCATTCTCGCCCAGGCAGCTAAAGATAATTACCTGTGTGTGTCTAATTGCTGGCCTCACAGGCAACTCTGGCCTTTCATTTTCCACCAAGTTGTTATTTCTGTCTCTCTCCCTCCTTTTTTTTTTTTCCCTTTTCTCCTTTAGCAATGACATTTGCATTCCTTTTAGCAAAATACCAAGGTTAAACTAAAAATAATCCTGCCCATCAGTTTTAGATTAGGCCTGGAGCAGGCACAGCTTTACTGTAAATGTGTATGTCATGCCTGCTGCGTGCACTGCCAGGAAATTGCTACAGTCAGACACTGGAGGAATTAGATTAATGTTTTTTTTAACATAATCTCAAGTTAGTGTTGATTGCCAAGGGCTGACTGCTATTAATATCTGCGTGAATCCACCTTCTTTCTTGCAGGAGAAATGAAGATGTGTAGAAAGCGTTTCCTTTCCTGAAAAGGAGGAGGGTTTGAAGCTTGGGCCATTCTCAGGCTGGAAAAAGCAGCTGCCCAGCCCTGAATCCCAGTTCCCTTGAAAGCAAGGAGCTCTTGCAATGCTGGGATAGTCCAAGGTCAGCTTGGAGCACCCTGGGCTGGTGGGAGAGGTCACTGCCCATGGCAGGGGGTGGAATGAGATGACCTTTCCAACCCAAACCATTCTATCCAGCAGTTTTTTGCTCCCAAGGTTTTAAGCTCTGGTTGTGAATCTGACTTACCTAATGCAGCTTTACAACCATCCCCTTGCTTTTTTCCCCAGATTTGGTGCTTTGGAAGCTCACTTTGCAGGGCTGGACACAGGAGAGCCCCTACGGAGGTGTTAATCCCCCCTCTTCCAGAAGGCAGAGCTCTGGAGGGAGGTGTTGCCATGTGCAGTCCCACAGTGGCATTAATTGTGAAACCAGAGGCTCCTTCAAAGGCCAAATGCCCCGGAAGGCCAAAGAATGGCCAGGAATCTGTTTCTCTGTTACCCTTTCAAAAGGTCTCAGCATCCAAAGCATGAGCTTATTTTTGATCCCCGTGGGTGAGACCAAAGCTGTGACTTGTGTTGTCCTCCGAGAGGGCTCAGAGGGGCCATCAGGGCATTGTCCTGGCCCTGTCCCCCCCAGGTCATCCACCGTGGTGTCTCAGCAGCTGGAACTTCAGCAAAGCCCCCTTGGTGCCCTGGCACTCCCCGAGGAGGATCCCTGTGGCATCTTGTCACCCTTCTGAGATGGGTTTGGGGCAGCCAGGCTGCACAACCCAGCCATTTCCCACCATGCTGACACTAAAACACACCAACCCAAGGCATCAGCTGGGATTAAACACCATGCCCTTGACGTGCTGGGGGCGTTCTGCTCCCCAGGCAGCCACATGGTTAATGTCCCTAAAAGCAGGAGTGTCCCCAGGGGACAAACCCAGCCTCTTTGGGCTTGAACGGGATAAAGATCACTGATATTTCCTGTGTTTTGGCTTAATATCTTGAATGAAAAGAGGATGAGTGAGGAGATCCCAGCCGTGGGCTCTGCTCCCTGTAATTTATCCCAGATCTTAAAGAGAGGCAGGCAAGTTTGTCCAACATTTATTAGCGTGGCTATAAAACTTCCTCCCCTTTGCAGCGGCTTTGGGTGATGGCACAGGAGGTTTCAGATGGAGAGCTGCAGTTGGAACAAAGCCTGGGAGATGTTCTCTCCCTCTCTGGTTTCTTTTAAACCTCCTGCAGCCTTGGCTTTCCTCACTGGGGGGGCAGAATGTTCCTCCAGGTCCTTGCAAAAAGATCTGGGGATTTCATTTAACACTGAACACTGAGGTTCTGCTTCACAGGGTTTGTAGGGTTAAAGAAATGCTAACACTGGATCGATTAATTTGAAATAGTCAATCCTGGAAGGCAATTCAGTACCTGGCAACCCTTCCAGCAACGTGTTTAGGAGCATTAATAACATATTGAAAGGATGTGTTCAAACTATGTGATATGTGTTTCCATCTTTGACATCCTCATCTTCATTCATGAACCTTTTGCAAGTCACTTCCACAGGGCACTGCAATGTAAAAGAGGGCTAAAATAATTCCCAGTCAAAATTACCTCCTGGAATGTGTCCTAAGATGAGCTGAAATATTCGAGTGTGTGAAACAGAGCTTTTAAAGAATTCCCCACTTCCTTTGGCTTGGAGGAAGGGAAGTTGTAAATTTGATTTTGGGAGCTGTTCAGCTCTGGAACTTTTCAAACATTTATTTCAGGTTTGAAAAGAGTTTTGCTCTAGAGCTCCTGGGATTGCTTTTACATCCACTTGCAACTGGGGGTTTCTTCCTTCTGAGTGTGGGGTGAGGAGCAGGGGAGACACACCATAAAATTAATTGATGTTTGCAAAGCTCTTCTCCTACAACAGAAGCACCAAAATTGCCTTTGGAGGAAACAGTCCCTGAAAATTCTCTGCCAAGGAAGAAGCTTTTCCTCCCCTCAGGATCCAACATATGGTTTTTCCGTGTGCTGGCCCTGACAGCTGACTGGATCTCTTAGCTAATTACCTAGTGACATTTCAGTCAACCCTCAAAAGAGCCAGGGGGCTAAAAATAATCCCAAAGCACAAGTGAACACACCACTTGTGTGCCATTAGCACCGGGGGTCCTGCCCACAGTGCTGGTGACAACTGGGGGTGACATCTCATGGGGGGGGGGAAAATCTCTGCACCTTTCTGGGATCCCCCTGGCCCTGCCCTGGTCATTTAAGGGCTCTCAGTGCTGGGGTTCAGACAGCCCATGAGTTTTGGGCATTAAATGTGCATTTTAGCTCTTTCTTGAGTCTTTCCTTCGCTTGAGGAGGGAGGACTTGGTGTGCTGGAGAACTGGAGATGTTTCCCTCACCTGTGCAAAGTGATTATCGGGATTAATTCCAGATCTGATGTGTCTTGCAGGGTCACAACTAAGTGCTGGGAGAGATTCCTTGGCTTTGCCCCTTTTTCTCCCTCCATTTCTAAGAATGTTCAGCTTTTTGATGAACTTTGTTTGAACTGAGTTTGCTGTACAACCTTGGCTCAGTTCTGCTGGTTTGACAGGACAGTGTCACATCTCAGGGGGGTGGAACGAGTCGGTCCCACTGTCACACACAGAGCTCACAGAGGGGTTGCTGTCTGGCAGAAGGGCTGTTCAACCCAAAAATGGTATTTGGGCTTTGGGTTTTGGGGAAAGGACACTGCGGCTGTGCCAAAAGGGGAGAAAAGACCAGTTAAGATCATTTCTTCTTTCCCTTTGGGGCTCTCTGACCAGTTCTGAGAGCTGGTGACCCTTCCTAAGAAATCTGGTGGTTCATCTGCCCCACATCTTCCCTCATTGTCACATCTTATCTACCATACCCTGACAAGTCTTTATCTCCCAGTTTCCTCCCAGTTGCATTAAAGAGAGCTGGACCTTCAACTGGGCCAAAGGGGCTGCGCAGGGAAGTCAGGAGCCCAACAGGGGACAATAACACACAAAAGGCATCTTGTCCCTGCTCTCTCCTGCCCCTTTCAGGCTCAGCCCCCCCAGGCACAGCAGGGATGTGAGGAAGGCTCTGAATTCCCACGGGACACTCCTCCAGGAGCAGGGGGTCAGCCCAGCACTGCCTGGCTCCATCCAGGAGAGCAGCCCTTTCCTCACTCTGGATTTGCAAGGTCAAGCCTTTCCTCCTCCACAGCAGCTTTCACTCCCACCAGAGCCACTTGGGAGAACCCCCTGGGGCTGTCGCGGCTCGAGAGTCCCTGAGAAACGCTGTCAGCAGAGTTTGGATCATCAAACCTCTCGCTGAGTTACAGTAGAGGTGCATTTTTGGCTGCTGGGCTCGGGCAAGGCTGGCTCTGCCGGGGAGGATGTGATGAAATCGCTGCCTGGTTTGTAAACTAACCCAAGGAGAGCTGGAAATACCGAAATAGAATAAATACAAACGACCCTGATCAGGGCCACTTGTCTGAGCAGAACCAGACTGAGAGTGAGATCCCCCTTCCAGGTTTATCTCGAAATAGAGCTGGGGAGGAAATAATGTTCCTGTTCTGCAAAATTTTTAAATATTTTCAACTTTTTGCTGTTTTGCAACAGGATGGGGCTGAGATCTTTTGAAGCGTTGCATGGAAAAAAACGAGATGGGTTCCAAAATGAAAAATAGCTCAGGGCCTGGATCACCTGGGATGTGGAAAACCCACGTCCCTCTTTTGCCTGAAATGCAGGAGAAACTTGAACCTCCACTGCTGGCATTTGAGGTGAACATTCAGCCCATCAGTCCCCCTCTTCCACTGAGCCTTCTCCACCTGTGGCAGCACAGGGATGTCCTCAGGGTGTCCTTTGCCAGCTGAGGAGCTTTGCTGTGGATTAGCTGCAATGGAACATCTCAGCTCCAGTGTGAGGGATTGTCCAACATCAGGCTAAAGCATCCATTGTCAAAAGTTGGCCTTGCTTTGCCTCTGAAAACTCCCATCCCTTGGCACGTGCCAAGCCAGGGGGCTCCTGTGCTCTGGCACCTCCTGAAGTGGAGGGGGTTTCTGCTTGGGTTTAAGTCTGCTGGATCTGAAGGCCATCAGTGGATGCTGCTGCAACAGGAGCGTGTGACACCTTCCAGGTACCCTTTGGGCACCCAATCTCGGGATAAAACCTGAATTCCAGCAGAGCTTTCTCTGCTGCTTGGAGGTGCCAAGTGCTACAAGCCCTGCCAAGGTTTGTCCTGCGAGCAGGGACACCATCGTGCCCTTCCACTGGTCATCTGGTGCTCTTCGAGAGCCAGAGAAGTGCCACAAGCAAAGAAACAGCCTTTGTGTGTCCCAGGGGCTCTTCTGAGTGTCCCTGTGGTTTGTGGAAGGGACAATGTGTGAGTTCTCCAGCTGAAGAGTTCAGCCCAAAGGGAACTGCATGTTCTGTCCGAGGGGAACAAAGGGTGAGAGGAAATCGTTTCACCCTATAGAAGTCACTCCTTCAAAGTGCCACGGATTAAAACACCAGGCAGTGGCTGAAGTTTAAGATCCCTCACACAAAGCTGGCAGATGATTTGCCATTTTTAATTTGTCCAGTTTGCCTGGGCTGAGCATTAAAGGGACTTCCCTCCCTCCCCCAGGACTTGCTTTGGGTTTACAGAGGCAACGTTCTCCTTCCAGATGGGGTGCGAAGGATGGACGTCCAGTTTGGGTGATTTCCTTTGTAAAACATCATTCATTTCATAGTTAGCTCCGAAAACACCCTTTTTAACTCGATCCCCCCAGCAGCTGAGGAGCCATGGGCAGGTGATCCAGGCAGGGGTGAATGTGAAAACCAGACACCCCAGCGGAAAATTCCAAGGATTTGAGGCTGCAGAACCCATTTATGTGTCTGGAAGTCCTGTTGGCCCTCCTTGCATGCAGCTACCAAGGTGAGCAGAGGGCTGGAGCAGCTCTGCTGGGAGCAAAGGCTGGAGAACTGGGATTGCTCAGCCTCGAGAAGGAAAGGCTTCGGGGTGACCGAAGTGTGACCTTCCAGGACCTGAAGGAGCTGACAGGGAAGGTGGAGAGAGGCTGTTTACAAAGACCTGCAGTGACAGGACAAAGGGGAATGGCTTCAAACTGACAGGGAGGGGGTTTAGATGGGATGCTGGGAGGGAATCCTTCCCTGGGAGGGTGGGCAGGCCCTGGCACAGGGTGCCCAGAGAAGCTGTGGCTGCCCCTGGA
>JAWWMP010000336.1:0-13352 GCA_035047865.1 Dendrocincla tyrannina
CGTGGATCAGTCCCTGACCCTCCCCTGCTCTGCTGGGGCTGGGGGTGCATTTGGGAGCACCCAACGAAGCAATGTGGGGTTTCCATACCCTTGGAGATTTTAATTCCCGGTTGTTGATCTCTCCCGTGTCCCCGCAGCCCCAGGCCGGTGTCCCCGACGTGGTGCTGTGGCTGCTGCGGGGGCGGCGCCGGGTGGGCTGTGTCCGTGTCCCCGCCACCGATGTCACCTACTCACCGAGCGGCCCCGACGCCTGCGGGCGGCTCTGCGGGAGGATCCAGACCCTCTTCCTGGTGGGAGGCTCCCCGCGGTTCCCCCCGCACAATCCCTTTGTGTCCCTGCATGTCCCCTCTGTGTCCTCCCGGCCGCTGCTTCATGTCCCTTCCATGTGCCCCTCCCTGACCCACAGCATGTCCCTTCCCCATTCCCTCTATGTCCCCTCTATGTCACCTATATACCTTTCGTGTCCCTTCTGTATTCCCTCAACATCCCCCTCCATGTCCCCTTGCTGCCCCTTCTGTGTGCCCTCCATGCCCCCTCTCTATCCCCTCCCTCACTGCTCCATGTCCCCTCTACATTCCCTCCACATCCCCTTATATCCCTTCTATATCCTCCCCGTGTCCCTTCATATCCTCTTTGTGTCCTTTCCATGTCCCCTCTCTCACTGCTCCATGTCCTCTCCATGTCCCCTCCACATCCATCCTCCACAACCTCTCCAAATTCCCACCACATTCCCTCCATGTGCCCTTGGTCCCCCCTCTCTGTCCTCTCCATGTCCCCTCTCAATCTCCTCTGTATCCCCTCCATGTCCCCTCCATCACTGCTCCATGTCCCCTTCACATCCCCCTCCATGTCCTCCCCAAATTCCCCTCACATCCCCTCCATGTCCTGTTCTATGTCCCCCACGTCCCCTCTCTCTCCCCTCTCTGTCCCCTCATGTCCCTCCTCTGTCCCCTCACATCCTCTCCCCGTCCCCCCATGTCCCTCCTCTATCCCCTCTCTGTCTCCTCTGTCTCCTTTCTACGTCCCCCTGTCCCCTCTCTCTCCCCACCTCACATTTTGTGGGGCAAGGCTAAACCCTCCCCTCTCCCCCCCACCCCATTTTTGGGTGCAGGGCTGATCCCCCTGTCCCCCCCCCCCCATTTTGGGGTGCAGTGCTGACCCTCCCCTTTCTCCCCACCATTTTGGGGTGCAAGGCTGACCCTCCCCTTTCCGGCCCCCCCATTTTGGATTGCAGGGCTCCGGGCCGGTCCGTGCCCAGGTGCGGCTCCAGCTGTGGCTGTGCCGGGTGGGTGACAGCGCTGCCCTGCCCCGGCTCCTCGGAGGGTCCCTGCGCTTCCACACCGAGATTGTGAGTGCGAGACCCACTTGGGAACCCCCTGGGACCCCCCGAGGGGCCCTCCGACCCTCCCTAACCCCTCTGCGGGCCCCCCCAGTACGAACACCGGAGGAAGCTCCCGGGGAAATGGGGGCGCTGGAGGCTCCTGGGGCGTCCCTTGTTCTCCGACGGCCTGGGAAGAGCGGGGCTCCCCCCGGAAAAGATCCAGCCCCCCAAGGGATGGCGCTGGGAGGGGCCCTGGAACATGGAGCTGCAGCACAGGTGGGTGAGGGGGGACTTCGGGTGGGCGGCCTTGGTGGGGTTTGGGGAGGATATGGGGGGATTTGAGGGGTTTTGGGGGGATAGGAGGGGATTTGGGGAGGATATGGGGAGACTTGAGGGGCTTTGGAGGGCTTACAGGTGGGGTTGAGGGCGATACAGGAGGAAAGCCACCACGGGACCCCAGATGATACTGGCGCTGTCCCCGTGTCCCCAGGGAGATGGTGGACAGTGTCGTGTGTGAAGCGCTGGAGGAGCTGAACCAGAGGAGCCACTCCGAGGGGATCACCTGGGACACCGTGAGTGGGGAGGTAATGAGGGGCGGTGGGAATAGAGGTGACAGGGAAGGGGATTGCATGGGTGGGGAGGAGGGAATGGGGGTGACAGGGATGGGCGTGACAGCGGTGGAGAGAAGGGAGTGAGGGTCACAGGGGTGTGTGGGAGAGGGAATGGAGATGGCAGGTTGGGAGTGACAGGGATGGGAGTGATGGGGATGGAGGTGACAGGGATGGGGGGCAGAATGGGGGTGACAGGTGGGGGTGACAGGAATGGGGATGAAGGGAATGGATGGGGTGCAATGGGGTTACAGGGATGGGGGCAGGATGGGGGTGACAGGGATGGGGGGAGGAATGGGGTGACAGAAATGGTGGTATCCAATGTCACCCTGTCCCATGTCACTGTCTCCATGCCACAGTGACCCCCTGTTGCTTTGTCCCTCTGTCACTGTCCTATATCTCTCTGTCCCATATCTATCATGTCACCCACAGATGTCCCACTGTACCCCTGTCCCACTGTCCCCTTGTCACTCTCTTCCCACGTCCCACTGTCATGTCCACCCACAACTCTGGGGCATTGTCCAAAGCCATCACCCTGTCCCAATGTCACACTGTCCTCATGTCACACTGTCCTAATGTCACAGTACCATGTCACTATTCCATGCCACTATCTCATGTAACTGTTCCCATGTCACTGTCCCCATGTCATCCTGTCCCATGTCACTGTCCCCATGTTATCCTGTCCCATGTCACCCTGTCCCATGTCAACCTGTCACCCTAGACTCCTGGGGCAGTGCCTGAGGATGTCACCCTGTCCCATGTCACTGTCCCATGTCACTGTTCCTTGTCACCCTGTTCCCATATCACCCTGTCCGCTGCCACTATCCCATGTCGCTATCCCCATGTTCCACTGTAATGTACCCCCACATGACGCCGGGGCATGTCACCCTGTCCCCTGTCTCTGTCCCATGTCCCGCTGTCTGTCCCGCCAGGCCCCCGGGGCAGCGTCCAAGGACAAGCCGTTCCAGTCTGGGCGGTTTTGGCGCTACCCGTTCCACCCCAAGCCCCCTGCGGGTGCCCTGGCGGGGGTCCTGCGGAGGTCCCCGGCCCGGCGGTGCCGCTGGCACCGGGCGCTGGTGCCAGCCCAGTCCACGGCCGTGGCACCGCTGTTCCTGCTGCGGGGAGTGCCGGTACGGGAGAGGGGGGAGAGGGGGCCGGGGGGAGGGGGAATGGGGGAAGGGAGGGTGCGGGAAGGGAGGGATGGGTGAGGGATGGGGCATGGAGAGATGGGGAGGCGGAAAGAGAGAGGGAGGAAGGGATGGGGGCAGAGGGATGGATAAGGGATGAGGTAGGGATGGAAGGATGGGGGATGGATGGAGTGATGTGGAGAGGGAGGGATGAGAGAGGGAGGGAGTGATGGGACAGAGGGATGAATGAGGGAGGGGCAGAAGGAGGGGGTGGTCAAGGATAGAAGGATGGGGAGGTGGACGGAGTGATGAGGAGATGGAGGGAGGCAGGAGGGATGGAAGGATGGGGGGGTCAGTGATGGAAACATGGGGGGTCAGCGTTGGAAGGGTGGTGGGATGGCTGGAGTCGTGTGGAGGAGGGCCTTGATGGGACAGCAGGACACGGGACAGCAGCTGCAGGGCTGGGGGACAGCAGGGCCAGAGGGGCCCCTGTACCCCACCCCACACCCCCGTTCCGCACCCCACAACCGCAGGACACGGAGGACACACTCAGGGAGGACAATCCAGCTGTGCCACCACTGGCACCCCGGAGGTCCCGGCGCCACCCGGAGCAGCCCCTGCCCTTCGTCTTCTGTACCTTCCCACGTGAGCCCGGAGAGTCCGGGGGAGGCCCGGGGGGTGGTCGGGGGCGTCCGGATCCAGCCGGGGGTCCCAGCCCCCTTGACCCCTCCTGTCCCGCAGGTCCCAGCTGCTTCCAGCTCCGCTGTTACCTCTTCCAGGCCCTGGATCTGACCCCCGGTGGCTCCAAGACCTCCATAGGTGGGACACCCACCCCCGTCCCCGTCCCCCTCATGGGACCCCCGGGATGCTGACGGGTCACTGTCCCCCAGACGCCGCTGCCCACGTGTCCGTCGTGGATCGGAGCCAACGCTCCCGGGTCGTGCGGGGGGTCCTGGACCCGCTCTGGGAACAGACGCTGCTGCTCGAGCCCGTGCTGCTGTTCGGGGACCCCCGAGGCGTCCGGGACGACCCCCCGGCTGTGGTGGTGGAGCTGTTCGACCAGGAGGGGGAGGTTCGGACCCCGCGGGGGGAGGGAGAGGGCATGAGGGGAAAGATGGAGGGATTTGGAGAGGGAGGGATGGGGGGTCAGGGATGGAAGGTTCGGGTGATGGATGGAGGGATGGCAGGAGGAATGGAAGGATCTGGAGTCAAGAATGGAAAGATTTGGGGATGGAGGGAGGGATGAAGGATGGGATATAGATGGAGGGTTGCCAGGAGAGATGGAAAGATTTGGGGATGGAGTGATGTGGGCAGGGAGGAGAGAAGGAAGAGGGAGGGAGAGAGGGATGAGGGAGAGATGGAAGGATGGAGTCAGAGGGATGGATGAGGGATGGAGCGGGGACGGAGGGATGGTGGGAGAGTTGGAAGGATGGGGGTCAGGAATGGAAGGATTTGGGGATGGAGGGAGTGATAGGGAGAGGGAGGGATGGAAGGATGGATGCAGAGGGATGAGACATGGATGTAGGGATGGCAGGACGGAGGGGAGGATTTGGGATCAGGGATGGAAAGATTTGGGAATGGAGGGAGCGATGTGAAGAGGAAGGGAGGGAAGGAAGAAGGGAAGGAAGGAAGGAGAGATGGAAGCATGGGGGCAGGGAGGGAGGGATGGAAGGATTTGGGGATGGAGGGAGTGATGTGGAGGAAGGAGGGAGGGATGAGGGAGAGATGGAAGGATGGGGCAGAGGGATGGATGGAGGGATGGAAGGATGGGGGGCACCCACGGTGGGGGGCAGCGCCCACACCCAATCCCTGCCTCTCAGGGCGCGGGTGTGTTCCTGGGAAGGTGCGTGTGCCGCCCGGAGGTTTGGCTGGAGCCGGGACACCGGGAGCCCCCGCGGCTCCAGCGGCTCCCCCTGCGGGGGCCGCGGGGCCCGGCCGGGCACCTCGTGGCTGCCTTCGAGCTGCTGCTCGAGCCCGAGGTGAGGGGGGCACCGGGCGCTCGGGGGGCACCTGGGCGGGGGGCGGTCCTGTCGTCACTGTCCCCCCGTCCCCGTAGGACGGGTCCCGGGCAGTGCCCAGCCCTCCCCCGCTGAGGAAGGATGGGCTCGGCATCCCGCCGGCAATCCGGCCACGTCTGCACAGGATGGCACTGGAGGTGAGACACGGGGACACTGGGAGGGGGCACGGCGCCGGGACAGGGAGGGGAACGTGTGGGGACAGGGACGGGACAAGGAGGAAGCAGGGAATGGAATGGGGACAGAGACTGGAACAGGGATAAAGGCAGGGTGGACACGGTGGGGGACATCATGGGACAGGGATGAAGATGGGATGGGGACGAGGTCTGAGATGAAGATTGGGAGGAGGATAGGGACAAGGACAGGGCAGGGACAGGGACAGTGCTGAGGGTGCTGGGGATGGGATGGGATGGGGACAAGGACAGGAATGTGTCAGGGGATGGAAACAGGGCAAGGACAAGAACAAGGATGAAGATGATGACAAGCAGTGAGGGGTGAAGGCAAGGATAGCTCAGGGATGGGGATGGGAATGGAGACAGGGACAAGGACAGGAACAGGGTGGAGACGAGGTGTGAGATGGAGACTGGGGAGGGAGCAGGAACAGAGGCAGGAACAGGGACAGTGCTGAAGGTCCTGGGGATGGGAGGGGGACAAGGACAGGGACAATGACGAAAGTCCTGGGGATGACACGGAGACAAGGACAGGGTGGGAATAAGGGATGAAGGGGCTAGAGACAGGGATAGGGATGAAGATGTGGACAGGCACAGAGGGGTAAGGCAGGAACAGCTCAGGGACAATGATGGGGACAGAGACAAGACAGGGATAGACACGTTCACGGATGCCCCTCGAGGGGCCCCAGGGTGACACCTCCTGGGGTCCCTGCAGGTGCTGGCCTGGGGGCTGCGGGGGCTGCGCGGGGCCGTGCAGGAGCCCCGACTGGAGCTGCACTGGGGGGGGCAGACCCTGTGGACACCCGGGATCAAGGACTTCGCCTCCAACCCCAACTTCCCCAGCACTGCCTTCCTGCTGACCCTGGTGAGGGGGCACAGGGGGTGACCCCCCGGCGGGCGCTGCTGTGGCACCCCAGGCTGACGCTGTGGCTCATCCCCAGGCCCTGCCAGAGGAGGAGCAGTTCATGCCCCCGATCCGGCTGCGGGTGTGGGACAAGGGGCCCAGGGAGCCGGGGGTCCTGCTGGGGCAGGGCTGCGTGCAGGGGCTGGGCCGCTACCGCTGCTGGGCCCCCGGCCACGAGCAGCCTCCTGGCTCTGAGAACACCGGCACTGGTTCCTACACAGTCGTGCCCATGCCAGGTACTGCCTGGCCCATTCCCGCCCATCCCTGGTATCCCCTGCCCCATCCACCCAGACCTGCCCATCCCTGGTACCACCTCTTGCATCCCTGATACCCCCTTGCCCCATCCCTGCCCATCCCAGGTACCCCTTGCTCCAAACCTGCCCCATCCCTGGTACACCCTGCCCCATCCCCCCAGACCTGCCCATCTCTGGTACTCCCTCTCCCATCCCTGGTACCACCTCTTGCATCCCTGATACCCCCTTGCCCCATCCCTTCCCATCCCTGATGCCTCCTGTCCCATCCCTGCCCATCCCTGGTACCCCCTGCTCCATCCCTGCCTCATCCCTGCCCATCCTTCTCTCCACAGATGAGCTCCTTTCCCTGTCGATGTTTTCCAGCCTCTGGAAAGGTTGGTGTTCCCACCTCCTGACCAGGGCCCAAGCCAGGATCACCCAGGTGAGTCCCTGGGATGGCACCCCCAGCCCTGGCACTCCCAGGCCTGGCACCCCCAGCCCTGCCTCAGTTTCCCAAGTTCCCTTTGCTCCTGCAGGTCCTGCTCAGCTGCCTCGGGAAGAAGAGGGATGGTGATAAGGTGGGCATGGGAATGGGGCTACCAGGAGCCACCTGTGCCACCTGTACCACCTACCCCACTCCCCCTGCTTCCCCAGGAGACAGAGGAGGAGGAAGAGGAGGTGGACTGGTGGAGCAAGTTCTACATGGCCCTGGAGGACAAGGGAGAAATCCCGTGGGGAGCAAACAGGGACAGACTGAAGGTGAGAAAAGCCTGAACTGGGATTGGAAGGGGAACAGCGTGGAGATGGGACAGGATGGGACAGGGTAGAGATGGGACAGAGATGGGTGGGGACAAGGACACAAATGGGGGCAAGGAGGAAGAGGGGATAGGGATGAAGTTGGGCAGGAACAGGATGAGGAGAGGGACAAGGATGGACATGAGGTGGGGATTGGGCCAGGACACGGATGGAAACAGGCTGCAAAAAAGGGCAGAGATGGAGATTGGGAGAGAAATGGGCTGGGGACAGGGATGATGAAGGGATTGGGATAAGATAAAGAACAGGGCTGAACAATAGGGCAAGGATGGGGATGATGATAGGAAGAGGGCAGGGATGGGGATTAAGATGGAATGGGGATGAAGACAGAATGGGGCTGAGGATGGGGATAAAAATGGAATGGAGAGAAGGACGGAGATGATGGTGGATGGAGATGAAGATGGGAGGATGTCAAGGATGGGGTGAAGATAGAATGGGGGTGAGGGTGGAGATGAGAATGGGGATGAAGCTGGATTGGGGCTGAACATGGGAAGGGGACAAGGCTGAAGAAGGGGGCAGGGCTGTGCTGGGGAGAAGCCCCATGATGGGGCTGGGAGCAGGGCTGGGAGCAGGGCTGGGAACGAGGACAAATGCCAGGCTGGGAATGGCCCCACAGATCTACGGCTGCGAGCTGGAGGCCGTGCCTGAGTTCCAGGGCCTGCAGGATTTCTGCCACACCTTCCTCCTCCACAAACCAGGGGTGGCCCCCAGGCCAGGGGAGGACCCCGAGCCCGTGGGCGAGTTCAAGGTGGGCAAGACCCCCGTGGGGACCCTGGAGCTGGGACTGTGGAACCCCTGGGGGGCACAGCCAGGGGTCTCTCTCAGGGGCTGTTCTGTATCTACCCCCTGCCCAAGGAGCCCGGGGTGCCCCCCCCGCCTCCCCACTTCCAGCAGCTGCCCCCCAGCACACCCCAGGAATGCCTGGTGAGGGTCTACGTCGTCCGTGCCTTCGACCTGTCCCCCCGTGATGTCACTGGGCTGGTAAGGACCCCCGAGGGGGCTGGGGGGGGTCCCCCTGCCCTCCTCCTGCCTCGGTGCTACCCTGACTGTGCCCCCCCTGCTGCCAGAGTGATCCCTATGTCCGGGTGTCCCTGGGGAAGAAGACCCTGGGCCAGCGGGAGCACTATGTGCCCAACACCCTGGAGCCCGTGTTTGGCAGGTGGGGCTCGGATGGGGGACCTGGAGGCTCTGTCACCCCTGGGTGGCACTGGAATGGGGGTCCGGGGGCTCTGTCACCCCTGGGTGGCACCAGGATGGGGACCCGGGGGCTCTGTCAGCCCTGAGTAGCACCAGGATGGGGGGGCTGGCACTGGGAGGATGGCACTGGTGGGGAGGGTTCCTCATTCCCTGTGTCAGAATGTTCCTGTGCTGGAGGGTCCCTGTGCCACCACATGTCCCGTTCCCGATGACAGTGGATCCTGTGCCACCAGAGCTCCCATTCCCCACACCAGTGGGTCCCCGTTTCACCAGACATCCCCTTCCCAGTGCCAGTGGCCCCCGTGCCCCAACCCCCCTGTGCCTGCGTGTCCCCCCCAGCGGGTGCCACCCCCGTGTCCCGGTGCCGATGCCATTCCCGCCGCAGGATGTTCGAGCTGACGGCCACCATCCCCCTGGAGAAGGACCTGCGGGTGACGCTGCTGGACCACGACCGGCTGCCCCCGGACCAGGAGATCGGCAGCACCACCATCGACCTGGAGAACCGGCTGCTGTCCCAGCACCGCGCTCACTGCGGGCTGCCCACCCTGCACCACACGTGGGTGGCACGGGGGGCACACCGGAGTGGGAATAGCGTGGGCAGTTAGGAATGGGCGCAAGCAGAAAGTTTGGGAGTGAGTAGGGACAGGGATGGGATCAGGAGACAGGGATGGGGGCACAGGAGGACAGAGGGGCAAAAAAGGACGGGTGGCACAAGAGGAATGGGATGGGGTGGGCACACGGGGGTGGTCCTGGAGTGGGCACAGAGGGAATGGGGGGCACAATGGTCCTAGCGTGGGCACAGGGATAGGCATGAGGAGATGGGAATGGGGGTGGGCACAGTGGGGTGGGCACGGGAGCACAAGGGAGTGGGTGCTGAGGGGAGCCCGGGGGGTGCCCGGGGGGTGTCCTGGCCCCCACCCACCCACTGCCTCCCAGCGCGGGCCCCGCGGCCTGGAGGGACCAGCTGTGCCCGAGCAGGACCCTGGAGCTCGTCGCTGCCACCCGGGGGCTGCCCAGCCCCCAGTTCAGCCCCGAGGGAACGGCCGTGACCTTCAACCACCACACCTTCCACCTCGGGCACTTCGGTGCGGGGGCTGGGGGGCACTGGAGGGCACTGGGGGGGAACTGGGGGGTGGAACTGCGGGGGCACAGCGGAGGACTGGGTGGAGACTGAGGGGTCTGGGAGGGTCGGGGGGTGGGGACAGGGGGTTGGAGGTGCTGGGAGGGAGTTTGGGGGAGTCTGGGAGGGGGTTTATGGGGAGAGTCGGGAGCGGGTCTGAGGAGTGGGGACCATCTGTGCGGGTCTGTGCGGGGTCTTTGGCGGGTCTGGGGGGGGATCTGTGGGGTGGGGAGGGTCTGGGGGGGAGAATCTGGTGGGCTCAGGGAGGGCCCCGTATCACCTTCGACAGCCAAACCTTCCTCTGCAGCCACTTCGGTGGGTAGGGACTAGGGGGGGGCAGGGGGTGTCTGGGGGGGTCTGAGGAGGTCTGCATGGGGGTCCGGATGGACTCTGGAGGGGAAACTGGATGGAGGTCTGGGGGGTCTGGGTGGGGGTGTCTCAGTGGGGTCTGGATGGGGCTTTGGATGGACTCTCGGGGGGAAACTGGATGGAGTTCAGGGGGACGTGGGGGGGTCTGGGTGGGGGTGTCTTGGTGGGGTCCGTGGGGGAGTCTGGGAGGGGACCCGGGGGGAATTTTGAGGAGGTCGAGGAGGGGTCATGGTGGAGTCGGGGGACGGGGGGCTGGGTGTGTGTCCGGCCCTGCCCACACGTGCCGGTCCCCCTGCAGAGCGCTGCCCCCCCACGTTCCGCCACGCCGGGCCCCCCCGAGAGCGCCTGGCCCTGCACGTCCTCAACCGGTGCCCCTTCGTGCCCGAGCACCTGGAGACCCGCGCCCTGTACAGCAGGGCCCAGCCCGGGCTGGAGCAGGTGGGCACCACGGCAGGGGGCACGGGGAAGGGCAGGGGGACCCCAGCGACATGGGGGCCTTGGGAGTGTGCGTGATGGGGACCCTGAGGTGTTGGGGACCCCGGGGACATGGGGGCCTTGGAGTGCGTGATGGGGACCATGGAATGATGGGGACCTTGGAGAGGGTGTTGGGGACCCTGGAGTGACAGAGAACATGGGGGTGAGTGATGGGGACCCTGGGGTGATGGGGACCCCGGGGGAGACGGGGACCTTAGGGTGACAGAGAACCTGGGAGTGGGCACACTGGAGTGACAGTGATGGGGCTGGGGAGGGATGCCAAGGTGACTGGGACATTGAGTACAGGGTGTGCCAGGGGGATCTTGAGGTGACAGGAACCATGGGGGTGGGTGACAGGGACCCTGGGGTGGGTGATGGGGACCCTGGCATGACAGGGAACAAAGGAGTGGGTGATGTGGACCCTGATGTGACAAGGACCCCGGGGGCGAGTGAGGGGGACCCTGGGGTGACAAGAACAGATGCTGAGGGGGATGACAGGGACGTCACAGTGATGGGACCCCCAGGCAGGAAGGGATGCTGGCTGTGAGGGTCTGCGATGGGCACCCAGGGTGTGGGAACCCCTGAGGGCAAGGGAGGACCAATGGGGGACTGAGGGGTCTAGTCCCAGCCCCTCCTTTTCCCTTGCAGGGCAAAGTGCAGATGTGGGTGGACCTGAAGTGACAGGGACCCCAGGGGTGGGTGATGGGGACCCTGGGGGTGGGTGATGGGGCCTCCGGGCCAAAAGGGGCCCCAGGGGTCCGTTTGCAGCCCGTTGGTGTCCCGCGCAGGGGAAGCTGCAGATGTGGGTCGACATATTTCCCACCAACCTCGGACCCCCCGGGCCCCCCGTGAACATCGACCCCCGCAAGGCCGAGGGGTGAGTGGCTCTGGGGGATGGGGGGGGACTGTCCCCGGGCAGGAGGGGACGCTGTCCTGCCCCCCAGGTATGAGCTGCGCTGTGTGGTGTGGAACGTGCAGGACGTGGAAATGGGGGACATCAACCTGCTGGGGCAGCGCATGAGTGACATCTACGTGACTGGGTGAGCCCGGGGCACCCCTGTGTGCCCCCAAACTGGAACCCACTCTGTCACCTCCCAGCACCTGTCCTTGTAACCCCAGGGTCCCCACCACTCACTCCTGGGGTCTCTGTCACACCAGGGTCTCCATTCCCGGTCTCTCTGTCACTCCAAGGTCCCTGTCACCCCCCGTGTCCCCATCCACATCTCCCTGTCTCCCCATGCTGTCCCGGCTGTGCCAGCTGCATCCCCTTGCCCAGCTTTTCTCTGTCACCCCAGTGTCCTGTCCCCCCCAGTTTCCCTGTCACCCGTGTCCCCACCCCCAGGTTCACTGTCACTCCAACGTCCCCATCCTCAGTCTCTCTGTCACCCCAGTTTCCCTGTCACCCGTGTCCCCACGCCCAGGTTCACTGTCACCCCAATGTCCCCATCCTCAGTCTCTCTGTCACCCCAGTTTCCCTGTCACCCCAGTGTCCCCATACCCACTCTCTGTCCCCCCGTGCCCTCGAGGGTGTCACAGCGGTGCCAGCTGTGTCCCTGTCACCTCAATGTCCCCATCCCCAGTGTCCCCATCCCCCAGCGCCCCCGGGGGTGTGGCAGTGGTGCCAGCCGTGTCCCCGTCAGCCCAGTGTCCCTACCCCCTCGTGACCCCGGGGGTGACAGGGGTGTCCCCGCAGGTGGCTGGACGGGCTGTGGGAGCAGCGGCAGCACACGGACATCCACTATCGCTGCCTGGACGGGAACGGCGCATTCAACTGGCGCTTCCTCTTTCCCTTCGAGTTCCTGGCGGCTGAGAAACTCTGTGCCATCGGCCGCAGGGTGGGAACAGCCCGGGGCTGGGGGGCACGGGGAGGTGTGGGGGACAGAGAGGCTGCAGGGGCTGGGGGGGAAAGAGAGACCGGGGGGGCACAGGGAAACTGGGGGGGCTGGGGGGACAGGGAGGCTGGGCGGGGATGGGGACATGGGGTGACAGGGATGTGGACCCTGGGGCCTCTGGGGGGAATGGGGGAACAGAGTGACTGGGGGGGGGCTGGGGACATGGGGTGGCAGAGAATCTTGGCCATGGGGGATGGGGAGCTGGGGTGAGAGGGACCATGGGAGTGGGTGATGGGGACCCTGGGGTGACAGAGAATCTTGGGCTGGCCCTGGGAGGACACAGACCCCAGGGGTGGGTGA
Organism: Dendrocincla tyrannina; assembly: GCA_035047865.1. Taxonomy (NCBI): domain Eukaryota; kingdom Metazoa; phylum Chordata; class Aves; order Passeriformes; family Dendrocolaptidae; genus Dendrocincla; species Dendrocincla tyrannina. The sequence continues at coordinate 12,544 of JAWWMP010000336.1, forward strand.
TGGGGATCCCCAGGTGACAAAGAACCAGGGGATGGGGACCCTGGGGTGACAAGGATCACAGCAGTGGGTGATGGGGACCCTGGGGTCACAGAGAAACTGGGTTGGGTGATGGGGACCCTGGAGTGACAGAGGTCACCCCAGAGTGTGACAAGCACACCCCTCTCCGTTTCCCCCCTCCCCAGGAGCACATCTGGAGCCTGGATGAGACGGTGCTGAAGGTGCCACCCAAACTCATCCTCCAAGTGTGGGACAATGACAAGTTTAAAGCAGATGATTTTCTAGGTGAGGCCCCATTTCCCTTCCCTGGAACCCCCGGGGAGTGGGAGGCACCCACTGGCTACTGGGAGCACCCACTGGGGATGGGGAACACCCACAAGGGATGGGGAGCACACTGGGAATGGGGGGCACCCAGAAAGGTTGAGGAACTGAGTGGGAACACCCACTGATGACAGAAAACGCCCACTGGTGACTGGGAGCACCCACTGATGTTGGGGAGCACCTACTGGTGACTGGGAGCACTGAGTGGGGAGAGGGAGCACCCACTGAGAGCATCCACAGGGGGTGGGTAGCCCCCACTGGTGACAGGGAGCACCCACCGAGGATGGGGAGCACCCACTGGTGATGCAAAACACTCACTGGGGACCGGAGGCACCCACCGGTGACAGGAGCTGTCCCTCTCCCCACAGGCATCCTGGAGCTGGACCTGAGGCAGCTGCCCCGGCCGGCCCCGAGCGCCAGGCTGTGCCGGGCCGGGCCCGAGGGCTCCCGCCGGCCGCGCTGGCGCTGGGGCAGCGCCCCGGCCCCGGCCC
>JAWWMP010000337.1:0-13325 GCA_035047865.1 Dendrocincla tyrannina
GTCCCACCTTCAGTGTTGGAGGTTGGGGGGGTCGTTCGTTCCTAAGGATTTGCGGGGGCTGAGCGATTTTGTGGGGTTTGGAAGGGGCTGAGGGGTGTGGGGGAGTCTGGGAGGAGCTGAGGCTTGAGGAGGCGGCTGAGAGGTGTGGGGGGAGCTGAGGGGCGTGGGAGGGTTTGGGAGTCCCACCTTCAGGGTTGGAGAGTGGGGGGATTTGTACCTTTTTAAGGATTTACGGGGGCTGAGGGGTTTGGGGGGCGCTGAGGGATGTGGGAGGGTTTGGTGGTCCCACCCTCAGGGTTGGAGGGTGGGGAGGGGGTTGTATGTTCTTCAGGATTTGGGGGTGTGGGTGCTGAGCGGATTGGGGGGAGTCTGGGGGTCCCCCCTTTTTGGGGCAGGGCCCGGGGTGCCCCAAGGCAGGGGTATTGTTTGTTCTTAGTGATTTGGGGGGTGCAGGGTGGTCCTGCAGCTCCAGAGGTGGGGCTGTGGCACCCCAAAAGGGGGGGACACCCTTAGGTGGGGTCATACCCCTTGTCATGGGGTGGGGTGTTAAGGGGGGTGGGGGCACCCCAAGATGATGGGATTGCCTGCCCCCTGAAAGGGAAAGGACCCCCTGAGGTGGGTGCAAGGCCCTTGTTGTGGGGTGGGGGGATGAGGAGGGCTGGGGCACCCCAGGCTGAGGGGTTTCCCCCCTTCTGCTATCTGGGAGGGAGGTACTTTGGGGGGACAGGCTGTTCCTCACCATGGCTGGAGGGTGAAGGTTGAACTGAGCTATGGGGGCTTTCCCACCCTCAGTTTGGGGGAGAAAGGGGGGATTGGAACCTCTCCAAGGCATGGGGTGCTTGGAGAGCCCCCCAACCGCAGCATGATCCCCTGGGCGAGGTGTTGCTCAGTCCTTCATGTACCCCCTGAGCAGGACAGGAATGTCAGGGCTCATCAGTGGGGGTTGCACAGCCCAGAGGTTTCCTCTCTCCCTCCTGTTGTAGGGACATCCTCATTTCCAGGGAGGGTTTTCCTTCTGCTGCTCCCCAAGCTCAGTAACGACAGGAAGAACAGCAGTGTCCCTGCTGTCCCCATGTCCAGGTGTCCCTGTGTCTCCATGTCCAGGTGTTCCTGTGGTCTCTGTGCCCAGGTGTCCATGTGTGCCCTGTGTCCCCATATCCCCACACTCAAATATCCTTGTGATCACCATGTCCTCAAGTCCAGGTGTCCCAGGAGTTCCCACACCTAGGTGTCTCCATGTTCCCATGCCCAGTTGTCCCTGTGTCCCCATGTTCACATATCCAGGTGTCCCTGTGTCCCCACGCCCAGGTGTCCCCGTGTCCCTGTGTCCCCACAGCCAGGTGTCCCTATGTCCCTGTGTCCCTTGTCTGGGTGTCCCTGTGTCCCCACAGCCAGGTGTCCCCGTGTCCCTGTGTCCCTACAGCCAGGTGTCCCTATGTCCCTGTGTCCCTTGTCCGGGTGTCCCTGTGTCCCCACAGCCAGGTGTCCCCGTGTCCCTGTGTCCCCACAGCCAGGTGTCCCTATGTCCCTGTGTCCCCACGCCCAGTTGTCCATGTGGCCCATGTCTGGTTGTCCCTGTGTCCCATGTCCAGGTGTCCCTGTGTCCCCACAGCCAGATGTCCCTGTGTCCCATGTCCAGGTGTCCCAGTGTCCCCACACCCACGTGTCCCACTGGTGACAGCTCAGCAGGCTGTTCCCAAACCCGTGTCCGTGGTTTTCCTCTGTCCCACACCCCTCTGTGTCACATCCTGCTGGGACAGAGCACCGTGTGTGTGTGGCCTCCTCTTCCCCAGTGTTATTCCTGTGATTCCTCTCCAAACCTGTGGACTTGGCACAGATATTTGGGGTTTTTTCCCCCACTTTCCCCCTTTTAGTTGAGGTCTGGCATCTTCCAGGAGGCTGAGGGACACGGGACAGGAGATGGATCTTCTCTCCCTCCCTTCCCAAATCTTGGAGGAACCAGAGTTACATAATTATGTTGGTTTTTTGGGGAGGTGTTTGCTCTGCTTGGATCCTGGTTTTCCTTCCCTGAGAGCTGGCTGGGATGAGTTTTCCTTGGTTAAAGAGTGGCAGAGGGGACATTTCCCCGTGTGGCATTGTCCCTGTGCCCTGGGTGTGTAAACACAGCCCTGGTGGCCTTGGAGCTGCTCAGGATCGTTGCACTTGGGGTGTTTTCCAGGTTGGAATATCCAGGGATACAATGCCAGGCAATTCCAGGCTTTTTCCATGGTATCCAAGGGCTGAAATGTGGCTGCATCCAGCAGGATTTGTCCATTAGGGTGGTTTGGTGTCCCAGGAACTAATAGGAGTTAATATAAAAATAATAGGGATTAATATAAAATACTATGAATTAATATAAAATAATAGGAATTCATATAAAAATAATAGGAATGAATATAAAATACTATGAATGAATATAAAAGTAGTAGGAGTGGATATAAATAATAAGAGCAGATATAAAATAATAGGAGTGGATATAAAATAATAGGACTTAATATAAAGTTATAGGAATTAGGGTGAAAGTAATATTAATTAATACAGAAATAATATTGATTAATATAAAACAATAGGAGTCAATGTAAAGTAATAGGAGTTAATATAAAGACAATAGGAATTAATACAAAGTAATAGGAATTTATATAAAAGAATTCATATAAAATAATAGACATTAATAAAATAATAGAAAAAATTAACATGAATACCATGAAATTCACATAAATTAATATGAAATCATAGAAATTAATATAAAAATAATAGAAATGTTACATTTATCACCTGTTTTTCCTTCACAGCTATTTCTGGGCACCTCCCTCTGGCCCTGCTGGGAGCAGAGAGGCTCCAACCCACTCCAAAATATTCTTATCCCACTCTGGAAAAGGGAATTCCTGTTTGGAGCTGCTCCAGCTTAATTAATCAGAGAGGGCTCTGCAGGGTCCCTGGCTGGTTGATTTACTTCTTTTATATATAAATACAATGTTTCTATGTTTTATTTTATTTTATTTGGCCTGTGTGTCCAGAGTTCCAGCAAAACTTGGGGTTATTGTGGGGTTTGATGTCCCAGGAGCCTTGGGAGATGATCCTTGAAAACACAGAGGAGGGTGAGATAAGGATTGGGAATTTGAGGCTTATCATAATATATCATTCATAGTTACTATTTCTAAAATTATATAAAATAGAATATATGATATATTATTATATTTTATATATTATATATACAGAGCAGCTGGTTTGTCATGCCAAAATACATTCAATTAGCAGCTTTTAAACTCAATTCCTGAACTTTGGGGTTGGTTTCGTGGGCACAAATAATTTGGGGTTGGTTCTGTGGGATCTCAGAGCATCCCTCAGTTCCTCCTTGGAATATTCCTCCTTTCCTCACTTTTATTTTGGGGGGGGTTTCTTTGTTTCCAGGCAGATTTTTTGAAGGGGTTACCAGTCTACAACAAAAGCAACTTCAGCAGGTTCCATGCGGATTCTGTATGTAAAGCATCCGTAAGTATTCCCAAAATCCCAGGGACTGGGGGGAAGGATGGGAAATCCAGGAGGGAAGGAATTTAAAGGAGGGTTTTGAACTTCAAACCAAAGTGTTCCCACAACTCAGAGTTCAGGGCTTGGGCTTGGCAAGGGAAACTTCCTGTGGGGTTTCCACGCAGCCCAACCACAGCTGGGGGCCTTGGTTTGTAAATAAAGTCATTAATTGAAATAATTTCAGGGCTTATGTCCTGAAAAAATATATATAAAATGGACTTGGAGAGAATCATAAAACTTTTATGTCCATTATGTGGAATTTTATTATGTATTATTGTAGATTTTGTGATAATGGTATTGTAGAACAATGTAAAATATAATGTATAACATATTATTATATTATTGTAGAATTATATATATAATTTCTAGTCCATTAATTTATATTTGTAGTCCATTTATATGGACTCTCTTCTGTCCACATTATAATTATTATAGCATAATATATTATTATAGAATAATATATTGTATTATTTTATTATAATTAACATTATATATTATATTATATGATTATAGAATTATATAGAGAAATTCTAGTCTGTTATATGGACATTTCTAATCCATTTATTTATATTTATGGTCCATTTAGATGGACTTTCCAGGTGTGTTTTAAAAAGCTGCAGCCCCTCCTTGTCCTGGCAAAGGGCAGGAGATCCCAGAACAATTGTTAGGGAGGAGTTTGGGGTTGGTTTAGTTGTGTTTTGGGTTAAAAAATCACCTTTTTCACTGTCTTTGTTCTAATTCTGCTACAGAACAGACGCCCATCAGTTTATCTGCCCACAAGAGAATTTCCCTCTGAACAAAGTAAGTGTTAAAATCTGATTTTTTTAAGAACTTTATACTGGTCTAATATTAAAAAATCACATAATCTCCTTTATTTGAGACTGGAGAGGGTTTGAGATTTGGCTTTAAAATGACCCTGGTGTGTTTTTCTTTCTCTCTCTGTGTTTTTTGCAGTCATAGTAACAGAAAAGACAAATATCCTCTTGCGTTATTTGCACCAGCAGTGGGACAAAAAGGTACCTTTTTTGGGGTTTAATATTCCTGCTTTGGCTTGGCTTGGGCTTAATTGAGCTGGAGAATAATCCAAATATCGAGGGTTAATTAAATTAAAGTGTCAACACCTCAGCAGAGAGAATGTGAGGAGGTTGTGACTCTGCACAACAAGTGGAAATGAGAGAAAAAATGATTTTTTTTTTAAATAAAAACTCAATTAACTCCAGGTTTAGTTTGGAATTTGGGAATCCCCATCATGGAACCATCACCCTGATGTAACCAGGGGGTGGGGCAGAGGATTAATTCAGGGATTTGGGATGTTTGAGAAGTTCAAGGAATTGGGAGGTTTGATGAATTCAGGGGCTAACTTGGACAGGGGGAAAGAGGATCTTTATGTTTATTATTTATTATATATTGTGTGCATTCATGTATTTATATTTTATATAGATATCTATATTTTATATGGATATAGTAAAACACAATTATAGACTTCCAAATAAATATGTTTCTAAATTATTTTATATTAAAACTATATATTTAGATAGTACATTATTTATGTTATAACTATTATTTATATTTCTATCATTATTTATTTTATATCCATATTACTTATTATTTATTTATGCTGTTTATATGATTTATATCTTTATGGAGTATTTATTATTTATAATGATTATATTTTATTTATATTGATAGCTATTCATATTATTTACACATCTGATTTATTATGTTAATTTTATTTACACATCTAAATGATGATTTTCATTTTATTTACACTGGCAATATTTGAGCTCTAATTAACTAATCATTAAAAAGCCCCCCCCTCAAAGCTTTAATCCCACCCTCAAATCTAAAGCCCAAGAACACCTTTGGGTTAAACCCTCCCAGCTGGGCCATTCCATCCCAAATCCGCCCCAAACCCCAACCCTGTCCCGTGCCGACAATTCCCACTGGGATCCCAGATTTTGGGGGGCTCACTGGGGGTCCCTCTGTCCCCCCAGAATGCGGCGAAGAAGCGAGACCAGGAGCAGGTGGAAATCGAAGGTGAGAACTCGGCGCCTCCGCGGAAAATCGCTCGGACAGACAGCCAGGACATGAACGAGGACACTTAAACCCTTGGCTCTCCCTCTGCTCCTTCCAGCGCTTCCCGTTCTGTCTCCAAGTGTGTCAATCTGGCCCCTCTCCCCCTCCATCCCCCTCCCCACTCACAGCCCAAACCACTTCTGACTCCACAGGAGCCAATGTATTTATTTTGGGTTTTTTCCTGCCCCCCCCTCCCCTCCCCTCCCATTTTTATTTCTTTTTTAATTTATGCTGTCAAAACTCCTGGAGCAGCGGTGGAACCAGGCAGTCAATGTAGTAGAACCTTAGTTCCTCCTTCCCAAAAATCCACCTTGTCACTTTGAGCCCTTTGGTTGGATCTGTTCCCTGTAACCTCCCAGAGCAGTCCCTTCACCATTGACGTATTCCAAGTGATCTCACTCTTTGGATGTTCCCAATCCAGCCATAAATGTGGGGCCTCTCACCATTTTTCCCTCAAATATCCCAAACCTGGCACTGCTCTCCTATCATGGATGTCCTTGAGGGTTGTGTTGATGGGAGCAAATTCCTTGTGGCAGCTCCATCTCAGTTGTGCTTTTGGGTCTGGTCCACAAAGCTTCTCCCGCCCATCCGTGGTCGTGGAGGATTGAAGTGAAAGGTGTGTTGCTTTTGTTGCTCTTAAATTCTAACCTTGTCCTGGGCTGGAATGGCCCTGATCCCTGTGATTTCTCCGCTGGAATAAAAGGATCCTCCCACCCCGCTCGGAGCGCTTGGGCAGCCGTGTGTTCCAGCAGCAGCTGATGGGATGGAGGTGGGTTGGCACCACTGGATCGCTCTGGGAGCACCTCAGCACCTCCATCTGCTTCTCTGCCTCAACTCTTGGCTCTGGATAATGGTACAGTGGCTTTTCCTGCCTGTGTGGAATGGAATTCAGGACTTGGAGCGGATCAAATGTGAGCTTCCATGGTCTGTGATGACGACCAATCCCTTTGGACTGTGAGAGTTCAGTGCCTGTTGCCTGTAACCCTTCCCTGACTCTGATGGGAGCCAAAACGGAGACCTGTCAGTCATCCAGGTGGATCCAGAGGTTCAGGACTCATGGAAAGGAGCATCGTCACCGGAAGGGGACAGGAAAGGAGTAGCTTAGTCATGATGTCTTGTCTGCTTTGCCCTGAGGAGCTGATTCCCACTGTGGTAGCTGAAATTGTGGCATTTTTTTTTTAGCTGTGTTTTCCCTCGTCGACAAATCCCCCCCAACACCAAGAAATCACACGGATGTTTTCCCAGAGATCCTGGAGGAGCCTCGTCCGAGGGGCTGCCACGGGCACGAGCTTTGAGGGTTTCTGCTGGCCCTGTCCCCACCACGCCCCCAACCACCCCAGGGGTGCCACATGTCCACTCTGGGGGCAAAGGGACACTGTCACTGACAGGGTGTTGGAAGCAGAACCTTAGGAAGAGCAGGACACGGCTCCCGTTGGAATTTTAGATGTCTCTTAGGCACCGAGTTCGTGAAGGAATTTTAACACCCGAGTAGTTTAGAACTTTGTATCTGCCTCAAAAACGTTCCCTTTTTGCTGTGGCAACAACCTCCAAACTCCTGGCATGACCTTGGATGCACCAAGTGTGGTGGTGAAGGTAGAAAGGGAAATTCCTTGGGTTCCTGTGCCGTTTGGTGGTGTTGGGAAGAGGATTCCTCCCGGAGCTCTGCCCTCCAAAAATCCTCAGCAATCCTCACTGGGATGATCTGGAGCTGAATGTGAGGAATCCTTGGAGGAGTTTCAAGGCCGTAGGAGAGGAAAGGAAGATGCAACTGGTGGTAAAGTGTGAGCAAGTGCTGTGGGGTTGTAACGTGCTGTATCCCGGGAATCTGGCAGGGGCTGGGCTGTGCCGGCGGCTCCGAGCCCGGCTCGTGTACCATTAAAGAGTTGGCAGTTCCTTCCTGGTGTAAACCCCAGTTTTGTTCCCTCTGTGTCCTTGAAAAATGGTCTGGGAGCCTTGGGAATGTGTCAGGTGGTTTTAGGAGGTGAAAGTTGCCTTTTCCAAGTGGTTTGGGAGTGATGGAGAAATGGGCCAAGTGATCCGAGGGTCACAGTGGTTGGGGTTTCTGGTGTTGGTGCATGAGCAGGAGGGATTTGGGATCCCTGCAGTCTCTCCTCATCCCAGCCATGGATTTGGGATTCCCACAGTGTTTGTTCTCATCCCATCCATGGGTTTGGGTTTGTGATTCCCAGTCTGTCCTCATCCCAGCCATGGATTTGGGATCCCTATAGTGTTTGTCCTCATCCCAGCCATGGATTTGGGATCCCTACAGTGTTTTTTATCATCCCATCCATGGATTTGGGATCTGTGCAGTCTGTGCTCATCTTATCCATGGATTTGTGGTTCTCATCCCAGACATGGATTTGGGATCCCCACAGTCTATTCTCATCCCAGACATGGATTTGGGATCCCCACTGTCTATTCTCATCCCAGCCATGGATTTCTGGTTCTCATCCCATCCATGGATTTGGGATCCCCAAATCTGTCCTCATCCATCCTCTTTGCAGCCAGAACTCGCTCCCTTCCTCCTCCTCCTCCTCCTCCTCCACCTCATTCCAGGATTTTCCTGGCCCCAGAGTGCTGCCCTCCCTGCCCTGCACTTTGATCCTGTATCCACATGGTAAGTGTCTCGGCTTGGAATGTTCCATGGAAGATCTTTGCCTAACTGTGACTTCCTGGTGCCTTAGTGCATTGAAACAACGAAACACCTTTAAAACCACCAAACCTGGGATTTTTGCCCACCTTGTTTGTACAATTCCCGGCTCCTCTGACTTCTCCTCTTGTTCCCGGGATCTCGTGACCCTCCGGGCCTTTTCTATGTCTGCATAGTGGGATTTTTATTGTTTCTGTTACCAATTGTTTACTAAAATTTGGCTTTTTTAATGAAAACTTGAGCTACTTGTCCGAGATCGGAATTTTGGGGTATTTTGGTTGAATTGTGTGTCTTTTCTCCAAACTCAGCGCATAAAGGGATGATGAATCCATCCAGGAGCAGCTCCTTCCACACTGGCCTGCCCCACAGGGGTGGTTGGATGTATTTTGGGTACATTTAGAACATTAAAAAGTTGGGAAATGCCTTTTCCTGCCACCAAAATCCACAAGTGACACGCGGGCAATGGAGGGTTGGATTGGGTGACTCCTTGATATCCTTTGATCACTGCTGGTTTCCAGGGGAGAAACAGCAACAGAAAGTCCTCCTGTCAAAGTTAGGAATGGGGAATGTTGAGGGGAATGATGGATTTAAGATGAATCCACAGGTAGCTGTGTCCAGCTTGGAGTTGGTGGTTGGCCTTGGCTTGGTTTATTCCGTTGGTGTCTTCCCTCAGGTAAAGTTGAGGTTTCTTCTTGGTGTCTTTGGGAGCTTTTCTGAGTCCCTTCTGGCTTTGAGGGACCTCCCGGGGTCCTTCCCAACTCCTAAACACCAGGATATGCCCGTGCAGCTGGAAGGGTTGGGTTTGGGCACACAAGGATAACTTTGATAGGTTAGGTGTGATTTTTGAGGCAAAAGTGGGTGGGTTTGAGTCTTGGTGAGAGCTGAAGCACCACCATCACATTTGGGAATGTGGGATGTGCATCCCGGTGATTTGGGAGCTGAGCCAGGCTGGAATGAATCCACAGGACACCCACAAGTGCCAAGCCATGGTGAGCTCCAGGTGTGTGGGGTCATGCAGGGCTCTTTGTGAGGTTGGCTTTGGAGAAGGATCACCTGGAAAATGGGATTCCTCCCTTCCCTGGCATGTGCCTTATCCCACAGTTCTGTTGTCAGTACAGGCAGAGCTCAAGGAGTGCTGGGACAACACTCTTGGGCACAGGGTGGGATTTTGGGGTGTCCTGTGCAGGGCCAGGGGTTGGACTCCATCCCTTCCAGCTCAGGATATTCCCTGATTCTGTGATTCACCATTCCCTGGGAGACAAAATTGGAAATATTAATCCTAATTTTCCCCTCTGTCCTGGATAATTAGGACAGGTTTAACTTCAAAGCTTTATTTTCTGGGGAGTTTGACACCGGCCTTAAGGCAAAGACTAAAAAGTCTTGGAGTTTTTTTCCAACCCCACAGCTCTGTCCCCACTTATATTTCCAGTCTTTTTATTTTTTTACTAATAAAACTAATTTATTTCCCTGGATTCATGACATCCTGGCAGCCAAGGAATGGTGTGACCTTGTGTCCAGAGGGATTCCAGCTCGTCCCTCCCAGGTTTTGTCCTATATATATTTTTTGGATGTGGAAGAGTGGGAAATCCTTTTCCTGAAGGAACAGAGGGTTGTGTTTATTTGGGAACAGCTGCCAGGAAAGGGTGTTGGATCATGGCTCTGGTAAATCCCCACAGGGAAAATACTGGAATGTTGGAAAGACCAAACCTGGGCTCAGGGAGGAACATCTTTGAGCGAGGGAATGAAATCCAGTCTCCAAAATCCTCCAAGATCCTGCTTTAAAGGCAAAACTTTCCCAGTGTGTCCCCAAATGAGAAGAACTAATCTCCGTATTCCAAATAACCTCATATTTCTCCAGCATGAGGAGAAATTGTCTATTTTAGGGATTGGCAGAAATCTTGGTGGTCCTGATGCTTCCAGAGGAGTCTGGGTGGTTTTAACCTCTGGAATTCCCAGTTTAGCTGGAGGGAAGCTGGAAGTGAGTGTTCAGCTGGTGAGGCCATGGAAATCCTGAGCCTGTGGCAAAACAGGGATATTTCCACATGGGAGGTGGCTGGATCAGGGTTTCCACAGGTTTTCCAGCTGCTCCTTTTCTCCTTCCCCTCGGGATGGGAAATCACCTCATCTCCCCAGCCCTGCAGGGATGTGAATCCACCTCGGAGCTGCCTCGTGCACCACGAGGATGGTGCTTGGTGCTCTTTGCCCTTTGAAATTCCACATTTTCCTGACTGAAGGAAACTTTATTTGGCACTTTTCACTCCCCCTCATCCATGGATGGCTCATCCCGGGATCCCCTGCGTCCTGCAGAGCTGGGATCCCGGGATTCTGCCGCCAAACACACCCAGGGATTGCAGTTTTTGGAGGTCTGGGGTGGTCTAGGGAGGTCAAAGATTCTTCCCTGCCGTGTCTGAGTGTGGGAAGGGGCTGGGGGGGAGCAGGAGGAGCTGCCTCGATCCTTAGGGATGGATCTGGGATGACTAATCCCCATGGAATGGGCTGAGCTGAGTCACTGCTGGGCTGTGCTGTGGCTGTGCCCATTCCCCAACACGTTCACATGTTCTTAATCAGCTCAGCGTTTAATTAACCCCCTTCTTTGGGTGTTTCCCGTTCCCCCTTGGCCAGTGCAGTGTCCTGGATGGGTGTCCAGGAGCAGCTCCGAGGCTCCATCATCCCCAAATGCCGGATTTTTCCATTGCAGCGTCAAGATTCGGACTCTTCTCCTTCCAACCTCTCTTTGCAACTTCAATTTTCCTCTGGTTTTAGCAAAACTCTTGTCTCTTGGGGCTGGAAAAGGTGGGTTTTCCCTGGGGAGTGGCTGTAAATCCCCCATCAGCCGGATGTTGTGGCCATTGGAATTTTTTTCTCTTTTTTTTTTTTCTTTTTTTTTGGCATTTCTTTTTAAACTATTCCATGTTTGATACTGTGTATAATAAATTTGCAGAATTTAGAGGATCAGAACTTGCTTTCTTCTTCCTCTGCTTGATCTGAACGTGGTGGGGCTTGTTCTTGGAGCTTTATCCTGAAGGGTGACAGTGTCCATGGTGTCCCCATCCACCTTTTCCAGGGACAGGAGAGCTCATCTTCACCCCCTGAGCACTGTGCAAGCCACACTAATTATAATAATAATGATATTCTAATAACATGATGATAACAATTATGATATCCCACGCCTCAGGCTTGTTGAAATAGATTTTTATTGCATTTCTGCAGGTTTTACAAAAATATGACAAAATAAATTAAAAAGAAATAAATAACCCCCTTCCTTTCTTTGAATTCCTACAGAAATCCAATGCAAAGGAAAAAAGAAACCAACAAAAAAAAGACCAACCGACCATCCCAATCCTTCCTTCCTCTGCACAGTCACTGCCCCAAGAGCCAGACCCCAGACAGGGAGATATTTTGGAGAGAGAAATGTTTAAAAACGCCCCGGACTGGGGGTCCTGGCTGCAGCAGGACCCTGCCCTCCCCCCGGGATGGATGGATGATCCGGGAGTGCTTCTCTCAGGAGGGAAATGGGATCAGAGACATTCCCTTGAAGCCCAGCGGGTGTTTTTTGGGAGCGGCAGAGCAGGAAAACTCAATGGAATGGAGGGAGGGAGAGTGCCCTGACCCCTCCCTGCTTTCGGCTGAGCTTTGGGCCCCCAGGCCCCAGTTTCCCAGCGCTCCCAAATTTCCCAGCGCTCCCTTTTTCCCCTGGTTTTGCCCCAGAATCTCTCCCGCGTCCTCCCCTCCCCGTGTCCCCCCGGTGAGAGAGGGTGAGGAGGGACCACAGAGCTGTCCCCACATCCCAAGGACAGCAAAGCTCCCATGGGGGGGTCTCGTCCCACCCTGGAGGGGGGGACACGGTGCCCTTTTCCCTGGAAAACATCTCCCTGTGCTGTCCCATGGGCAGCGGAGCAGCAGGTGAAGCCTCGGCGCTCTCCTGTCCTTATTGCTGTATAAAATGGCTTGATTTAGAGACCCCCCCCCAAAAACCGAAATTTCCATGAATTCCAGAAAGAGGCGGCGGGGAAAATCCAACCTGACAGTTTTCTACAGCCCAGGCCTGGGGGAATTTGGGGTGGGTGGAGGGGTTGGGAGGAGGGCTCAGCCCCCCTGCCTGGACCAGGCACAGTAAAGGGGTGACCCCCAGCAGCTCCCTCCTCTTCCCACGCCGTCCTTTGGGACTGTGGGTGGCTGCGGGCGGAGCTGAGCTGGTGGCGAGGGCCAGGAGGGAGTGACAGGGCTGGGTGTCCCCAAGCAGCTCCCCTGCGAGGTGCCACCACCCCGTCCTGTCCCCGAAAGCGAAGCACGGCCGCAGCAAAGCGGGCAGGGGGCAGGGCCTGGACCCCCTTCCCAGCACGGACAGAGCTTGGGAAGCTCCCAAAGTCCAGACCCAGCGACGCAAACCCGGCAAAACCTTCCCCCGGCAGCGGCGAAGCGGCTCCCACCCCCCTCCCTGTCCCCCACCCCACCAACCCCGTCCTTCTCCCGGGCTCCGGCACAACCTCCGTGTGCGAGTGCCTTATTGCGAAATAATTCCACGGAATATGAAACTGGAGATGGGAAGGTCCCGTCCCGGCTCACGTTGCAGTCCCCGGGGGTCGCGGCCGGTGCCAGCTGCTCCCGCCTGGAGCCGTCGGGTGAAGGAGGAGAAAGTCACTGGCGTTGGGGTTTTGGTTGGATTTTAGTGCAAGAAATGCTGCCCATGCGTGGGGATCCGGGTGGCTGCTGCTCATCCCGCTCCATCCCCGACGGGAAAAGGTCCCGGTGCTGGGAAAGGATCCAGGCGGAGGCGGCGGGAGCAGGACACGGGGCCATGGCTGGAGGGCAGGGGGCGTAGGCACGGCTGAATCGGGCTCCTCTGGCCGCTGATCCCGGGAATCCCGGCCCATTCCAGGTGGCACCGAGCCCGGCGCGGGGTCCCGGCGGGTCCGGGAGCGGCACCTCCCCAGGAACACCGGGATTGACTCCCAGCCCGCGGGCGTGGGAAGCTGCCGGGGATGCTCCGTCCAACCTGCCGCTTCAGGAATCCTCGGAGCGGGGTCCGGGGTGGCAGCGGGTACCGGCGGGCGGGCCGGGGGGACACGAG
>JAWWMP010000339.1:0-13287 GCA_035047865.1 Dendrocincla tyrannina
GTTATTCCGTAAACTGTTAGAATGAGTCCTTCACAGGCGCTGGCAGTTGCCAGCAGCAGGTAAGACACTCAAAGTGGGAAGACCTGCTGGGGGGTCTCCCTTAGGCTGCTGGCTGAGTCCTCTGAAAAGGGCACTTGAAATGCCCTCCTCTGATCCAGCAGGACTGTTCGGTGATGGGTCCCCATAACGGGACACTGACAAGACTTGTCAGGCACAAGTGCTTCAGCTTTCCTGGGGCACTGACAGGCAAATAAATCACCTCTCTTCATCCTACAGCTCCAGAATTTGGCATTTACTATCACTTTCCACTGTACAGGGGGTACCATAGAAACATTATCCAAACCATCCTCACATTAACATCACTAAAGCCACCAAGAAACAATGCTTCTTTTGAAGAACTACCAGGAAACATTTTCCTTGACAGAGCTGTTACACTGCACCTTTGCAGAAGCTGAACACCTAAGCATTGCCTTTTAAAAATAGAGTACAAGCTCACAGCTCAAACACTTACCCAAACAGGAGCCGTTTCTACCTCAGGGAGTTAAAATTCAAACCTCTTCTCTACCAGATGATTGTAAGGTTCAGTCTCAGTGGGCTCCTGGCTAGATTACACTATCTTATTTCTCTATTTTAAGCTACACAATTAGGTAAAACTGATGCAGGATTCAGTTGTGTAGATACATACACACAAAAAAGAGGGAAGGAGCTGGTGACCAGTGAGGGCACCCACCTCAGAAGAGGCAACTGCTGGTTCCAGCTTGGACTCTGACTACTTACACCATGCCAAATGCATGCTTACGGTAAAATGCATACAGGCAGACGAGCATGTACAGACACAACACCTGAACACAACAGGTTTTACCAGACAGGCCCCTTGTGTAGCATTTGATCACCAGCTACACATGCTCTGGTAACATCTACCACACCAAGTTACTCTCTGGAGATGGACAATGGAAACAATGCCTTCTCCTGCTCTCAGCTCTCAGGTAAGTAAGTACCAAAGTGCTCAACTCTGACTAGGCTGCTGATGTTTTCAAGCACACACAAGTGTTGTGCTGGAGAAACCTTTACTTTTTAAAACTGGACAAGGTGAGGCACTGGAACAGAACAGAGTTCTCTCAGCTTGACTCAAATCTTTCACAGGTTTCAGCCAAGAACAATCACAGCTTTTCAATCTCACAGTACAGGCCGGAAAAGGGGAATAGTGCTGTCACACAAAAGACACTCTAGCCCTCCTTCTCTTTTTTGCCTGTGCATTTTGTTCAGATCACTTCAGGAAGAACACAGGAACAAACCAAGAATGGTACTTGCTTCATATAGCATTGCTTGGAATACAGTGCCACAATTTCAGTTCTTTGAGAATGAATGAAAAGGAACAAAAGCTGCTCTCCTTCTCTTCCAATGCCCACTGGGATTCACAGGCAATGGAAAATTTTGCTATCTCAAAGGTCAATCACCATTTTAGTTAATTCTCTGTGCATTCATATTTGTAGAGGAAGAATTGGGAACAGTAGGTACTAACTCATTTCTCTCACCAGAGTTGTCTTTGGAAGCATTGTGGACTTCATCACTATCATTACAAAGAGAATTTTTCACATCCTCAACAACTGTAGTTTGTAGTTTTTCACCAGTGTCTTCCTTCTCCTGCTTCTCAACTTCTTCTTCCTGTTCAGGTGATTCTTCCTAAAAGAGATCAACTAAAGCAGCTGAAAAGAACAGAAACAAGCATCGTCTTTGCTGTTCCTCCATCAGCAATTCCTCATGTCAGTCTAACTCTAGCTTCACTAAGTCACATCATTCTGAAAGATATGCCTTTTTTACCCCTACTTTGCTCTAGGGACAATCACTAGCTTCCTGCTCTCAATCTTATACAAATTTCTTTTTGCTTCCTCACTTTCAGTCATCACAACACAGATTTTACTAAATGGTAGTAAATCTTCATGGATAAAAACCTTACACAAAACTGAGAAAATTCTAACTGATTCCAGAGAGAGTCTACTACCTACTCTTTTTCCTGCAAAACCATATTCTTACAGTAAAGAAACCGTTTTGGCTAGGAGTCAGCCATTATCTAACAGTAAAAATGGGTGAACAAAAGACAGATATATGTGAAGAATGTATGTTAACAGAAATCCAGTTTACCATTTGTTTCTTACCTATATTACCCTTAGGAAATACCCCTGTGATTGAATCATCCCTATATACTTACCCTGGTGCTCCAATTAAATGCTGCTCTCAAATTTTCTTCATGCCTATTTAAGCACAAGTTTTCATTTTCTTGTTTCAATGGTTCACAGACTTTATCATCTACTCCTTCACATTGCTCTTCTTCAGTATCTTCATCATCCACATGTTCAAGAATGACAGAGGTTGGTCTTTGACTTTCAAGTCCTGGATTTTTTGCTGCTGACCAAGAACTATTACCACTTTCAAAGCCATCACTGAAGCTTGACTTTTTCTCCTTAACACTACAGCTATCTGAGGAAGGTTGAGGTATCTCTTTTTTCCAGTCTGCCATTTCAGAGTCAGCATTTCTGTGAAACTTCTCCTGAATCATGCTTTTCCTGTTCCAGCTTTCTTGCATATCTTGCAGATTATTTAGATTTTGAAAGGCAGCTTGTTTTGGTACTGACTTGCAAGATACTTCATTATTCATGATCTTTGGAGATACTGACATTTCATTTTCTTGCAACTTTTCGTAACACTCAGCTATGAAAGACACAGGAGTATCAACAGATTTCTCCACCTTTTCATCATGTTCTTTAGTTATTTTATCATCAATGCAGCCAGCTCCAGTTCCACACTGAGCTTCCTCTGCATACCTAGCTTTACTAAAATACTCTAATTTCTGATTAATTTCCTCTTTAGGTTCTGTTTTTTCCCCCTGCTCCTCTTCCAGTATTTCATTAGACTGAGCTTCTTCATCTTCCAGTTCTTCCTCCTCCTTCTCATCTTCAGTAAAATCTTCATCCTCCTCCTCCTCTTCCTCTTCATAATCTTCATCACCATCTCCATTGTCGTTTTCATCATCATCTTCCTCTTCCTCCTCTTCCTCCTCCTCCTCCTCCTCCAATTCTTCTTCCTCCAGGTTGCTCAGAGCTGAGACATCTTGATTAACCAATTCTTCACTGTCTCCTTTGTTCAGGTTTGCATCTGATGGGATTCGTTGTTTGAGACTTCTCTTTGGTGACTTAGCACTCTCAATTCTAGAGCCATCACCATCATCTTAAAGCACAAGAAAAGGGAAAATGCATGAGAACAAAAGATGTTAAGTAAACACCAACAGGCATGTTATCATATTAATGCACAGGAAAGGAGCCACCTGGAAATGCTTGGAAACAGAGACAGTTATGGTTGGGTGGGATGGAGGATGGACTTTATGAGGGGAAAAGGCTTAAGAGGGCATTAATATCTTAATTTTAATGACTTATTTTATTCTGAATTATTAAATGCTCTGTTTTCAAAATGCTACTTTTCTCACTTACTATAGGGAAAAAAAACCCAAACAACCCAAACTCAAAAAGCCTACTTAGCACATCTACTTATATATATTGGTATATCATGCATCCTTTTCCAAATAACTTACTGTTTTTCTTGAACTGCTGTGAAGCATTCATTAGCAAAGTCAAGTTTGGCTTCTGCAGCTTCTGGAAATACAGATTTATTTAAGAATTTTTTAAAATTATAACAGTAACAACAAATTCTTTGTTCACATCAAATCTTGAACAGTAAATATAATCAGACTGTCCTTATGATAGTGCTGGCTTCATCCTATATTTCTAGCTACAAAAACACCATATGCAATTCAGGGAGTATTTCAAACTGTGCAAACTGGCACCCTTCTGCAAACTGTTTCCAAAACTATGTTTGCATGCATAACAGTTCTAAAAAGCTGTTTCTAATATTTATAATACTTAATTGAAATTCAGCTATATTTAAAATAGAAGTTCCAGGATGCTTACTTACAAATGTGCACAACTCAAGTAACTGTTAAGATCCCTAGACTTAATGTATAAATTAGTCCCTGCAAGTACAGTTAGCAAAATAGCCTTAAATTTCAAAATTATGCCAGAAAAATGCATAATTTCTATTTAAATCAGTGCAAGAAAATGAAATCACGTTAAAACCAAACATGTTTGCACCTTCAGCATTAAGAGTTGGTTTAACTACCACACTCAGGTTCCTCATCACTGGAAAATCCCAGTGCAACAGAACAGATGCTCCAAACACCACTCAGAAGCCGATAGTTCTTCAGATCATTTATAGCTGCCAAAAAGAATACTACCCGAGCATTCAGAAACAGAGCTAAAACACACAGTGTGAGATCACATGCAAGCACAGAATGTCATCTTATAGAAGGAAAAAATGATCATTTGAGTAACTCATTCATTGAGCACTCTTGAGGAACCTGCTGAGGAGGAAAGGAGAACTAGGTGATGAAGGATTTATGTAGATCTTGATAAATAAATGTAATTTTTCTTTATCAGTTAGAAATCTATCATCAAATTTACAGGAGACAATAACAATGTTTGGAGAAGAAAAGAATAGGTTACAATAGTAACGGAAAAACCTTTAAGGTCTGCAAATCTGACTCAAATTATCAGGAACAAATAAAACTATGTAGTTGTTTATCTTGTCACCTACTGCTCTTTTGCTCCAAATTACAAATATACTGCATGCTCTACCCCAGCTACAGGTCTTCTAGGAAAAACTCACAGCAGAAGAAAGGCTGGCAGGCCAGAGATTGCTTCTAAAGAGAAAACAATATTGGCTGGAATAGCAGTATCTTAATCCCAAAGAAAACTTGCCTTCAAATCCCTTATTTGCTCAGGACATTTTTCATGTAAATGCACCATACCTTGGGGGTAAAATCAAGTTCTTCTTCCTCAGAGGTATGCCAACTGTCATCGCTCCCATCCTTCTCAGAGCTTCTTGAAAAGCAAAGCAATATGAGTACTGTGTCTCTCAAATCATTCCTCAGGTAAGTGTTAGGTACTTTTAAAGTCTCACCTTATTGAGTCTCCTTGGGAAAAGTCATCTGTTGCTGTTCAAACATTAATTGACAGTTGCAATTAGATTGAGCATATTAAAAATTAACCAGTACATATAAACATTTAACATGTACAACTGTACAGCTCATAACAGAATGATGCTTCAGGTAGTCAACTCAATAAAAGGTGGCATGAATTAATGCATTTTCAAAACAAAACTGTTTTTTTCAATCCACACTGAAATAAAAAGAAAGAAAAGAAAGAAAAAAGACCAGAGCTATATCCCCTTTGGACTCTTATACCTAGAAGTTTAAGTAACATGTTTCAACTTAAAAAAACCCCAAAAAAATCAAAAAACAAAAGAGACAAAGCATAGCAGAAACATGCTATGTTAGTAAACACTGAACAAAACGGTGGTGGTTTAGCAAAACATTAAGTAAAAGAACCTCCAAAGTACTCATACTACACGAGTATACTTCATATGTGGAGATTTTACTATTTTAAGGTAATTTTGTGCTTAACATTATGGTATATACTACACTATCTCCTCTTCTACCCAGTTACAGATTATTTTGAGAAGGGGAAAAAAAAATCAAAATGCATAATCAGGATCTAAAGCTTATTCTCAGGCAGAAAAATCACCAGCAGTTCTCTACACTGCACCAAAAAGGGCGTTCGGCAGACAAAAGGGGCAAAAACCAGGGCATTCTATACCACACTCCAAGCATTCATCAGTGTTACAAAGGCAATTTGCACACAGGATCACAGGATGAATCAGGTCAGCAAGGAAGTCTCTTAGCCAACCCCCTTCTCAAAGCGGGCTCAGCTACAAGGTCAGGTAAGGTTGTTTAGAGCTTTATCCAGTCTGGTCTTGAACACCTCCACAGAGGGAGACTGTACAACATCTCTGTTTTACTGTCTTCACTCTTTCCACATCCAATCAGAAACTCTCTCATTTCAATTTATGCCTCTTATATCTCTGCCTCCTGTCATGTGCCACTGGGAACCACCTGGCTTTGTCCTCTTCTCATATATACTAGAAGGTGCCGCTGGGTCCCCTTCAAGTCACCTCTTCCCTAGGCTGAAAACAACTAGTTTCCTTCACCAGTCCTCATAGGGCAGGTAGTCCTGCCCCTGATGAACCTGATGGCCTGCCACTGAACCTGCTCACTGTTCAAAAACCAATCTCTCCTGCACTGGAGGGTCAAATTATACCTGGGATGCTGGACACAATCCAGCAAGTGTCAAGTCGGGAGCCGATAATCACTTTCGTCAATCTCTTGGCTATGCTGCTCTTAATACAACCCAGGATACCGCTGCCAGGGCACCCTGCTGGGTCATTCTCAGCTCACTCTCTGCCAAGACCCTCTGGACTTTGTCAGCAAAGCAACTCTCCAGTCAGGCAGTCCCAGCATGCCTTGTAGTGAGTGGGTTTTCTTTTCATGTGCAGGCTTTGCAATTGCCCTTGCTGAATTTTGTAAAGACAGACCTGACGGTTCATTTACACAGCTTGTCAGGGTAAATGCCTCTAAATGGCAGCACTGCCCTTAAGTGTCTCTACTGATCCTCCCAACTTAGGGCTGTTTGCAAACTTACTGAGAGTACACTCTAGCACATCACTGACGTACTAAAGAAACCTCAGCTCTAGCAATCTAGCTTAAAGAGCGCTAAAACCTCTCAACTATCAACAGCTAAGATGAAATAAAAGGGCTCTTCACTTCCCAAAACAGAAGTGAAAAACAAATGCAAACTCCACTTAGTATCTATTTCCTCAAGTTCCTGATAACTAATTCTTGTTAACAATCATAACAAAATAAGGCTGCTTATAAACCAGAGCCTAGTGATCTTTCAAAGAGTTGCATGATGACAACCAAACTAAGGTCTTGTGCAGAATCATGCAAGGAAAAGAAAACAAAGGCATATCATGCCTGAAGACATCCCCTCTATTAGCAGTAAACCACACATGAGCTTGCAAATTTTGTCTGTTCTAAAGACAGGGCTGGTGGAAATTTTGATGAGTGCATCTCCTGACACGCACTGGGCTTCTGGACAATGAAATAGAGTGCATACCATGATGTAGATAAAACCTAGAAGCTGAAACCTCTAGTGCAAGGACAAGTTAACAGTTAAAATACCAACACAGTGCCTAATTTTTATTGTTTCCTCTTGCAATATTTAAAATATATTCATTATTTGTACGTACCACAATTTTCTGTTATCTCAATCAGTACCAGCAGTCTAATGTACCTGCTAATATCCAAAGCTGAATAAAAATATGTCTCTTAGAAGTGGCCAGATAGTGTGGTGCAGTCAGCTATCACCTGACAGGTGACTTCAGTTCTATTTTTGATTAGTACAGTTATAATTCATCAACAGCTGAGTCAGTTTTCTGAACTTTTGCTTTGAATGAATAGTAAATTGAAGCAATGATCAAGACCAGGTCACACTGTCCATTAGAAGGCAATAGAGGAAAAGTTCCTGAGCTAGCTTTCAGACAAATTCTGACTACTGCAGAAATGGACTCTAGAAAAGCAGTTTTGCTTGTTTCTACTTTATTTGAAGTCCATTTCAATTTCAGACTAACAGAAGTGCATATTTAAAAATAAAACTATTTATTGCCACTAATGACACCAAGCAAACATTAAATTCAATAATAAAGGACCAATGCAAAACATGCAAACGAGTAAAAATCACACGAAGCTTGCTCTCAAATATAATATATAAAAACAATACCATCAAAATAGGGACCTCCAGAATAATAAATATCATAGATGTGTTAGTATTTTTATATTGTACAACATGTTTCATATTTGAAATGCTACTGTTTAAAATACCTTTCCTTGATTTTCCTGTTCTTGATGTCTGGTTAGGAGATTGTTGCATTCCTATATCCATTTAGGAAAAGGCATGGAAAGGACAGACGAAACAATGACATAAGAATAAACTGGAATTCCCAGAAACTTGGAAAACATCAAAGCAGCTACAGCAATGGGAGAATGAGACTACCAGCCTACTCCACAGTTCTAAGTGCTGGGAACAAAACCAATCACTATTGACAGAACTCTATTCTCCAGGTACATCCATCTAAGACAGCCAGATTTCAATGTTTTGAAATACTGAAACAAATTACTAGAAATTTACTCTTCTGACAACTTTGTATTTCTCTCAGCTTGACTACTTTTTGTCTAGCACAGGCTGCAAATACAATTCCTTCATGGTTCTAGAGTGCTTTACACATAGAGACAACAAAAGTCCTTAGACTAAGCATCCCAAAAATCTGTATGTGTCAACAATTAAACTTTGGATTTAGACTATCCAGAAATTTGAAGGAAATCTTGGCTCCTAGTACTCACAACCAGCATGCAGCTCTGAGCCATTATGTTATTTACACTCACTCAAGTTACAGCTTTATCATGTTTGCTATCCCTTGTTAAAAAAGGAACCCAGTAACTTGTTCCCTTAAACCAAATCACCTGAAAAGTTGTGTTAGTTAGTACCTGATGCATAGACCCCTCCTACCTCTGTCTGAAAATAAGAGTCCTGCTTATGAATGTTCCCTATATGCTACTAATCTCTCAGAGACAGTAACAGCACTATTACCTGTACCAAGACCTTTCAAAAAGAAGAATAATTTCCTGCAATCTATCAAGAAACTGTGCAAATCACCAGCTAGATTAAAGCAACTGTTCCTAAGTCAAAGCAACAAAGTTTAACTCTAAATTAAATCCTGTATCTGGGAAAAGTCAGTAAGGAAAAATATCCCACAGTTTGCTCATATTTCTTGACATATTTAAAAAAGGAGTAACAAACTGTATCTAAAAGTAATGAACAATGTTTGAATACTGTCTTCTGACCATTTCCCAGAGAGTTCCAATGTAACACCCTTAAAAACTCAGAAAGAATAAAACCTCCCACTTGTAGGGACTGAGATGTAAAGTACAAGACAAACTATTTCATTTATTCTAAGGTATTAATTTTCTAACATTTCTCTTGGGCTCTATGAGCTCATAAACATAGACTGGATTTTTAAAACTTACTAAAGGAGTGAATGATTTTTTGATCACAAGGCAATTTAATTGTTTTTCTGGATCATAATGTAACAAAAAATGTATTTCATAAAATTATTGAAACTGGAAGAAAAGCTTTATTTTTACTGTAAATCAAACTGTGTCTAAGACAGTACTGCATACAAAGACACGGCAATGCTATTGCTAACAAAGTTATTTCTTACAATAGAATTTTTCCTAAATATGTCTCTACAGCACCTACACAGAAACAATTGTAACTGATGATGAGAAACAGGATGACTGCTAAAAGGACCTTAGTGCAAATGGAACTGTTAATATTAAAACAAAGACACAAACTCCATGAAAATGAACAAGACATGTATCTTTCTGCTGATTTCTCTGTTGCTTCCTAATTACAGAAAGAGGAACAACTATTCAGGAAGAACCTACTGCTCTTGTAATTGGATTTTAATAATCTGAATGGCCATCTATAGGTAAACAGTACACACCTGAAAAACAAAACCAACTTTGCCTATTTCCTTTCCTGTTGCCTTTCTTTCCCTCTCTCAAGGAAAACCTATATAGATGGGCAATCTTACACAGAGACAGAAGGCAACAACCCTAAGAAGTGAACACGTAGCACACAAATCAAATGCTTTTGCAGCCTGAAGAAACACCTTCAACTAGCAACAAATAAGCACATTCACAAAACTTGTGCTGCTCCATCTGATGCCTCCACTAAAATCAATGGTGAGCACTGTAAGCGTGAACAATG
Organism: Dendrocincla tyrannina; assembly: GCA_035047865.1. NCBI lineage: Eukaryota > Metazoa > Chordata > Aves > Passeriformes > Dendrocolaptidae > Dendrocincla > Dendrocincla tyrannina. The sequence continues at coordinate 9,774 of JAWWMP010000339.1, forward strand.
CAAGCCCCCTACAGAACAGACCATAGTGATTCTCCTCATGAGCTACTCCATGGTTAAGGATCCTACCTCCTCTGTCCACAGCAGGTGCACCCAACGTAAAGCCAGCAGCTCCTGCCCGATGTGGAGTGCCAAGTACTGTGCCACCCTGTGCACCACCTACAGAAACTTCTCCTGTGTTTTCCCAGTCTGCGTATTCTGCCAGCTGTTTACTAAGACTGCATAGAGAAAGAGAGGAAATATATTTGGTAAAAAATAACCACACATTTGCATTTAATAGTTAACAGACACTTATTACCCACCCTACACATATTCATAGAGATTCACATACTTGTAATCACTTACTACATGACTGTAGCATACTTCAATATTCACTACAGTCATGGTCACTCTATAGATGCATATTCAGACCTGCAAAGTTATTAACTCCTGCTTGGTACCTCTACTTTAGCCTAGCTTTTAAGCACACTTAACCACCCTAAAGAAGAAACAACCACAGGCACAAAGCTATGCAAAAGGGGAGGAAGACTACCCCAGATTTTAACAAACGGGATATCAGTTGGACCTCTGAAACAAAAGGTCGGTAGTTCTTGTTCATCATAGTGGAAGCCAATAAGGACAACAGTGCTGGTCTCTGGAGAGGGTTTACATGCATTTCAGCCTGCCAAGTTCCACCTCTGGATAGCTGTAGCATACAGACACTTTTTAGTTTTACATTGAGCAGATGTGGGCTTAGCAAAAAAACCCCTGAAATCTAACAGAGAACTCTGTGTAGAAATTTTCCCCAACTTCCAAATTAACACTAGATAGTGGAATGATACATTCAGAAGACAAAGAGTGCCTCAAATTGGGCCAGGGGAGGTTTAGATTGGGTATTAGGGAAAATTACTTCAATGAAAGCGTTGTCAGACATAGAACAGACTGCTCAGGGAAGCTGTTGAGTCACCAGTCCTGTACATATTTAAAAGATATTGTAGATGTGGTGCTTACCAACACAGTTTAATGGTGGGCTTGGCAGTGTTAGGCTGATGGCTTCACTTGATTATCATCTTAGAGGCCTTTTCCAACCTAAACGATTCTATGAAGACATCACTGAGCACAGCTTCAATACAGGTCTCAACACACCATTAAAATTTGGTGCTGTTATTAAAAATGATCAAAAGCCATACTGATAATTGACAACTTACTCCAACAATAAAGTCTAAAACTTACTTAGAATATCCATGAATAACAGCATAATCCTCAGCTGTCCATCCATTAGTGTCTTTATGGGAAACATCAGCACCATACCGAAGAAGAACTTTTATCAAAGTAAGCTCTCCCCCAGAAGCCGCAGTCATAAGTGGGGTTCTGAAACATCCAAAATACAAAATAGATCTGTTTACACAGAAACTGTAATCATTCTCCTCATTACTTTAAAATGAACAAAAGATAAAGCATTTTTCATGAAGTATTATAAGAAACAATAAAATGGGAGAGGGAATCAAAATAACTGTTCAAACTTCAAAAAAAGCTTCCACATAGGCAACAATTATATACCAACTCTGCTACTAAGCAGGAGACAGCTTTTCAAACTGAGGCAATGCGGCTTAGGTAAGGGTAGGTTTCTTGCCAGAAAGGGTTTATTTCAGGGCTCATTCCTATGCCTCTCATCAATTCAACCTAAAGAATACTAAAGAGACCCATGTAGAGTTTTGACAAATTCCTCACCTTTCACACTGATCTCGAGCATGCACGTCAGCTCCTTTTTTAAGAAGAAACTCCACTAACTCTTCACGATGTTCGGAGACAGCAAGAATAAGTGGGGTACATCCCTCCTAAAAGGGCAGATAGAGTTAAAAATCAAAGAAAGAAAAATCGTCAAGAAAAATACAAATGCAACTTCTTAAAAGAACTTCATCAACAAATATAAAAATTTACCTTATTTTGCGCATCAATATTGGCATTATGATCAAGCAACAGCCCTGCTACAGTGGTATTAGAACACAGGACAGCCAGGTGAAGGGCACTGTTGCCATCACTGTCTGCCAGGTTTGGGTCAGCACCATGCTCTAGCAGAACAGCCACACATTTTTCTTGCTGGCACTGTACCGCCTGGGAACAACACAAAAAAGGAAAAAATTCCAACATTTACATTTCACTCTGTTAAAACTCCCCCAGCTTCCCAATACTGGGAAATAAGAGCACCTTCAAAGATCAGTTAACATATGCCCATTCCACACAAATCACAATATACCTTTTTCTACAAAGGTCTAAGTAAAGAATCTTGCAAAATACATTATTTACGGCATAATCAATAAGCATCACTTACAAGAGCACGCTATAGTCTACATACCTTCATCAGCGGCGATCTGTTATCATTGTCAAAGAGATTCAGCTTGCACTGGTTTTCTACTAGATATGTAACTACATCCACATGGCCGTTTGCACAAGCAAGGTGCAGAGGTGTCCTAAAAGTTAAATAAATCAAATTAGCACAGACAGGCATAATTTCAGGCTTCAATCAATAGATATAACCACAAGTTTCACTTTGCACTAGTTTTGAAACACAGTGCTGTTAAGTAGGTCCTCTGTATTTAGGGAAGCTCAACTAACCTTTCAAATGTTTTAGTACCTTGCCGAGAGGCCAAGGCACAACAGCTCCCTAGTTGGGTGGGAACAGAGAGAGGGAGGTACACGAATGAAGTAGCAGGTCTCTCAGTCAGCCAAGTAGAAAGGAGATGGGTCTGCCTGGAGCTGGGCCTGCTGAGTTCCACAGAAGATCCACTTCAGGGAACAGGCTGGGACAACATCAATTGTGTTCACAGTTGCCTGTCTCCACAAGAGAGCTTTAGTAACACCAAAGCTGTTCTGCCACCCTCCCTGAGGATTCTGCTCAGACTCAGCTCCTCCTGCGGCTGCAATCATACACTGATCACCCATGAGGTAGAAGAGACCTGCTGATGCCTGAGCAGCCACAAAACAACCCACCCAGGAGGCCACAGGGGACCAGCAGGTTGACTGCACACACTTTCAAAAGCACCTGAGCCAACAAGCCAGCAGCTACAAGACATGCAATGCTAAGCCCTAGAGTTCACTTTGACAGGCAGCTGACAGGGTAAATCTCTCAGGGATTAGCTTTGACCCAGGATTCCTCACTAGCTAGTGAATCATGCCTGCAGTGTTTCCAACTCTGACCTGAGTTTCGTCAATCTTTTTCAGCAGGGCTGAAGGCTTCTGAAAAGTCTGCCTGCTCCTAATTGATGCTGTTCCAAATGCATTTTTGGAGGTCCTATGGGCTACAAGACCCACTTTATGGAAGGAGCCTGTAGTTGTGAGACTTGCCACATCCCGTGTGCAGGATTTTGCTTTTGGAGTTCCCAAGGAGCAGAACTGAGATATTCATATGAACAATCCACATTTCAGCATTTCACCCATTGCCTCATAGGCTTCCTATTCTTTACTTCTATTTCCAATCATGTCTTTCCATCCTGGAGGATGTGATGAAGCTCTGAAACACAACTGCAGCACTAAGAGG
>JAWWMP010000340.1:0-13207 GCA_035047865.1 Dendrocincla tyrannina
TTTAAATTGATGTCTCTTTCAGCACAAAATTGAAAAGATACTTAGAATACTTTAAGATTTGGATATTACACACTTGCTTATATATAAAATAGAATCTATGTATATATTATATATAAATGTGCAATTTTAATCACGTGTTACTGGCTGTTATTTATTTCTATTTAATGGTTCAAGGCAGGATTGTCTGTGCTTTCCCCCCCCTCTTCACTCACTGGCCACAGGGAGATCCCCTCTCCTCTGGGGAAAGCTTAGATTAGAAAAGGTAGATATATGAGCAACAAAGCAGGCACCACACTCCATGTGCACACTCATGGGGAACCCAGAAAAGCTGCTTGTGCCTTCCGTTTTTTAATTTATGCTTCATTTTCATGAAGAGTTATCAGGAATACTAGAGGAGTAAAACAGCATCCAAGTCAAGGAAAGAAGTAAAAGGAAGCCTTTTAAGACTGAAAGATGGAAGGGGGAAATGGGAGTCCAAGAAGCAAGGATGAAGGAAGAAGGCAAGTGGAGCTGCAGTGGAGGCAATAAGGACGCAGCCCTCATTTGGCACTGCTATGCCTCAGAAAACAGGACATTTTTGTGGCTGCAGCCCAAGGCTCAGGGAGTCCCTGAGTTGGTGCAGGGAGCTTGGCACGTGTCACAGAGGAAGGAGAAGGATTTTATTCCTTGGGGGATGAAGAGGGAGCAATCCCATTTGTACGTTCCACAGCGCTCCTGGTGCTGAAATGGGAGGACCCACCTGGGGCCTCTCCCTGTGCCTCATTTGTGACTTCATTCTTGACAAACCAGCCGTGCCCTTTGCCAGGAGCTTTATTATTGATAAACCAGCCGTGCCCTTTGCCAGGAGCTTCATTACTGATAAATAAGCTGTGCCCTTTGCCAGCTTTGCAGCAGGGCCAGATCTCAATGCTGATTCTAATGCCTGTCGACAGCCAGCAGTGCTGCAACACCACCAAGTCTTGGGTGGGCTTGGGGAAACTTCCCCCATTTTCAGGCAAGAGTCTCCAGTATGTACTTGTGTCCCTGCCCTTTTATGTGTGCAGAGAAGTCCAAGATCGAGATGCACATCATCCAGTGACTTTGGAATGCCTTGGGTCCATAGGACAGCCCTGCATGCAGCTCCTGCAGGTGTTTACCCCACTCTGAAAGCAAATAAATGCAATAAAGTTAAAGAGATATCCTTTCAGAGTCAGCCTGGACTCCTGTGTACAACAAACTGTGTCATCCTAAAGCCTGTGCTTTAATGTGATATTCTTTTATTGTTGTCTTAATAACCCTAAACCAACCCAAACTGCATTTCTGTAAGCAACTTGCATATATTTTATAAGTGACTCTCCTCTGTAGTGCTCAAATTAAATTTAAGCTGCTCTAGTGCGTCTGTGAACCAATTTCTTGCATGCTTTGCTTTTTGCCTCTCACACAGCTAATGATGCTGAAGACTTTGGCATTAGCATTACACTGTGAATTGGAAACAGTCACATTCCCTGTGCTCTCTCCATTCCTGCCTGTTTGGGGTGGTTTTTGTCCTGCCTCCTGTCTAATTCACATTCTGGCCACTCCATTGTGTTGCTGCATGAATGCTCTCTGCAACCAACTGATGGCTTGCCCATTATTTGACCCACTAGAAGCATTTTTAATGCCTTTTCTCTAGGGAACAGAGAAGAGATAATACATTTCAGCTAAATCCCTATTTTTTTAATCCCATGTTGTGTCAAAAAATTAAGGCCGGTATCATCAATTGCTCAAATGCCCCTTTGGAGAAGGCCCTGGGTATAACAAGACTCAAAACATTTCTACCTCCTTTTCATCTTTAGCCGTGACACAGGCAGGGGCAGGAGAAGATGATCATGTCTGAGACCATGAAGTTGCCACTGAGAAACCCACCAGCCTTCCCAGATCTCTTTTATCTTGCTGTAGGTTCTTAATTAGCTCGAAGTGCAGGTTAATTGAAACAATCCAGCCAATGTAGGGCAACTTCTGTAGCTGTGCCTGTGACACTCAGTGCAGTGTCTTTTAGGAACAAATAAAGTGCTTTCACAAGCTGGGAAGTTAATCAGCACAGTTATTTTTACTGCTTTGGGTTCCTTAAATCTTCATCACAGCACTAATTCCTCGTTCTTTTCTACTTATGTAATTTATACAAAGCTGATTTTCTCATTGTGATAAATAAATTGTTTTTCACTTCTGGCTTTACATGTTTTACCAAAGAGGAAGGAAGAATGGAAAGGTATTTCACAAAATATTGGGGGGGAAAAAAAACCAGCAGAGAAAGCTTAGTTATTCTGTGCCTGTAAGTGGATATACTTACAAGTCTCCCAGATTATCCATATTGGTGGTATTAAAATGCTACATGGAATTTAGGGAAAGATAATTCAGTGTAGCTCTGTTTGTCTCTCATGGGCCTGTGCCAGTTTGTGCTACTGAGGACACAACTCTCACTGCAACCCTACATTTGGAAATGGAGCTGTACCTCAGTGACAGCAAGGGAATATTGCATCTCCCAAACTGATGGGATTTTCCCATTAGCTTTAATATTTCAGTGTTACAAGCCAAAACAACTTGAAAACCACACATAACGATGTGAAATCAATCAGATTCTTATCCTGAGCTGCAGTAGAGTGCAGGGACCTGAAAATCCAACCTCTCACACTGGAGGAGTGCCATTAAAAATAATGAGCTGCTGTTCTCCCTCCCTGCAGTGAAGGGTATTCTCAGGGTCCTTAATGTAACAGCAAAGTTTAGCTGAAGTGTCTGTGGAGCAATTAAATAACCCCAGTAAATACATCTTCACTGATAGCAAGGAGGCATTTCCCTTTGTGGATTTGGGATTAAACTGCTGACACTGGACTCTGAAAACCTCTTTTTTTAATTCTTTTTTTTCTTTCTCAGATTCAGATATAGCATTGAAAACATGCACAGGCCAAAAAATCTTCACCTATTCTTCTGATAGTTTTATGATCAGTATCCTCATCTGGGGTTCACTAGAGCAGATTTCAACTCCTGTGGAGCTGGTTTTATTCTGAGAATTGCTGATTAATGAGAGAATACCCTGTTACTGCCTGTGGCTGAATTAGCTCCAGCACAAGGCTTTTTATTAGCTTTACTAATTTTATTATAACCTTGCTGGACCGTCTTCCTGTGCAAATATGTTATGGAAGATTAGTGATTAAAATATTGATGAAAAGAACTAAAAGCAATTGCATTGTTAAGGTATTCTACCTGCCCTTTTCTGAAGACCACCTGGGATTTCTTGGAGGAGAAGGAGCTGTTTTGGGAAGGCTGTGTCAGGATAGATCAGTTTCCATGTTTGTGTTTCCATGTGACTTTTGAAAATATTTATTTTGAATTGCATAATAAATAGAATTTTGCAACCAATTCCAGGATGTGTGTTCCCCTTTCCAAACCAAGCATGGCCTGTGAGTCACAGAACGGCTGAGCATGGAAGGCATCCCTTGAAATCATCTGGTTCAAGCAGGGCCACCCAAACGGGGCTGCTCAGGGTCATGTCCAGTCTGGCTTTGAGTATCTCCCAGGCCAAGGGCAACCTGTGCCACTATTTGATGGCCATCACAGTAAAAATGTCTTTTCTTCTGTTCATAACTCAAACCCCCAAGTGAACATCATCTTAAGCCAGATGAGTAATGTGGCAAACAAAAGGTTTGTGCCACAAAATGTTAAACATATTTTAAAAATTTCCTTTGTGCAGTGGCAAAACAAGGTAAAAAACGTTCTGTTTCTCACTTTATTCAGCAGGAAAAGTGTGAGCCACACAAGAGGTGACCTACATATGCACTTGCTTGTTTGTTGAGCTCAAAACCTTTTCTCACATCTTATAAACCATAGAACTGTTCAGCTTTAAAAAGACCTGTAAGATCATCGAGTCCTCTATGATTTTCTCAAGTATCAACATTAACTGATATTAATGCGTGTTACCCTTGGACTGAGAGAGGAAAAAAACCCACACACCATTGCGGAAAGCATTAATGTTAAAAGACCAAAGCTGAAATAATGGTTATTACTGCCTTTCTAGAACAAGTGTCCTGGGTAAAATCTGACTTTCAGCAGCCCCTGCTCCTCTGGCTGTTGCCTACAGAGAGGCACAAGGAGCAGGAATTCCCTGCCCCACGGGCATTCCCAGCCAAATCCAGAGGCTTTCAATGTGACCACAAGAAAGTGTGACGTGATTTTGAAGGGACACCAGGGAAACAATTATGGGAACAGCTGCCAGTGGGGGAACTAAAGGTCCAGGACCCCCAGCTCCCACCTCGAGCAGGACCAGCAGCAGCTGGAAGGTTTGTCCAGTGTTTTCCTCCATGCCCCATCCCAGCTCTTCCCATCCCTGGCCCAGGAGCTTCTCAAAGCACCAGTGCCAAGTTGGGTGCAGTTGGGATGATTTAATCCAAAGGGAAGCCCATGCTCTGACATAGTCCATATATATTTTTATATGGGTTTTATGTTGCACACAACTGTGTTACACATTCCCCAGTGCAGCTACAAAACAGGTCAAGGAGGGCTTGAAGGGTTATGGCATTTTCTAAGAAAAAATTCTAGGTGTGAAAAACATCCTTGTGCCTTGGAGGAGTGGCTGTCAGAATGTTGTACAGGGCTTTATAACATCTTTTGAACACTTCAGTTCTAGGGAGAAATCCCACTTAAATGCAGTGTGTCTACAGCAAATCCCAGAGTCTTTTCATTTGTTGGAGGTGGGGCAGACAATGATGTCAGTGCAGAGTCCCTCTCACGGTGTGTGAGCTCCTCATAAACACAGGGAAAGGAAAAGCAGAGGGGCTGACAAGGAATTGGGTAAAACCCCAAAGAGTTAACACACACAACAAAGAAATTCGCTGTGTGCAATAGTGTGGAATGCACAAAAGAAGGGGGACAACATTTGCATCATTTAATATTTTCTAATTGTCATAATTATAGTTACAAAGGTTTCCAGGCAGAGGAGTGATATATAAAGCTCAGTGAAGGAAAAGACAAAAATTATTGCTTAGACTCCTGTCTTGGCATTTATCTTTTCAAATATGTCATTTATTATCTAGTACCTGTGCATATTTTAGCCTTTATTTTTCAGATTTCCATAAATTAAACAAGAATTCAGCAAACACTGGAGATTTATTTTGGCACTAATGATGATCTAGTAGTGACACAGGCAAAATTCTAAATGCAGCTTCTGAGCACAGGACTAAGATTGCTTTTTTTTAACTTCTTTCCGGAAAAGTTAGCAAGAAGCAGCCTGGCCATCTCCAGAAGAGATATTCTATATTTTCCCCAAGGGTGCAAGGCAACAAACAAACCACACAAATATTTTTTTAAGTTATTCATTTGTGTTTCAGAGCACAAACTTTGCAGTATTGGAAATAAAATTTAGTCTCATCTGCCCACTCATCCTACCTTTGTGGAGAAAGAGGGAAAGCCCTGTAACATCCATGACCTGATGATGAAATACTTTTGGCTAAGACTTAAGAATATCAGTGTTTCAACTGGAAGAACCACTTACATTTTAGATGGGGGGAAAAAAAGCTTTTTCATAAAATAAAATAAAATAAAATAAAATAAAATAAAATAAAATAAAATAAAATAAAATAAAATAAAATAAAATAAAATAAATATTGTGCTGTTCCAAGGTGAGCAGCAGAAGAGAAATGGACCTCAAAAATTGCTGGGCAGTTGGAATATCTCTTTTATATGAAAAGGTGCTGTGTTTGTCTACATACACGGTTTAAATGACAAAAAGGACCAGGGAAAAGGGAAGATTTGAATCCAGATGTCACCAGTGTGCTATGGTACTTCTCAGCCCTCCCTCCTCTGGCTGAAGGTGCCGTGGGTTTCTCTGAGCCCTGCAGCTTTCTGGGGGTCAGGGCTCTTCTCAGGAGGCTCTTTCCTGTATCCCACAGAAACAAAGCACACTTCATAGAGAAGAGCAAGGAAATCTGCTCCTGCTCAGTTTTAAATCCTATCCCACTTTCCCAGGTCCGTCTTTTCCAACCACAGCCCATGCAGAAGGGATGAAGGTCCCTCTCCTCCTGCCTTATTTGCTCTGCACAGCATCTGACACAGCAGTTTGAGGGAAGCCAGTGCATTCAGGATCTGCTGTTTACTTCACTAATAACCCACTTTTTGGCTTTAAAGGCTTCTCCTGTTCAACCTTTTGTTGCAGCAGCTCAAAATTAACCTCACCCAGCTCCACATCAGAGCCCATTTCCATGGGAGGCAGCCTGAATGCAAAGTTCAAGTGAGAGGATTAATAGATGTGCCATTCCCTGTCCATCCCACTGTAGGGACACCCCAATTCCTATTCTGAGCTGTGCTCTTGCCATATATGTGATTATTCTGCCTTTTCCAGAGCTGCTTGCAAGGAGTGTTTCCATCTGGCTACTAAGGGTGTGTCGCTTTCTCAACAGAGAGTATCTGCTTAATCTCCTCTCTCAGATTCTCACTGTTCTGATATCCTAATCCACTGCCAGCTTCACACTTTGGGGAGGATTCTGGAGAAGTGCAAAGCAGAGCTTGTGCCCAGAATTCATCATTTTTTGCTATCAGATTTTTGGAGCATCACCCACGCAATGTTTTCATGTTTGCCCCCGAGGCAGACACTGTTTGAGATGTGGCCTTACGACGAGTCAAACATTATTTGCAGCCTGATTTTTTAATGCAAGGAAGTGAAGCAGACCTGGAGTTTGAGTTTAGCTTGTGCCAACCCCTTCATATTCACACACAGCACCCTGAGAGCTACTTTTATTGGCACCAGAGGTGGAAGCTCCTCCTTTGATTCATTTGTAAACCCCATTTTTCACTCTCATGGTCCACTTTCAGCCTGGAGAAGAGAAGGCTTTGGGGTGACCTAATTGCAGCCTTTCAGTGCCTGAAGGGAGCCCACGAGAAAGATGGAGAGGGGCTTAGAACAAAGGATGGAGGGACAGGACAAGGGGCAGTGGCTTCCCACCGTCAGAGGGTAGGGATAGATGGGATATTGGGAAGGAATTGCTGGCTGTGAGGGTGGGCATGCCCTGGCACAGGTTGGGCAGAGAAACTGTGGCTGGCCCTGGATCCCTGGGAGTGTCCAAGGCCAGGCTGGAGCAGCCTGGGATGGTGGGAGGTGTGAGTGGAACCGGATGGTCTTTAAAGTCCCTTCCAACCCAAGCCATTCTATGATCTTAAGGGAAGTTTAGAGTGTTAAGCCCACTGTGTTGTGTCAAAAATTAGCCCTTTCCCTTTCCCAGTGAAAACACCACAGGATCCTTAGAGCTTTTACCTGAAAAACCTGCCAGCAAAATCAACCTGTGACTTTTTCAACTAAATAAGGCTATTTTAATCATCAGTAATGTAAGAAAGCAAAACTTTCTGCTGACACAAAAGTAAACCAAGTCTTGCTTGTGGCAGAAAGACTCTTTGACTCTGGATGCCATTGCAGCACAGCAATTGTGTGTTACAAGGCACAAAGGGTACTTGTAAATCCCCACTGAACTCTGTGAATATTCCAGTGCTTTGCCCTTATGTGAAATACCTGCAGAACAAAACACAATGCATTACTTTCATCTCAAATGTCAACAGAAATGTTTTCCTGCTCCAAAGCCCTCTCTAGGTATTTGCCATAGAAGCAAGATTTAATCCATGCTTTGTCAGCCAAGTGAAAATCCCATTGCGGGGGGGAAAAGGTTCAAAATGCTCCATTAGAGTATTTATTTTAGAGTGCTTAGATGTCAGTGGCAGCTGGCACGGCGAGACATGAAGACAATGAGGAAACTTTGCCATTTGCCATGGAACCTCAGTAAAATGTGCTCTGCAATTTCGACTGCACTTCCTTTATGGGGGGATCTTGACTGTTTGTAACAAGGAATTATGTTCAGAGACCATTAGGCCCTTCTGACAAAGCTTCCAGAATGGAACTGAATCTACACCGACCTTTGGTGAAATCAATAATGAAGGTGAAAAATATGAAATACAGGAGGGCTCTTGGAGGAAAGGCACGGGTGGAACAGTCATGCCTGTGCCACAGAGCATGTTGCTCACAAAAAGGGCCTTGCTGAAAGCCAGAAAACCACCTTGGCATCAGAATGGTCCTACTGGGAAAGTAAGAGCAGTGGGAAAGCAGTGGCCACATACCTGTGGTAACTTAAGAACTCAGGTCTCATAAGTGGTACCTGTCAACCTTGACTTTGGCTGGAGGGCCATGGCAGAGCGAGGTCAGGCCACCAACACTCTCCCCAGGATGCCAGCTGGGCTCTGTGCCACTGTCCTGCCTGTGCTGGGAATATCCATCACTCACCACCATGGTCTGTGGTGCACTGGAAACGCTGATGCCACTTGAATTGCAAAGGTAAGCTTTGTCCTCAACAATCCTCTTGGTATTCTAATAAATATGACCATCCTTCGTGCTCAGATTAATGAGAATTTAGTTTACCATTGTGATGATTTCTTTTGGCTGAAAAAGGAATTTTGGACCGATACAGAAAAAAAGAAGAAAAACCCCCAAACAACTGTGGTGGCATCGACCTTAAAATGCCTCAGCCAGAAAGCAGGTTCTGTAGTTAGACAATAGAACATGTTCATACACCTCTGAACATGTTCCTCTGGAGTCATCCACTGCAGGATGTTATGGGAATAGCTCAGAGAATGATGCAAATTAGGAGGCATTGACAAAGTCCTCAGATCTGACTGACAGGAGCACCCTCTGCAGAGAGGCACTGATAGAAAGTGTGAGTTTATTATTTCTATTCCATTATTGTATCTATTTTGCCTCTCTCACACTTAGACACCCTTGTTTAGGCAACACACAGATGTATAATAACAGACAGAACCTGTCCATAAGAGCTGACAGAGCAGCACAATGAAGATATATCATGGCAAAAAGCACTATTATTTTAGGTTCATATAGCAGAATATAAAGGGATATTGACATACAGGGATCAAGTATATATGCCCAGCATCAAACTGGAAAGAAACCAACAGCCAAGCCAAAATCCAAACCCAAAATCTCCTGAATTCACATTGGTGATTTAACTCTTGTGCTTGACTCACTGGCATCGTGTCAATGGCACTTCTAAAACATTTCATGGTGTTTTTTAATCTGGGGAGGGAAAAAACCTCTGGCCTCAGCACTCCTCATTGTCATATCATATGTCTCTAGTCTCAAAATATGTGATTTACAGTAATTGCCTTTTCCAAGTCCACCCTTAAAACGAATTTCAAAACCATTTATAGGTTTTCAGGTATAAGATGAACAGCATTTCTCTGCAAAAAAAGTATAAGTTGTTGGTAACATCATTGCTGTAACTTCCACATCTTTGTTGCAAAGAAACCAGATATCCTTGCAAGGACTGAAAAATGTCAAATGCTGTGCTGAGAAATAAAAAAGAAGAGGGGGTAAGAGAGGCAGGGAGGTCATTTAATTTTATTATGAGGATCCAAATGCACTAAGTGACTGGAGTACACAAAATCCTCATTACGTGTCCCTCAGCTTCCTGCTCCTCTGAATTCCTGAACAGGACGGTTCTTCCAGTGCAAGCAGAGAAACCAGTGAAGCATCTCATTCCTGATGAACCATGTTATCATAATGATGTGGGGCATTTTATTCATTCCAGTTATTTCAATTTGGAGAGTGTGAGGGAAGGGAAGACTTGTAGACAGGAGGAACAGACAGGCAGGAATAGTGTTACAAACAGACACTACCAGAGTTTGTTTCAGTCAAGGGCTTACATTACAACTGAACTTCAGTAGATTGACATTAATTAAAATACATTTCATTTCATCTCATAATTACTTTGAATTATGCCCCTTCCATGTGTTAGAATGGCACCAGGATTGTGACTTTCACTAAAATCCAAACTTCTTGTAATTAAACTGGTTTTTTGACTTCTTGATGTGTCTGCTGGGGCACAGGACTGTGCGCCCTCTAAATGAAGGATTTGGGGGTGCTGTGGTAACTCCTTGCTAATCCAAAGGAAGCAGGTATGACCAATATAACTGGACAGGATCAATAGATAATCTTTCATAGTTGGCTGGAAGAAAAGCAAACCTTCTGCTTCACAGTCGGAATTTGAGTCATGCAGGAGTCTACAGCAAATCAAGTCAGTTTGGGTTAATAGTTATATATCTTTTCAATATTATTTATATTTAATATAATACATATTTTAATAGTTTAATAGTAATAGATATGATAATAGATATATGTTAATAGTTATCTATATATTGTAATAGCTATTTATACTATTTATATATCTTTGTATATTATTTAGGACAGGATTACAAGCCAATGTACACAGTGGCTTAAGCACACAACAGATAACAAGCCCCTGTCCACAGGCACTTATAGCTGGATTTTTCCCTCATTCCCTGCAAAGCCACTGGAAAACAGGGTGTATAAGCCAAGATGATGTGCTGGTAGCTGAAGGCAAGTGTGGTTTGGAAACACAATGTGCAGAGACAGGATTAACCCTCTGGCCAGCACAGCACCAGTGCTCCCTCAGCAGCTGGACCTGTGCCATCCAACCTTCTGTCCTGCACCTTTCCTGGAGGGCTGTGCAGCTCAGGGCTGAAGTCACCAGGACAACATGACAGTGCTCCTGCCCATCCTTCCCTGAGATGAGCCATAAGGAGCGTGTCAGCAGCAAGGAACAAGGCAATCCTTGGGGGAGATAACACATCTGCCTGGACAAATTCCTGATGGCAGATTATTGCAGAACACAGTTCTCAACCTGTTCGTGTCTTGCTGTGACTCTCCCAGTCCCCAAAGCCTCAGGCATGGCTGTGAGCCTGAGCTGGGCAGTGACACAAGCCCAGGAACCTCAATTCCCTGGCTCTGTGTGCTCAGGAACAGGCAATATTTGTTTTGCTCTTTCCAACCTCTTTCCCTCATATGCTGGGAGAACATATATAAAAGGAGGATTTAACACGTGCTCAATAAAAAGCTTCCCAAATGGAGAATAACTGGCTGTTTGGGCTTGCTCATAGATTGTGTTCATTGGAGAGCTTGATTTTTATTAGTTTTCTTCAGAATTAAGCCTTTCCTAGATAGGTTATCTGTTTTGTACCTCGTAAGTCTAAAGGCTGCCCTCATAAACTACTTCAAACCAAAGATAAAGCTTTTTTTTTATCCCACTAAAAGATTTTTCATGCTTAAGACTCTATATGGTTATTTCTTCCACTTGTATTCAGATGTCTTATTTCTGTAGCACCTCAGCATCCCTTGGCCATGTGGTGGCAAAACTTTGCTTTCTTCTGTTTAGTTCTCTCACGGGTGTGTGGGGTTTTTTTCAGATACCAACAGGAGTGGGAAGAAAAGGAAAATTGGGTTTTTACAGAGCATGAAACTGCTCCGTGACCCCTGTGGCCTCAAAAGTCCCCAGGCTGGCAGCAGCTCTGTTGGATCTGTCCCTCTAAGGTGAACTTCTGCCAGTTTAATGCCAAATCTGGAGAGACAGTGCCCTTCCTAAATTTCCAAGCAATCTTCGGTAATCTCAGACCCACTTCCTGGCCTTACAGGAGTAGAACCATCTCATTTTCTGTCAGCAAAGCATTCATTCTGCTCAGTTTTGGTGGATTGTTGCATTTAAATAATCACCCCTAAAGGGAAGCCCATGCTCCTAATGCACAGAGCTCCTTCCGTGACACTGCAAAGTTCAATTCCTGGGTTAAAGCAGTGAGTTTCACCACTATTAATTGGAATTTCTGCAGGCCAAGCAGGTTTCTTCCCTCCCTCAGACTCCCCATCTTTTGCATGACAAAAGAAGGTAGGAAGGTGCTGGGTACTTCCTTAGAGGGGGAATATAAAGCAAAAAAAAAGGCCCTTTTTGGTGTGTGACTCCCGTCTGATAAATAATTTGACATCAGCTGGGATTTATACTTTGGAAAGAGCAAAGAGAAGCTCCCTGTTCAAGGTGATGGGAGAGGAACCCAACGTTCCTGGGAAGATGTGACCAAGGCCATCACTTGGGAGTTTAATCTTCAGCTGGAGGAGGGCAGAGAGGCTGATCCATCCCAGAAAAACCCTGTTTGACATTTCCTTCCCTTTCAGGAGGGCCATTGCCACACTGCTCCCCCTGCCTTTTCACCATGTTCTCAAGTAAAGGGAACAAGATGAGAACATATTGTTGGGGAAGGGAAAAAAAAGATATCATTTCCCATTTTAAAAAAATGACTTTTACATCTTCAGCTTCCCTTTAAATGAGCTAAATACCAACAAAGGGCAAAACCCAGCTTTGTGCCTGGAGGGCCTCTCCATTTCTTTGCCAGTGTGACTGGTTTTCATCTTTTCTGTCTGGATTGCAGTCAGTGCAGCAGCTTTTAGAGTTTTGTTAATGCCAGGTCTTGGCCTATATCTACTTTTTTTAAAAAGCGTGACTATTATTCTGGTTTCTGCAGCCCTGTGGGTGGGCACTGCCCTTTGTAGGCAAATTAAAAGGCCATCTCTTCTCTGCAGAGCTTAACATTTCAGTTTAAAGCTCTAATTCTGTATTTTCAGAGCAGTATTACACAGTCTCTTTCCTACAGAGACACATTATGTGTTTTGGTGACGTCCCTCTATTTCCCTGAACAGCTTGAGAAAAAAAATGATTCATTTAACACTGTACCTGCAAGTATTTCTGCATTTAAAGTGAGCACTCATGAGGAATAGAGGTTGCTTCACTCATCTGACCTACAAGATTAGTTATGCCTTAATGAGAGAGTTTCTAAGAGGCAGCAGGGCCAAGGAGGAAGGTTTGAAAGGTGCAAAGCAATGAATGGAAGGAGAACATGTGCCCTGAATAGTGGAGCAGATTAAAACTGAAACATACTCCAGTAATTAGTGGGATTACACTAAGGATGAATATTGCTTTGTTTTTCTACACTCATGCAAATTCATTACATGCTGAATGCATAGAAAGCTGGCAATTAATTGGATACTCTATCATCAACTACTGTTTGTAATACAAAGGTTGCATTCTAAAGGAAATGAATCTAAACCTGCTTTTCGATGCTACAAAAATAATGCATTCTCTGTTTAAACCCAAGAGAGCAAACCCTTCTGCTCCTTGGGAAGGTGTCAGGGCATCCCCTGCGTCTGAAGGAGCTCCAGGAGAGCGGGAGAGGAACTTGGGATAAAGGATGGAGGGACAGCACACAGGGAATGGCTTCCCACTGCCAGGTGGGATATTGGGAAGGAATTGGTGGCTGGGAGGGTGGGCAGGCCCTGGCCCAGGTTGGGCAGAGAAGCTGTGGCTGC
>JAWWMP010000341.1:0-13203 GCA_035047865.1 Dendrocincla tyrannina
TGGAAAGGGTGGTTGGACATTGGAAGGGGCTGCCCAGGGAGGTTTGGAGTGCCCAGCCCTGGAGGTGTCCAAGGAATTATTGGCTGTGGCACTCAGTGACAAGGTGGGCATCGGGCACAGGGTGGACTCAATGACCTTGGAGGTCTTTTCCAGCCTCAAGGATTCTGTGGCTCTGTGACCTTCTCCATATAAAGAGCAAAGTTCACACATTTTGATGTTCTGCCCCCAAACTCCCCCCCCATCCCAAGCCATTCCACAGCCCCTTCCCCATCTCCTGGAGCTGTCAGAGCACTCCCTGCTCTCCTCCTGGCAGCCACTCCGTGCCATTCCCCACTCCAATGCATTTAAAGGTGCATTTATAGCACAAAGTAGATGTTTACAATTTATAATGGTGTTCCAATTATGGGCTGGGAAAGCTGCTGGAATTGAGCCTGTCTCTGTTATTTATGGGCAGTGTAATCCTAACCCAATAGATACCTCTCAGGAAGAAAGCTCCCATTTTTCACCAGAGCACCAAAAGCAATTCTTCATGCTAATAGAGTCTGTTATCAGAGGGAAATAAGCCAGCAGAGCCACCTCAGCAGCTCCCTGGAGACCAGCATTCCGAAAGGATCCAGAGGTCTTGATCACAAAGCAACAGGCTGCTAAAAATCCTGGGATACACCAAGAAAATGAATGATTGGACAGGGAGGAGGAGCAGGGCTGCTCACCTCCCACCAGGAGATGGAGAATGGGGCAAGATCCTCATCCTTCCTGTGCCAACAGCATCCCTCCTCTTCCCTTGAGTCCCTTGGAGTATTGGGACACTTGGAGATTGGTCCACAGCCCTGTGACATCCCAGGTTTATCCAGGCCTTGCTGCCTGTTTCTCCAAGGGGAACTGAAGTCCACACAACAGGGACAAGGGATGATCAGCCCAGCTGATCTAGGGCACAGTGTCAGGGGACACTTAGGACACCCAAAACTGAGATCCCACCTGGTTGGCTTTTCCTTGTCTATAAGGAAGGACTTCCCTGTGGATGGTGACCCCAGGCCTCACACCACCTCCTGCAGACTGGCAGGAGAGGAACTCCAAAGCCAGGAGGTCTCGGGCACATTTTGGGGGTAACTAACCCTGTCCTGACCTGTCTCTGCACGGACCAGTCCATGACAGATTCCTCCAAACATCCCTGTCCAGGGTGCACAGGCTGAAGGGCTTCCAGGAGTGAACAATTCCAGAATGGCTTGGGTTGGAAGGGACCTTAGAGACCACCCAATTCCACCCCCTGCCATGGGCAGGGACACCTTCCACTAGCCCAGATTGCTCCAAGAACTGTCCAGCCTGGCCTTGGACACGTCCAGGGATGGGGCAGCCACAGCTCTGAGAAATTCATTTCAGTGCCCCACCACCCTCACAGGGAAGAATTTCTTCCTAATATCCAATCTAAACCTTCCCTCTCTCAATCTGGATAATATACACATAATATATATAAAAAATACAGTTTGGGCTCATTAGGGCCCACTAAGAGCAAGATCCTTGAATAAACCCTCTCCTCTCTCCTCAAATATCACCCTCCAAGGGTTCCTGCCAGGCTGGGAGAAGAGCAGCAGCAAAGGGACAGTCATCTCCATCTCAATCTTGATGACCTTGATTTCACATGACAAGCTGCATACTTAATTAATTAGAGAAAAAAACCCTCCGATCCTTCTAAAAGGCCATTATTTTAATTTTGGCAGGTAATTACAGGAGAAGAAATGATAAATCTTCCTGAACACTGTTTGTCTTTAGCAGAGGCATTAATTATGGATGTTCTAAAGCCAAGGCTGGCTGGAGCTGGAGCTGTGTCAGTGGATGAAGAAGTGCTCAGGACCACCTTGAGTGTGACTCCCTAATGGGCAGCTCCATCTCTGCATTCCTTCCCGAGCCGTAGGAGGAATCGTGCTCTTCTGAGGCTCCATAGCAGGAGAGAGGGATTGAAACAGCTAAATAAAATTCACTGGAG
Organism: Dendrocincla tyrannina; assembly: GCA_035047865.1. Lineage (NCBI taxonomy): Eukaryota > Metazoa > Chordata > Aves > Passeriformes > Dendrocolaptidae > Dendrocincla > Dendrocincla tyrannina. Next base: position 1,982 of record JAWWMP010000341.1, read on the forward strand.
AAACTCATAACAGCACGACACACTTGGCCTCTGGAACTCATTGCCATCATCTATCATCTGGCAGCGTTTAAAAAGGGATCACCATGTTAGGCAGATAATAAGAAAATCCAGAGTTATAGCAAAGAGGGGGGAAAGGAGGGAGAAACTGAAATATTCTGTGAAGAGTGGAAATAAGAGCCTGTTCTCTCATAGCACCGATGTGCTCAGCCCCTCAAATGTGCAGCCCACAGTGATGTCACCTGCTCTTCGTGTCCTCCAGAGGAAGAGGAAACCACCACCTGAGTGGCTGGAATGACTTCCAAACTCACCATCCAGTGGTCAGGAACTGCCCCTGTGCCTCTTGGACCAGGCATTAATTTGTGTCTCTCTTCTCTATCCAACCAACAATCTCCACACAGCTGCAGGATCTCCATCAGCCCAAGAGGAGGATGAAGACAGGATACTGCTGTGCTTGTTCCCCACATCCCAAGGGCTGCCAAAGTGCCAGCAAAGATGGTGCTTTTTTTAAGCTGCCATGGCCAGCTTTCTACTTGCTTATCCCACCGAGGTGATTCACTTTGGTAGGTGATAAATCCAAGTCATCAAAGCACCAAGGTCAGCCAAAAGAAGTGTTTTGATTCAGAGCTGGCATGAAAACAACAGCTTTGGTGAGCCCAGCTTGGCTTTGCTTCTGGTCATGAGCCAAACCAGCTGCCAACACGTAGGTCACATGGAGGTGCCAAATTAAGCAGCCATCAGCCTTTTCTGAAGCACATTGACATGCCCCATCCCTGGAAGTGTCCAAGGCCAGGTTGGACTGGCCTTGGACCAATCTTGGGATAGTGGAAGGTGGAACTGGTTGGGCTTTAAGTTCTCTCCCAACCCAAACCATTCTATACCTTTGAAAGCCTCCTCCTGTAACGCTGGCCCTTCCTGGCAAATACATAAAATCCATAAAGATGCAATTCCTTCTCACTGGTTTCTCTTTCAGCTTTGCAACTGTCACACTGCAGAAAAGGGGCTCATCCCTTCCCCGTGTTGCTCCAAGGAGCAACCCTCTGACGGGATAAAAATCCAGGCTCCGCTCCAGCCCCGCATCCCATCCCGGAGAGGATGGAGGAGCTGCTGGGATGTGGGAACAGCCCCTCGGGAAAGGTTCCAGCCGAGAAGATTCTCTCATCGCGACCTTTGGGCTTTAAGCGGTTCCCTGCCTGGCTGTGGGGATGAGCAAAGGCAGCCCGTACATCTGTAGGAGTCATTAGCTGGGCAATTAGCGCTGGCTTTGCTTGGAACGATCATTAAGAGGGCGATTTGCAAAGACCAGCCATAAATCAATCCGAGCTGGGGTGATATTAAAACCAGCGCCCACCCGCAGAGGGGACCTGGCAGGTCACGACAGCCCCTCCATGAGGCTGCCCCTGCTTTTCCCAGCCTGCCCACAAAGCTTGGAATAAACAGAAGGGTTGAGGTGGTACCAACTCCCCGGGCAGGTTGGCACAGGGATGGAGGATCCAGAAGCATCCCCTCTCCATCTGCTGGCTGGGGTGGGGCGTGGTGGTCCCTGCGTAGGCAGCAGCCCCCGGGCAGCAGTGCCTGGCCCAGCTGTGCTGGCATCGGGGAGGGTTTGTCTCATCCTGGCCAAAGCTGAGGGACAAGGCAGCTTTTCCAGGCTGGCAGCACGTGGGGTCAAGGTCGCAGAACGGTTTGGGTTGGAAGGGACCCTGAAGATCACCCAGTTCCACCCTTTGCCCTGGACAGGGACGCCTTCCAGAGGTCCAGGAAAATCTGGGTGTTGGGAGGTGCCACGTGGCACCATAACTTGGTGTTCAGACCCCTTTGTGACCCTTCCCTGAGCTGTTGCTCAGCCCCTCTGCAGGCTCATGCTCTTCCCACAGAGTTTTTCCCTGGTTCCAAGGGCTGCATTCTGAATTTGGCTGGATGCTGAGCCCCCCATCACCTCAGAGGGGAGGCTGCTGCCCTCCATCCCCCTCCCAGCCTCCCTGCCCTTCCATGTCCTCTGGGGCAGTGCAGGATCCCACTCTTTTCTATCCATGATTTCCTCCCCAGTATTAAGACATCACAGGAAAATCCAAAATTCACTGCAAACCACTGTGAGGGTTTTGCAGATGCCCAAGATAAGCCCATCCTGGGTAGTGAAAGATGTTCCCCCAGGGAAATGTCCTGCCTTGGCAGATATTGTCACACCCACAGATGCAGTGCCAAGGGAAGCATCCCTGGATGTTTGTACTAAGCCATAATCACACTGGAGTCACATTATTGCTCTTTGAACAGCCTCAGACAGAAGCAAAGGAGAAATCCAAATTATTAAACCTCTTAATCACTCCTTGTCACCGAGAGAAGGAACAAGGTTTGGAGCACCATTCGTGGTGGAGCCACACTGGAAACCCTGTTGTGGGGCTGAGCAACCAGTGATGGTCACCTCTGCCTGGATGTTTGTCCACCACCTGGGTGACCACACCAAGCCTTTGAGGCCTTCAGGAGCTTTTTGGTCCCCACCTCACTTGAGGTTTTCATGCCACGAGGAGGAGGGCGAGGAGGAGGGGACGACAGTGCTGGGATGATACAGGGCTAAGTGTGCTGGAGTCTGTGAGCTGGTGAGACACATTGCTATGGAAACAGGAGCACCACGCACCTGAGACAGACCTGGAGGAGAAGACAACGAGAGCTGAGAGGCACAGAAGAACAGGAGGATTGTTCTAACCCTTCCCAGCTGGGCACAGGCACCACAGGTCACCCAGGCTGAGGAGTGAGAACATCCAAGACGAGGTAAAACAGAGATGGGAGAGGCAGGTCAGCTCTGCTGGGAGGGCCCTCCATGCCCAGCAGGGACAGATGGACACAGGACCACCCTCAGCTGCCCTGTGTGACTTCACTGGGGGGGAAACCAGCAGGGAAGCCAACAAGTGGGCCACCACTTAAGGAGATGATGTCTCCAAGCCCTTCTACTGCAGAGCACATCAAACCAGCCTGGGCACCATGCCCAGGGCAGAAGAATAAGGCAATGGTGTGGTGAGGAGATGGTTTGAGATCCAAGGGCACCCTGGAGGGAGATAAAGCTTGTCCCTGACATGGGGACAGCTGCAAACACATCCCATGGTATTGAAGTCTCATAATCCCCACCTTTCTCCTCATTCTTTCTGCCACAGATTCACAGGCACATCCAATGTTCAGTCACTGAGACCTTCCCAGCACCACAGACCACCCCATCCCCCCCATTCCCCAAAAACTCTTGTGGGAATGAAGCCCCTCAAACCATTCAGGCTCCACAGGAAAACCCACCCCTTCCTTAAGATGTTTCCTCACATGTGGGACCTCCCTGCCCAAAGCACCAGCCCCATTTCTCACCCAGCTCCCCCCCAACCACCCCTTCCCTCTGGTACCTTTATCCCCTTGATGTTTAGCCCTTCCAGAGATGCTCCATTTGATGCCATGTCACAGTCTTCTTTTTGAGGAGCTTAACAACACAAACTCTTGCCCCTCCACCAGACACTTTCTCCTCTTCACCCCTCACTGAAAATAAAGTATAAAGGGACCTATCCTGCCTCCTAAAGCTTAATTAGTTGTCTTTTTTCTCCCCACCTGCACAGAAATTGCTCCCACAGGTGTTTCAGGGCTTGCAAAAGTGACAGTTTTATCATTTAGTCATTGAAGGTTTTCAAATCCCTCAATTATACACAATTCAGAGCGGTTTGAAGAAGCCGAAGAGCATCAGCAACTTCTTTAACAATCGACACAAAAGCATCTTCTAAGTGTCTCTTTTATGTGGCTTTGCCCATAATCACGGCAAGGAGATAAAGTTCTGTAATTTATTTCCACTAATATAGTCAGGCAGCAATTGATGTTTTTTTATGAGGGTGAATATGTCTGAGGGATGTACTAATGTTTATAGGCCGGTAAATTTGATTTATATGGAATAATCAGCACCGCTATTGGTAAAGGCCCAGGGAGCTAATATGATTTGCATTGATGAGATTAATATCAATTAAAAGCTTCCAGGTTTGCAGAGCACAGCTGACTCCTGATTCCCAGCGGCTCCAGCCCCAGCAGGTGAAGGGCATTTTGCTTTGCAGGCAGCCAGCAGGTGTTTGACCCCCAAAACCTCCCAGATCCTGAGGGGTTTGGTTGTTCCTTCTGGTCCCAGCCATGGCAATAACAAGTCTACTCATGCAGGAGGAGGTGCTGACTCTGCTCAACTCTTCCCTCATTTAAAGTGATGTAATTTAAGAGAAAGTCACGGGATGGTTGTGTGTGCCATAGAGTGGGGCAGGAGCAGCCTCTGGAAGTGTCTGCTCGTCCCTTGGAGCCAGGAGGAAGGTGCAGAAGGGATTTTGTGGCTCCAGCAGCTCATTATTACGGTGGTGTTTCAGTGCCCTCTTGTGCCCAAGCACCGAGGGTTTGCAGAGGGGCTGAGCCCGGGGAAATGCTGATGCCAAGGTCTCCTGGGTGGCTTTGGGAAAAGGGGAGAAGGTTTTCCATCAGGATCAACCCCCGGGTTGGTCCCGGTCTCTGAAGAGGTAAAGCCAATTAAAAATTAGGCTGAATGCTTTAAGTACCAAGTGGATCCCAAATGAGGTCACCCATGGCTGGGAAGGAAGAGGGGATTTGGGGTGACTTTTTGCCCGTGGAGTGTCCTGGGAGGCCCATCCTCTGCCCCTGAGACCCCGAGGCTGTGGGCTGATAACTCAGAGCTTAATCGTGTGCCTTACATGAGGTGTCAGGCAGAGCTGTAGCACAGCTTGGTCCCAGATTGAGCTGGGATAGACTGGGACAGGTGAGGGATGGAATGAAAAGCAGTAATTTCCTTCCAAAATGAGAAGCCCAGCTGCTCAGGTGAAGGCAGTGATGTGCTCTGAGCTTGGCACCTGCTCACCCTCCACTCTGCTGGGAGACTTCTACCAGCAATCAGAGAGTCGTGGAGTGGTTTGGGTTGGGAGAGAACTTAAAAGTTCATCCAACTCGTGTCCCTGCCATGGCAGGGACACCTTCCACCAGCCCAAGTGGCTCCAAGCCCTGTCCAACCTGGCCTTGGACATTCCCAGGGATCCAGGGGCAGCCACAGCTTCTCTGGGCACCCTGTGCCAGGGCCTGCCCACCCTGCCAGCCAGCAATTCCTTCCCAATATCCCATCTATCCCTGCCCTCTGGCAGTTTGAAGCCATTCCCCTTGTCCTGTCCCACCAGACCCTTGTCCAGAGTCTCTCTCCAGCTTTCAGCTCAAGCCCTGAGACATTGAAGGCCACCAAAGTCAGTGGTCCCACAGCTGGGAGGGGACATTGTCCCTAACAATGTCACCCTTCCAGCAAGGGAAGACCAAGGGCTGTCCATGGATTGGTGTGCTGAGCCTGCAGCTGTCCTGGAAACAATAGGGTGACACATGGCCAAGATCTCTGTGAGAAATATCCCTCCCACCCCAAATTCTCAGTCAGGAAGCAGAGCCATCTCCAGCCCACTATCCCAATAACCTGTTGGTTTAACACTTCCCTGGGCTCTTGGGAGCCACTGGTGCCTGGGGATGGATTTAACACACCGAGAGCACACCCACGGCATGCACCAAACCAACTGCTCCAATAAAACCTAACACTGGTGGACCCTGCAAAGCCCAGGCTGGGGTTGGTGGTTCTCTCCTGGTTCCCTGGATCCTCGCTCTGGGGCACAGCTTTGTTTGGAGGTCTCTGCAGCCATCCTGGCCCGGGGCTCTGGGTCTTTCCTTGGCATGATCAAAGCCATCATCAAACAATACCGGTCCCTGCTCTCTTCCTCCTCCACCAATGATTGTCCCTTTGGGAGAGTTTTCCACCTCCCAGGAGTGTTACTTTAACAAGCTGAAAATCCCCTTTCCATCCCCAAAGAACAAAGTGGCCACCGCACAGATTTGCGATCTCCGTGTTAATTGCATTTGCCTCCGGGGACTGCCCTGACCTCCAAAAGGGAGAATTTAATTGAAAAATCTGCAAAGGATGCTCCTGGTTTTTCATGCAGAGAAGAACTTTCCCTGATTTGTGCGGACAGCTGAGAACAAGGACCTTTCCAGCGAGGCTGAGCCTCACCTGTGCTGATGAGCTGGGTCTGACTAATTGGCCTTCAGCCTAATAACAGAGAAGAACACGGAGTAATCACGTTTGCTCCCAGCTGCCACACAGAAGGTCCTTTAACCAGCGGCCTCTGGGCTCTGTCTCTGGTGTTAACGAGCTGCCACCCGCTGGGATGCTGAAAAAGTTCACAGTTTTCAGAGGAACTCCAGCAAAGTAATTGTTGGGCTCTCCACACCTCTGAAAATGGCACAGGAGGAGGTTAAAACCTGCGCCTGAGTGAGTGGAGAAGCTGGTGTGGTGCCCGGTGAGCCTGGGGGCTCCAGGCTGTCTGCACGGTGGGAAAAGGGGAAATAGGATTTTTCCCAAGTACCTGCTGGTCCCTGGAGAGGAAAATGAAACAGAAGTGCTGCTGAAGCTGCCAGAGCTCTCAGGCAACACAGCAACTGCAAAGACACACCTGCTAAGGACTGGGAACACTCACAGAGATGTTTTCCTGCTGGGAAATTGGTGCTGTGATTTACTGGCAACCTCTGCCCTGTGCAGGGAAAGCTCCTGCTGGCAGCAGCATATTGGGATGGAGGATTTCCCATTCCAACAGGAGCGGGAAAATCGAGGAGAGGGTAAAAGAAGCCACTTATTGAAGGTCATTAAGCAAACTAGGGACAGGAGCAGGACCTGGGGGGCTGCTGGCCCAGGTGTGTCCCCAAGCCCTGGGGCTTTCCGTGTGCTCACGGCAAGACAACAGGAATGAGAACAGAGCTGGAAAGCAGCAAAGCCCTAATCCTCACAGTCCTTGCCATCCTTCCCTGGAAGCCATCACTTCTGCATCACAGCAGGATGGCTGGGACCTGCTGACCACACTGCAGAGCTCACCTGGAGAGAAACCAAGAGAAATCAGGCTGCTGAGTGCTGGTGTTCGCTCAGCTCAAGGCTTGTCTTTGTCCACCTTCTGTCCAGAAGTTTATTTTAGTTTCTGAGCATCATTTCCATTCAGCAAAGTGAAAATCCAAGAGAAGAGGGTTGTCCAGTTAAGATTTCCATCCTATCTACGAGTGTGAAAAGCAGCTCTGCACCCTAGAGATTGGTTTTCCTATGGGAAAGGGAACCAGTGCCCAGCAGATCCCACCCTGGAAGAAAAATCAGCTCAGTGACTGCATGGCTGAACAGCAGAGCCACGTGTGTCTTCCGTGGGAATGAACACCCAGCAGCAGAGCCACATGTGTCCTCTGTGGGAATGAACATCCATCGTCATTGGTGTCCATGGAGCCACCTGGAAAGGGACCGGGATGAAGTCCCGCTGAGGAAAGGCTGAAAGGAGCCTTTTTTGACCCACTAATACATAGGAATTCTGCTCAGGGGAAGGTCTTCAGTGACAACCACCACGTGGACAGGCCCCACCATGACCTTCCTGTGGGTTTTGCCTGTGCCCAGTGCCCAGGACACTGTGGTGAAGCCACTGGAGGGGAAAGTCATTGCCACTTTTCCTGCCCATCCTGGTGCCTTCCTTGAACAGGCAGAGACTGCACAGTAGCCAAACTGCCCCCAAATCCTAGAAACCACCCCAAATCCACTGGCAAAATTGCGGGGCTGGCAGGCAGCATCTAATCTGCAGCCAGGGCGTGATGCCAGCGCAGAGATGGACTCCTGAGGGCAGAAACTCCTGAGCACAGAGTGTCACCCCCGAGCCCTGTGACAGCACCCAGAAATTCCCGAGCCGGAGCAGCATCCAGCCTTTCCTGGGGTTTCATTAAGGGTTATAGACGGCTCTAATCGCCACTCCAGCGGGGTTTCGTTGTGTTTATCGAGCCGTCAGCGCTTCCGAAGGGCAGGCGAGTGTTTAGCGGTGGTTTAAGGCTGCGGTGGGAGAGGTCGGGTAGGGCTGGAGAGCTGGATCGCTTGGAAACCCGGGTGAGGGGAGCCCCAAAACCTCATTTCACCCGGGTGTGGGTGGGGGTCGCTGCTTGGACTGGGTCAGACAACGGGGAAGCAGCTGCGGTTTAGGGGGAAATTTGGTGGGTTTTGGTGCTTTTGGTGCATCCCGAGGATGCGGCGATTCTTGGCGGCCTCACCGCGGAACTGCAGCTGCGCCGGGGACCCCCGGGACCCTCCGCGACCCCCGTACCGGGGACCCCCGGGACCCTCCGCGACCCCCGCACCGGGGACCCCCGGGACCCCCGCGACCCCCGCACTGGGGACCCCCGGGACCCTCCGCGACCCCCGCACCGGGGACCCTCGGGACCCTCCGCGACCCCCGCACCGGGGACCCTCGGGACCCTCCGCGACCCCCGCACCGGGGACCCCCGGGACCCTCCGCGACTCCCGCACCGGGGACCCTCGGGACCCCCGAGACCCCCGCGACCTCCGGGACCCTCGGAATCCTCGCGATTCCCGGGACACCCAGGACCCCCGCAACCCCCGAGAGCCCCCTGAACCCCGCGACCCTCGGGACCCCCGAGACACCCCCGACCACTGGGATCCCCGCGACCCCCGGGACCTCCGAGACTCCCGGGACCCCCCCCACCCGCACACACGTGTGCCCATGACCCCAGGCACCCAAACACACATGTGACCGCAGCCCCCCGACCCCCGCACACACATGCGCCTGTGCCCCCCGCCCGGCCCCTCACACGCACACCCGTGTGCCAGCGATCCCCGTGCCCCTCCCGGGCTCACACACCCACACACGTGTGCCCGAGCCCCCCAACATCTGTACACGCGTGTGCCTGTGCACCCCACACCTTGCACTCACACATGTGTGCATGCACACGCCTCACGTATGAACAGGTGTGTCCTGACCCCTGCAAACACACCCCCTGCACACCTGCAGGCACACACACATGTGCTTTCACACCTCTGTCTGTCAACACATGTGCGTTCAAACATGTGTGCACTCACAAACACCCTGGCACACCCCCGTGGCTGCACAGCCGTGTCACACACGTGACCTGAACAGACACAGGGCCACTCACACCATGGTCACACACACACACACTCACACATGTGCCAGTGCACACACAGACCCACACACACCACCATGACAACGTATGCATTGCACACGTATGTGCACACATGTACACCGCCCACCTGACCTGCCTGCACATGTGTATGTGCATACACATGCACACACACCTGCATGCACACACACATGGATACACACATGCACACACACATGGATACACATATGCACACACACCTGCATGGACACACACATGGGTACACACATGCACACACACATGGATACACACACACATGGATGCACACACACATGGATGCACACACACATGGATACACACATGCGCACACATGGATACACATATGCACACACACCTGCATGCACACACACATGGATGCACACATGCACACACACACCTGTGTGCACACACATATACATACACATGTACACACATGCTTACACAGGTGCACACGTGTGCATACATACACGCACACCTGTGCACACACAGCCCTCACATACATAGATGCATGAGGCACACACATGTGCCCATGCACATGCCCAAATGCACAGACAGAAACACACAGACACATGCACACACCCACACATGTACATGCACAAACTAACACACACGTGTGCACACATGCATGTACCTGTACACACGTGGGTATATATATGCATGCACGTACACACTGACGTGTACATTACACACACATGTACATTCCACGCATGCACACACATACATTACACACACATGTACAGCACACATGCACACATTTACACACAGGTGTACATTACACACACACGTACATTACACACACATATTACACACACATACATTACACAGACATGTTATACACACATATACATTGCACGTGCTTTACACACACATTACACACCCGTGTACATCACACACACTCATGCACAGACACAGGTACATCACACACACTACATATATGTAACACACATTACACACACATACATCACACACACATTACACACATGTTACACACACATTACACACACGTACATCACACACATTACACACATGTACATCACATTACACGTATGTTACACACACATTGCACATATGTAACACACACATTACACACAGGTACATCACACACATTACATGTTGCACACACATACATCATACACACACATTACACACACATATTACATGTTCCACACACACATTACATGTTCCACACACACATCACACACTCATTACATGTTACACACACGTACATTACACACACATTACATGTTCCACACACACATTACATGTTACACACACATCACACACTCATTACATGTTACACACACATACATTACACACACATTACATGTTCTACACACACATTACATGTTACACACACATACATCACACACTCATTACATGTTACACACATGTACATTACACACACATTACATGTTCTACACACACGTTACACACACATACATCACACACTCATTACATGTTACACACATACATTACACACACATGTTCCACACACACATTACATGTTCCACACACATACATCACACACATTACATGTTACACACATGTACATTACACACACACGTTACACACACACGCCCTGTGGGCGGAGCCTGTGCCCGCGGTGGGCGGGGCGATCCGGAGGGGGCGGGGCTTCCCTGTGCATGAGGCCCCATTAGGGGGCGGTGCCTCATTAATGTGCAGTGCCCAATTAGTGAGCGGTGCCCCATTAGTGGGAGGTGCCCTATTACCGTGCGGGGCGGTGCCCCATTAAGTGGGTACCTCCATTACTGGGAGGTGCGCCATCAGTGGGCGGTTCCCCATTACTGGGCGGCATCCCATTAGTGAGCGGTGCCCTATTAGTGAGCGGTGCCCCCCTATGGGCGGTCCCGCCATCAGTGGGCGGTACCCCATTACTGGGAGGTGCCCCATTACTGGGCGGGGCGGTGCCCCACTAAGTGGGCGGTACTCCATTAGTGGGATGTGCCCCATTAGTGGGCGGTATCCCAACCGGTGGGCAGTACCCCACTAAGTGGGAGGTGCCCCATTAGTGGGAGGGGCCCCATTAAGTGGGAGGTGCCCCATTAGTGGGAGGGGCCCCATTAAGTGGGTGGTACTCCAACAGTGGGTGGTGCCCCATGGCGAGCGGGGCGGTACCCCATTAATGGGCGGTATCCCACTCAGTGGGAGGTGCCCCATTCCTGGGCGGTCCCGCCGCCCCTGTCCTGCCTGGCTGCGGC
>JAWWMP010000342.1:0-13167 GCA_035047865.1 Dendrocincla tyrannina
GATAATAGATTTTTCAGTGGTTAGGAAGTCTTGTGCAGGTATTCCTTTTTGCCAGTCTTTCCCCACTGTTTTGACTATGTGTTGTGGCAAAAGGTTGGCCTGACTGTTTCCAGTGAGGATAATGTTTCATGGAGGCAAAAGGGAACCAGATGTTCCTGTGTAGGGTTATTCAATTATTTTGAGGAGTTTTTTTGGAAATTGCTTTCTTTGAACATTATTAATTGTGATGGTTTGTTGGATTTTGAAAAGATGAAAACTGGTGTTCTCCTGTTCTGCCTTAGTCCAGTCCAAGAGTGGTGTCATTTCTGCCATCTGCAGGTCTGGGAACAGTTCTCGAAATTCTGTCCAAAGCATGGGCACAATCTGCTAGTCCTCAGGATTTTTTTTTCTCCCAGATCCCACTCATCTCTGTGTCAAAATTCCAGTTCCTATTTCTGTCCCTAGGATCCAGCAACTCTAGGCAACTCCTGGTGTTTGGATATAAATAATTTTTTTCTTTTCCTTTCTTCTTTTTTTTTCTTCTTTTTTTTTTTCTTCATAAGTGTGGCCATGTAACAAATTTATTTGTCCTTAGAGTTTCTGTTGTGGTGGTACTCAGAGAAGCAAGGAAAGAAGTGCTGACAGCACCTAGTCCATACCCTCTAGGGAATGTTGGCTTTAATAAGGAAGGAAGAAGCATATTTTGAAAGATAAGACCCCAGCACATTAATACCCTGACTGATTGAATAGATTCACTTGAAGACCACTTGAGCAAGACACAATACGATTGACTTCAAATGCCCCACATATTTGCAAGCATATGGATTTAAGGGAATTCAGTTGTGGGGTTCTAAGGGGGTATTTTCTTTGAACTAGTTTGCTGAACTGACAAAATGTACTAGCTGCAGAATTAAAAGCTAGTAGCTGACAAATTTAAGATTAAGAATTTTTTTTAATAGTAAGAGGTATGTCTTGTTTGATGCTGATAATACATAGTAGAGCCCCTCAAAAATGCCATCGTGGCCTCAAAACTGGACAAACAGCAAAAGCCCTGTCTATTCTTTTTATTCTTTTTTAATTGAGAAAGGAAACTACCAGTGATTTTTCCAGCCACTTGCTGTTAATGCTCAGGAATGTATTTTCATGAGGGAGAAAAATAGTTGTTTCAAAGCAAAAGGAGGGCTGAGGATGCTACCAAACTCTGGAATGGTTGTGGCTTTCCTGTTTCCTGAGCCTGCCATCCTGAGGTCTGCACACCACCTGATCTATTTGGCATCTGCCTTGTAGCTCCTGTTTCTGATGGGAATCATTCATTTTGGCCCACTGGTTTCCTCCTACCACCACCTTCCAAGTTGTCCCACACTGGATTTTAGCTTTCTTGTTTTCTGTCCTTCTGACCATTCCAGCCAGATCTCTGTGGCTCAGCCATGTGTCCAGGGAAGCTCCCAGAGGGGAGTCACAGACCCCAGATGTTTCTTTGAGATTCCACAGCGCTGCAGCAGCAGGGCAATGTGTGTGAGCAGGCTTGTTGCTGGAACAAGCATTCCCGTTTTCAGTCGGAAGCATTAGGGGTCAAAGGTGATGTTTCCTTTGGGTTGGTCACATCCCAGTTCCTTCTCAGTGTTCAGCTGGGGGTACAGGGCACACGTGCTTGGTACATTATTTGAGTTACTGTTGGATTCTCTGAGAAACAGGTTATGGACTATGAGGGTTTTTGTGACACAGGAGAATGTTCCAGGCTGTTTCTGCATTTGCTGTAGGGAAGGTTTGGTTACTGTGCATAAATTCATGACCCAGCCTAGAGCAGCTGCCATTGTGATGTCAGGAGAATGTGGCCACATGCCCAAGGTGTAAATGGAACATTGCCCTGGAGCTTGGAAGGTCTCAGCGTCCAGAGTGACTCTTGTGCTTGTTCAGTGCAGGAGGTATCTCCCACCTGAGGCGTTCTGAGTGGATGGTGAAACCCCAACAGGAGTGCCATTATCTTCCCTTTTTCTCAGCGGACAACTGAAAACCCACGAGGGGTGTCTTTTTTTCCCTCAGTGGAATATGGTCTGCAAACCCACATGGGAGTCCTAGGTCATGGAACCAGTCTCTGCTGCAGTTTTTGGTCTTTTTTCTGCAGCTTACTCTGGATATTATTTGGCCAGTCTGGCACGTAAGTACAGGCTTTTCCTGAGTGTAGCATAATCTGGCTTTGGTATCACTGTGTTCTTTATGCTCTTCCTGAGTGACCGAGCTGATTTGAAACAAAAATGCCATTAAGAAGCCTCTAGTTTGGGAAAGCTGCTGTGAAGAGCTTCAGCGCATAAGGGGGTGCCTTTAGCCAGCAGGATGCAGAACAGCACTTGAAACCTGCAGGGGTACCGTTCCCTCCACCTGATAGTGTGTGGCAGCAGAGTCTGTAATTTCCTCAGTTTGCTGGCTCAACCAAGGCAACTTCCAAAATGCAGACTGGGGGAGCTCCTCAGCTGGGAATGCTGCTCAGAAATATTTCTGAAAACTCTGTGGTTCTCCTCAGAATGGAGGGAAAGCATCTTTTTTTCTCAATTCCATCAGTGATGAATTGGACTGCCCAATTTGACACTTTCCTGTATGTTAAACGAGCGACTCCCTTAGGCATGAGGTGCAAACTCCAGCGCAGTTGGTGTGTGCTATGGAACCCAGGAGCTGTTCCCGTGCTGTTTCAGAATACAACTGTCCCAGCTAAGGGACATTTGGAGAAAGTCTTCAGCAACTTAATGGGAACTAGTGCCTGCAATTTATAAAACAGCAATAAAGTAGAGAGAAGAGAGAGAGAAAAAAGCTGTTTTGCTGTTGGGTGGAACAGAAACACTGACTGTTAAAGAGCATTTGTTAAATTTGCATTTTCTTGGACAAGTTTCTATTGATGTACTGACCAAAGAGGTCAGTCGAGAAACAGGGCAAAATGTAGGCACAACCTAGCCTATTGTCCTGTTCTCTTGCTTGCTGTGAGAGAGAACTGTTTGTCCTGGAGGGATGTTGTGAAAGGAAAATGCTCTCTGTTCAGGTTGACTTGTTGTGGGGGATTGCCCACCACAGGCAGTTTTCTGCCAGTGTCTGGTTCATTTTCCCTTGCCCATTGCAGGTCACCTCAGGCGTGGATGGGGAGAAGGCCACCCTTTGGTGAGTGAGAAAAGATCCTTTGACATCCCTGGCATTTAATAATTGTGGGGCAAGCTGTGAGCTTGTCTGTAGCAGCAGAGTGTAGAGTGCCCGCCTGGTAGGCTGAGAAGTCCATTTCAGTGTCCGCAGCAGCAAAGGAGGTGCTGGATGTTTCTTATTTTCCATTTAAGGGCTTTGAAAAACAGAGAAAAGCCCAGTTTTGCAGACAGAAGATCACTTGCTGATTCTAGCCAGGGTAGAATATCTAATTCCCAAGATTACAATGCAGTACCATGTAACCAGCCTCTTTTAGTTTAGTTTTAATGACTTTGAATCCCATTTCTATCCAAGTTCCTGATTTCTCCTCAGTACAGCTGAGTATTCAGCTGAATAGCAGCAAGGTTAGAAATTATGGGTAACTTGCTGTCCCTCTGGCCACTGTCTGTCCACAGACCACAGACTCAACATCAGGACCTCCTCAGTCTCCCTCTGTTCCTGGTGAAGGGGCCACAAAGGAGGAAGATGACAAGAACCCTCCAGGTGCTGGCACACCACAGCCTGGACATGGCGAGGCAGTAAGTACCAGTTTTGGTTGGCGCAGTCTTTGGTGCAGTGGAGAGCTGCAAGTTTCTGAGCAGACAGCATTGGCCATTCGTGGCCAAAGGTGCTGAGATCTGGAGTCCTGCAATGACACAGTGATTCAGCCCAGCCCCTGACAGCTGGAAAACGAGATTTGAACTTTCATGTTCAGGCTCCAGTTACCTGGCCTTCTGACAGGGGCCATGAATCTCTCTTGGTATCAGATAAGAGGTAGCATTCAGCATGGAGAAGAGGAGGCTCAGGGGAGACCTTATTGCTCTGTACAACTACTTGAAATGGAGCTGCAGCCAGGAGGGTTTGGTCTCTTCTGCCAGGTGACCAGCAGTAAGACAAGAGGGCACAGTCTTGAGTTGTGCCAGGGCAGGTTTAGGTTGGATATTGGGAAGAAATATTTTACAGAGTAATCAGGAATTGGAATAGTCTGCCCAGGGCGGTGGTTGATTGATCGTCCCTGGGGGTTCTTAAGGCGAGACTGGATGTGTCACTTGGTGCCGTGGTCAAGTAAGCACCATAGTTGGATCAAAGGTTGGACTTGATGATCTCGGAGGTCTTTTCCAACCTGGTTAATTCTATGATTTTGTCTTTAAAAATGCCCTGTGTGGAGGCTCCCTGTCCCCAAAGGACAGAGTGTTTCAAAGATGCTGTTCCCAGCCTTGCAGGGTACATAGGTGACACTGTGCCCGGGAGGGACCTGCCCCTCTCCACAGACTGACTGAATAACTACAGGCACAGTTTAGATACACCCTTAACTTTGCCATCACCCAGGTTTGGTGAGAAGAACCCTACACAGCCCTGTGATGCAGAGAGATGGTTGGTCTCTGAAGGGCTGGAATGCAGTCCTGAATGGCTGCTCCCTAAAGCTTGAAATCCAGAGAGGAACTCAGTTGGAAGGATCAAAAAAGGGAAACGCTGCCTGCTTCTATTCAGATACTCACATACCAGCTCCAGAGTCATTCTGTTACCCATGTAAACACCCCCTCATGGCAGCTTTTGCTGGTGATCAATGCACTGGCTGCAGAGTGTGGATGTATGTTGGGACAGAAAGTAGCAGGTGAGATTCTAATAGTCATATATATACATACATGTGTCTCTCTGTATTGAATATGAATCTTCCTGGGTCTGCTTCAAGGCATTTGGAGATACAAAGCTCACCTAAAGGCATCCCTTCAGGAGAGGAGGAGAGATATGGTCCATCGAACAGAGCAAACAGAGATGTTGTCCCCCTCCAGAGGTGGCTGCTTTTCCCCCCAAAGGTGCTTTCCTCCTCCAGCCTTTTCCTCCTCAATGGCACTGAAGGCACAGTGCCTTGTCATCTCCAGAGATCAACACCAGGAAGGGAGGCTTGCAAGGGAAGCAGAGCTGTATGGAGAAGCAGAAAGAAGTGGCTGAATGAATGTGATTTTTACACCGACAGAGGAAAATCCTAATCCTGACGGCAGGTCCCAGTAACTTTCTCTGCATTTTTGTTTACAGAACATCCAGACAACACAAGCAGAGCTGTCCAAAGCTCAGAGCAAGAGCCCAGCAGCTGAAGAGAGACGTGAGAAAGAAATAAAAAGCAATCGAGAGGAAATGAATCTGTTTCAGCAGAGGAGGGACCTTCAAAACCAGCTGAGCGACAGAGTAGCAGATACCTCAGTTAAGAGAACTTCTGCCCCGTCCTTTTTACGCAACAGCAGGGAAAAGCTGCAAGCCGAGATGCAGAAAGCTATGAGAAGGATCAAAAGCATGGAAGACATGAGAAATACCCAAGTGCATGAGAACCTGCTGCAGCAGCAGAATAAGGTTCTGCGAAGGCAGGTGAGTGAAACAGCGGGTACTGGAAGCGGTGGAGGAAAAGAAGACTCAAGAGATGGAGATAGAACATTAGAACAAAGAGCTGCAAATGTGTCTGCAGCCCTTGGAGGGGGAAAGAAGATCTTGGGAGGAAGTGGAGCAGTCATTGTTGAAGGCATCTTTTAGAAAATATGTGACAATGGAGGATGAAAGTGGCTACGACCTCATGTAAAACAAACCTGTTGTTTTTACCAATTCAGTCTGAGAAGGGCACATGAAAAAAAATCCAGTTTAAGAGCCCTGGATGTGGCCAACAGCATCTTCCTGAGGGCTTGTGTTTGGAATGGGATCTCAGGGCAGTCTCTGCTGACCACTTTTCTGATCAAAACTAATCTCTTGTCTCAGATCTACTCAGACTCTGAAATGGAACCTGCTGCTGCTGCAGCATCACCTCAAGTCTGCACTTCCCACTCTGCAACCTTGAGGCAGGTGGAAGACATCATAGAGGAGCAGTGCCTGAACATAATGAGTATGTCCTGTGTGTTTCTTGTCTGGTCAAGCAGTGTGTTGTGGGCAGGTCTGAGCATGAGCTGTGCCAATTGTTCCTCCTCAGTTTAGTGTCATGAAGGCATTTAGGACTCCTTACCAAAACTGTTGTTGTGCTTCGAGTCAGCAAGAGCACTCGGGTGTTTCTGGTGACTCTGAGGGCAGCTCAGACTGGGTCGGGTTTGCCTGAGCTTCCTTCTCTGCTAAAGGCAAAAGCAGGGAACGTTCCCAGATGAGCAGAAGGCTGTGACTTGGCAAATCACCTAGTGAAGTCCTGTGTGCTAGCGGCCAAGCTGATCAGAATATTTGGCTTCCTAAATTCATGGAAATTGATTGGATTTGGGTTTTGTGGGTTTGTGAGGATTTAGTTTGGTTTGGTTTGGGTTTGGGTTTTTTTGTGGACTTGGGGTTTTTTTGTCCACCATTGCCAAGAACCTCTCCTGCCCCAGCTACCTTATTGGTGTTGTCTTTATGATTGTTATTATTGCCACTGTCACTCCTACAGTTCCTTTTTATAAGAATGCTGCATTTTTGTCCGTGAGAGCTCCTTTGAAAGAACATCAGGAGACAGCACAAATAGAAAAGAAGAGGGGTTTTCAGTGTTCCCCTAAAGAAAAAAAAAAGATATTTTTAAAACAGTCCCCCTTGAATCTCTTAGTTTTATGCTTATAAAGATGTATCAAAGAGACACATCTACATGGTGTGATCAGGGAAAACTGCATGGCAAGCATTTCTCAGGAGTGCGTGACCAGCCCATGCACTGTACATTCCTCAGGTACATGGCACTTTGTCATGGCTGATTCCCAGCCAGTTATGACTATTAGAATCCTCAGCTTTGTCCCCAACCCCTGCACAGATCACATTCAAGGAAAACACAGCAAGCCCTTGGTGATTCTTCAGTCCAAACAATTTAATCTGCTTCTTGCACATAATAGCTGCCAGTGCTGTGTTCCCAGATAATATCTGGCTGGGTTCAGAACAGAGCCCAGCTTACTCTGTGTCTACCATCAACTGTTTGGATAGAGTGGATTGGTCTGCACCTCCTTGTGTCTCAGCTCAAAGCCCATGATATTCTGTCTTGAATGGGGCCACAGCTGTTAACGGGGCTCAGTGTGGCTGTGGCTTCTTCATGGGGTTGTCGGAGCTCCTTCTTGGAGCTTTACCAACCTTTTGTCATCCCTGCCCTGCCCCTCATGGCTGGTGTGACAGCAGAGGCTGGAGTCTTCCTCACAATGCTTATTGCCAAGAAAAGATAGGCTCTGTTGTTCCAGCTCTCCTTGATGTTTATAGATGACAAACCTACTTGCCTTGGTGCCTCTTCTCTTCTGATCTCTGTCTGCTCTCAATGTATCTCCAGGTGCTTAGTTTCCTGTCAAGGAAACCCTTCAAAGGACTGCAGAAAATCAGCCTTTGTGCAGACCATCTGTCCTGCAGAGCTGCCTGTCTTGTCATTGTTGTTGCTGTTGTTGTTCTTGTTGTTGTTACTGAGCTGACCACAGAGGGCTCAGAGCACCAGACAGTGGGGCTGTGTTTGGGATCTCCTGGAAGGCAGGAACTCCATTTTAAAGTGAGCATCTTGCATCTTGTTTCTTTCAGGGTCAATGTCGAGCATGGGAGATCTTTTGCAGGAGTGCGCTGAATTTGAAAATACTTGCAGTGGGTGAGTCCAGTCACAGTTACTTGTACAAAACCATGGGCTGGGGATTTTGCTGGTGTAACATCTATCAAGTATGAAGTCAGGCAAGCTGCAAGCATGTTCAGACACTGGGTTTAGATTGTCCTGTCTCTCAGTCCTGGCCAGAATTTAAAGCTGTGGTCACAAGGCATTGTCAAAGGCATCACAATGCTCACAGTGTCTTGGCTGAGACAAGGAGCAGGATCTGGAAGGGCTCCTGTTGCCCCAGTGTATGGCATCTGTTGGCTTATTTTTTCAGCAGTCATCATTTTGGTGTGTCTCAAAAGAATGCAGCCACACTAATGAAAGGAGAAGAAACTTTATTGCCTAAAAGAGCAACCTACGACCTGATAGCTGTCAGAGAACAGTTCTCAGAAACATTTCTTTCCGATTCTTTGCTGAAGGAAATGTTCGATGGTCAGGATATAGTTTAGACACTGAAGGCAGGGATGGAAGCATAAGCTCCCTTTTTTGGCCAGAGCAGTAAAACCCAAAGCTTCAGGAAGAGACTCAGTGTGAATGCACTTGAGAGGAAAATGCATCTCGTGCCTGATGACAGAGCCCTCGTGGATCCTGCAGCTTTTAGGTGTTTACAGCAGAGATGTGCTGTCTGGGCTGGCTTTCACTCCCAGCTCTCAACTGCTTTTCCTTTCTTCTAGGCCTTCCAGAGCTGTTGGTAGAGCCTTTGGCACTGCCCCAGGAGGACAGGTAAGTGTCAACAATCCCCGCAGATTCTGCAGCTCCCCAGTGCTTGCTCCTATGGTGTGAGCTGTGGCTGGAGCTTTGGGTCACCAGTAGACCTTTGCTGCAGAGGCCAAAGAAACGCAGACCAGTGTCAGCCTGCAAAATAGGCTTTGGACAGACTTTGTCCTTTTGGGGGTAACTTTAATGGTCTGTTTTGGACAGCATTTTATCCATAGTGTATGTGTTTGCTCTGTTGTGCAATTCGGAATAGCAGCAATTGCTGAAATAGTGAGCAAACCCCATAGAACTGCCAGAGGATTCCCAGCTACTTTGATCTATTTTCACAGGAACAAAATCACTTGCTGCTTGCAAATGGTGTGTGAATGATTATAGTGGTGTTAAATTAAACTCAGTCCTTTTGAGAAGAATGTGTGTGCAGAGAGTGTGGACAGAGGTTTGTGGCTGAGAGTTGAGAGACCATTTTTCCCAAGCTGACAATGCAGAATGACCATGGCCATGTGTCCTACAACTGGCCCCCAGGCAAGCAGAGAAACAGGCCATGGTAATGGCAGTTCCCAATCACTCTGCTGTCTAATCAGACAGCAGTTTGGCAGAGCTTGGCTTTGTCATTCCAAATCACTCGCTCCACATCGTTTGTGGTCTTGTGTCACTGATTTCTCATGTCAGTGATTTTCAATGTCATTTTAGGTGACCGTAACGAATATTAGTCTTGGAAGACCAAGCAGCGAGGAACTAACTCACAGTGAAACTGAGATCATGAGGACAAACTGGAATTCCAATATGGTTAGCTCTTCAGACAGGTGAGTGGTTCCGGTATCATCACGTGAAAGTTTCTTTCCATACTGCAAGCATGCAAGACTAAAACAGCTCTTTGGTCACTGGCAGAAAATGGAGTTGTTAATGATTAATTAGTTATTATTTATCTACTCATCTCCAGCAGATGGCAGGAGATAGTGCTTTGTCTGCATTAATCTTTCCTGGCACACATAATTTGAAGACCATTCAAAAACCTGGCTCAGCCCTCTCTTACTAAATCAATAGCCTGAAGGCTCACTCCTTCCATGCTGTTTTGCAGTTTTGAGGGTTGATTTTTTTCAAGTGCTGATAAATCATCCTAGAAATTATTTGCCTGTGGCTTTTCCCACTTTTTTCCATTGCTGTGGGTGCCAGAAAGACTAGGTGTTCGTTTGCAGAAATACTGTGAATATTTAGAGGTTTGGGCCCACAAGTGGGTAAATGAAGTAAAGGAGCATTAAAACTTCAAAAAACTACTCATATGTTTTTTTTAAAACATTCTTATTTTCCAGGTTGAGTCAAGCACAGAATAGAAATCCATCAAACATGGACACTGCTGATGATCTCCGAAGGAAACTCCTTAAGGCTGAAAAAGAATTGTTGGATTTAGCTTCTCAATGCAATCGAGAAGTAAGAACATTGTTTGTTTGCTTTCTTTTCCTCTTGTTATAAATTGGTTTCATTAAAAAAATACTCTCAAGGGGTGAATCAAAAACACAGTCCCTAGTTGGGAAATAATGAGGGGACTGTCCAGACCTCCCATACCCCTTCACAGGAATTGTTAGCACCCCCACTGACATTGTTAAGAGTTAAAGGTGTGTGTGAGTAACTCGAGCACTTCCCAAGAGCAAAATGGTGCAGAAGAATCTTGTGCACCCTCAGTGTTCCACTTCTCAATGTAGGAGGTAGTTGCTTTGTTTGTTTGAGTGTTTTATTCCAAATAATTCTAGGGATCCTTTTTACAGACTCTCCCCAGAGTTCGTGTGGCTATGGAAGCAGGAAAAAGAGGGTCATTGTGGGAGAAGCAGGAATGTCTTGATTTGGTTACACAGCCAAATAATAAATGGACATGGAACGGAAAACGTGATTTCTCAGCTGGATTTAGCCGCAAACGGATGAATGAGCACCCACATCCTCTGCCCCCTAAATAGCTGCTGAGAGCAGAACTGTTACCTACAGTAGGAATAATACTGCAGCAGCACAGTTTAACCCAGAGTATCAGCTGCCAGTCTGGCATTAGCAAGTGTGCAAAGTGTGCTGAGGAGCCGCAGAGCTGAAGGTGATTCCAGCTGGTGCTGTACTCAGTGCCCACCTTTCCTCATGTTTGCTGGTGCCAACGCTGATATTCAAACCAGAGAAAAGATTACTGACACGTTTTCTTCCTGCTACTTCATTTCAATCCTACTTTGCTACAATAGCCTCAGGGAAAACCTTTGTAATGGGGTAAATGATTTCCCAGGAATGAAGTTTCCCTTGATAAGTACGTTGCTCCTTTGTAGATGTTCTGAAGAAATACATGCTTAACTTTCCCCCTTCTTGTGGTGAAATAGCTTGAATTTCATTTTCTGGACCCCGTTTTTGGAAGCAGGGACTACCCTATCTTAGTCTGGACAAGATCCCTTTTTGAAGCATTTTCCATTCTTAGTTTGTTTGTTTAATATCATTCTGTTTGACAACTGGATGTTATTGGACTGAAGTTTATGTTCGATCACAGGGGGTTACCAGGTGTCTGAGAGCCCAGTATCACAACATGAATATTTTTTAGGTTTTCTTTCTGAGATCCCCAAAGACGATAATTTTATAACTTTTATTTTCTTAAGGTCATGCATTTTTGGAAGAACAGAGGGTTTTTTTAAGGTAAACAGAATTAATCTAGGAATCAGATTAGAGTGCCTAAAAATCCCCTGAAACTATTTAAAATGTACATAAATGTGCCATTGTGAGACTGTATTTCAAATTCAAACGAAAGAAAGTGACAGATGTCAATGCAATGCAAAATTTCCTTCAAAAATATTCTGTGGGTGTATTTCTTCAAAGGAACCCTGTTGTCAGTTTTCTGCAACAAATTTATTTTCTAGAAATTCCAGTGTGAAAAAGAGAAAATGGAATTACGTTTGGAAATTGAGAGAAGGGAGGCAATTCGCCGACGTATGGAGCATGAATTGTCAGCTGCCAGAAAAGAGTGTCAGATGCAAAGGTTGGCTGCAGAAGAGGAGCTGAGCATTGCAAGAAGGAAACTTCTGGAACTGCAGGGTAAGTTTTCAAAAAGCAAAGATGAACCAGAGGCTAAGTCAGCCCCAAGTCATTAAAACAAGCAGGGAATTCAAGTTTTCTCATTACCGCTGTTTTTCTTGGATCTCCTGTGTCTTACCCATCTGCATTTGTAAACCCATAAGAGCTTACAAAACTCTTGTTGCCTCGCGGGAACGAAAAATAACCTGCTAAACCTGTCAGCTCTCTGTATGTCTTGCCCCTTACCTTCTGTTGTTACTCCTTCCTTCAGTGCTGTCTGTGTCCAGACTTGTAATCGTGGTGTCTGTCTCCACATCCACTGTGTCCAGCAGTTCTCCTTTTTCCATTTAAGGGGAAAAATAGTACTAAATACTAACAATAATAAAAAGTCCAGTCCTGTGCCTTTTTTCCACCACGATTTCCGACAACTTTTTTTCCAGGAGTTCTCATCCTACTGCTTTTTTCTTTCATCTTTTCAAATGCTTCTAGCTTTTCATTGCTCAGGTCTGGTTTCCTCTCATCACCTTTGTTTCTTCTTCTTACATAGATAACGTGTGTTGTGACAGTAGTATGTGGAAAGGAAAGCTTTTACCTAACCATTTTATTCCCTACTCGTTTTGCATTCAGAAACTGAGATTTTCTTAATCCTTCTCAAATAGAGAGATTTCTCATTCTTCCAAGTGAGTGAGGTGCATTTTTAGTTTCCTAAGTGTACTACCTTTTATATTTAGGATAAGAAATGTATTGGTGAGTTTGCTGAACCTCTTACGTTCTGAACAGATTGGAGCACTCCTCTTGGAGATTTCAATCTTCCAAGGATGGAAGGAGTCTCTGAAACTTGCAAGTACTTCCAGTGCCAGATATTTTTTCTAAGACAATTAGAAAGCAGAGCTTTCACTCCTTTGGAGAACAGAAAAAGAAACTTTTAAAACTCTTATGGATTGTAAACTGGAAGAAGGCATTTTTTCTGTCCCTTTGGAATTTTCCCTGCGTTTGCAAGTTGAGGACTTGAACTGCAAGTTTCTCACATTTGGGAAAGTGATGTGTGTTTCTCTGTATGCTTCTTTTACTGCTAGCTTGCTCGCCAGTTTAGAAGGGTGAGTAGTTTTTACTAGTTTTTACTAGTAAGTGTGTAGTTTAAAATACTTCCACTCTCATTTTGTGATTTACTTTATGATTTGGGAAACTCATTTTCTGTGCAGCAGCAGGCACAGCTGGCAGTGTATGTGGTGGGTGTGGGTCTGCAGGGCAGGCAGTGCAGGAGGATAAAGGTCGGGGTCTACAAGGAGTTGGTCCTGGCTGGCCACACAGTATCAAAACCGGCTCACCACTGTGCACCAAAGTGCCCACCAGAGTGTGCACAGGGCCTGGGCAAAGGGTGGCAATGGAAGAGGAAGAGGGAAAAGGAAAGAGTGGGAGCGAGCATCCCCTGAGCAGTAACTGCCCATGAAGGTACCGAGAGGCAGGACTAAAAGGGGAAGGGACTGATGCTGATGGAGGGGGCACGGCACAGTGACCCCAGTGTGCTGGGTTGCCTGTCAGCCCCTGAACGGACTGGGCTAATGTGTGGTGAGGGGGCTGGAGAACAGAAAGGGGGTGGGAGAGGTTCACAGAGGCAAGGGAGGGTTTCTTGAAAGCATGTGTGCATGTTAGATCCATTCTTTCTTTCTTTCTTTCTTTCTTTCTTTCTTTCTTTCTTTCTTTCTTTCTTTCTTTCTTTCTTTCTTTCTTTC
>JAWWMP010000343.1:0-13156 GCA_035047865.1 Dendrocincla tyrannina
GCCAGGGCCTGCCCACCCTGCCAGGGAGGAATTCCTTCCCAAAATCCCACCCAACCCTGCCCTCTGGCAGTGGGAACCCATTCCCCCTTGTCAATAGTCTCTCTCCATTTTTCTTGCAGGTTCCCTTCAGGTACTGAACAGCCACTATTAGGTCATCCCAAATCCTTCTCTTTTCCAACTGATCTGCACCTGGAGGAGATTTGGAAAGCAGAGAGAGCCTAAAAATATTGCAAGGAAATCTGATGTGAGACAGCCCAGGAGCCCCAGCACCACCACTCTCAGCATCCCAGGTTTGAAACTACTTAAGCTACACTGCAGGCACCAAATCCTGACCACTCAGTAGGAATATGTATTACATACATTGAATGTGCACCAAAACTCAAAGCCCAAACCTTGGACGTGCTCACACCCCACACCCCCCCGACATCCAAAGTTTAGTTACAAAGCGCTCGGAATCCCTCCTCCTTCTCAATCCCCTTCTCCCTGGGAAAGCAAAGCTTGCTGAGGAGAATAGCAGCACTCAAAAATCTTCCTTCTCTCCCCTAGGGAGAAGCCATTTACTTTTCCAAGCAGCAACCGAGCTCGGGTTTTCATCCTCCCCACCGCTCATCCAGAAGATGAAAGAGTCGCAGGATTCCTCTCTGCCTCCCGGTCTGTGTTGGCCTATACCACACACTGCGGCTGAGAAGGCATTAAGGCTCTCAACTAGAGAATTTCTCAAGGCAATATTGACTAAAAGGTTTCCTTAAATGTCCCCTGATCGGCAGCATTTGATGGGTTTAAAGGCAGTGGTGAGCCGCATCCCGAGCGCCTGGGGCGGGCGGCTCAGCCATGGCTTTAATGACAAGCCCCCCTCCCCTCCCCTCCCGACCCCAGCACGATGACATTTCAAAACAACGAGCTGGTCCCTGCGTGTCTGAACAAGGCACAGCAGTAAAAAATGAGACCTCGGGAGTACTTGGAGCTGCCACGGGCTGGGCAGTGCCAGGATGCTCTGGCTGCTGTGCCAGGCAGAGCCCAGGGGTCACTCCCTGCCTGTATCCCAAGTTTTTAGGCTGAGCTGAAACTAATACGATGAGTTACATCTAAATCCAGCTCAGTTTGGATGGAAGAGATGAAGGGATGGAGCCCAGGGCGAGGAGCTGAGCTCCCCTCTCCCTTTCCCTGCTCCCCCAGCATCACAGGGATGGTGCCCATCTCCCTTCTCAGGCAGCAAACCCAGGGCTGCAGCTGCAGGGTTCAGGAAAGCTGGATTTTTCTGAAATAGATCTATATCCCCTGATATTCCAGCATTGGCTCCTGCTGTCAGGGCATAAAGCTGCATGTTGTCATTCCCACTCCTCTAAACCTGATGTTGATGTGGTTTAAATGTTATCTATCCTGTGCAGGAAAAGAGCCTTCTCCTGGAACAATAACAACAACTTGCACACAGCCCTCCCAGCCCCCATTTCCAGTAAATCTTTAATTAAAATGCCTGCTGCTGCCCAGCCCCATTGATTAGCTGAGGGGCTGCTGATGGAGGCAGAGGAGCCCAGGGACAGGCAGACCTCACTCCCAAAGAATTGCATCCCATGGCTTTTTGTTCTTGCTGGATGCTGAGGAGCTGGGCTACAGCTCTAACCTCCCCTTGAATTCCCAGACCCAAATTGCAGTGAGTTTTGATGGGAAGAAAATCAATTTACTGTAGATATGGAGAGACTGAGCTATAAAACCAGACAGAATAATGATATCACAGTGAGGAGAGACCCAAGAGGTCCAGCCCCCAGAAGGACGAACACAAGTGCCAGAGCCACTGGGCACAAAGTCCCTGGAGACCACTGACAAAACTCAACCAGTCTGCCCTGGCTTCCAAAATACAGGAGCACAAAGTCCCTCAGAGACAGCAAAGCTGAGCTGTGAAGCTCCAGTATCACAGCCAGAAAAAGACAAACAAAAATAAGGAAAATAATGATGTTTAAATTCTTCCTTAATAACGGGGTGTTCCTGATATTCCTGGGGGCTGATCCCCATCCACCTGGGCAGGAGATCAGCCAGGAGCTCTCCCCTTGCTCCTGCACTGGAAAGGCAATCAGCGGCTGGAGGGGATTATGGGATCAGTAAGGCTGGGAAAAGACCTCCAAGACCACCCAGTCCAACCTCTGACCAAACACCACCATGCCCACTAAACCCCAGCAATGACTGCCATATCTACTGGGTTTTTGAACACGTCCAAGGATGGTGACTCCACCACTTCTCTGGGCAGACTGTTTCAATGCTTAACCACTCTTCCAGTGAAGAAATTTTTCCTAATATCCAGCCTGAACCCATTTCCCCTTGTTGCTTGGCAAGACACAGCACGTCCTGCATCATCCTGGCTAAACACCTGAGCACAGCCACACTCCCCTTTCCCTCAGCAAGAGTTGTCTCCTTGCCCTATTAAAGACTCCCCTATTTCACCAGCTTGGAGCTGCCCAACACTTGCAGTTCCTGGTGGGAATGGAGCTGCACAAGGCAGGAGGGGCAGAGAGGCAGCCTGAGAGCTGTGCCCTCAGTTGAGAGGGGCTAAAAGGGCGAGTGCTGAGAGGCAGCAGCAGTGACTTCCCTCACTAATGGCTTTTAGCTGGCAGAGCTGAGCTCTCCCAGTGATGCTCTGCCATGAGCAGCACTTCCACACAAAGCCCTTTGTCACCCGAGCACAGGCTGCAAGCACAGGCTGCATGAAGACCCTCCACGTGGCAGCAGCCAGAGCCCTCCCTGCCTCAGGATGACACCACCTTCCCAAATCCCACTTGTACTCATTTTATCAGCCCCTGTGGTGTGCCTGAGTTTGCTGGGGCTGATGAGCACAGACACCTCGCCAGGGGAGTCCCAAGGAGCACGGGAGATAAGCAGGGCCCTGAGTACACTGAGATAACACAGGTCTGTGTTTCCCTGCTCCCCCCTGCCCAGATGTTTGGGAACATCGATGTGCTCACCAGAACATGGAGATTCATATTGATCCTGACAGATGAACACAAGATTCCGTGGGAGAAGCACTGTCAGTCAGCGGTGCTTTCTTCTCCACAAATTCCAGGAGACAGGGTAGTGTGTCTGTAAAACCCCTCCAAACTCCCTCAGAGGCACCAGGGGGAGAGCCTGAGCTACATGGGGGGCAAACGGCCCTTTCTGGGGCCCCCAAGACCAACTACACAAGGAAAGAGCAACTGGATTGTACCCACTGAACACGGAGGGCTGGCTGGCACCCTCAAAACCAGGGGTCCATGGGGTACCCCTGTTTGTGCCCAGCAGGGCTGCACCAAGCCCCCTGTGCTGGCTGAAACGCTCTCCAGAAAGGGAAAGACCCACGTGCCCTGTGCCAATTCCTTTGTGCTGGAGGGAGATGTGGAGCTTGACTGATCCACAGCTTGATGTGCTGCAGCAAATCCTAAACCCACAGACCACAAGATGAATCTGAGGCTGCAGAGCTTTGTGGCTGTAGTTAATGTTCTTCCCTGTCCATGTGCAGGAGCAGCTCCCACAAAGGCATAGAAATGACAAATGACACCCCCGCCTGCAATTATGGTCACGGCACACAGGATGTATTTTTGACCTGGCAAGCCCCCTTTGAAGGCATAAAAATCCTTCTCTTGGTTTCCCTGCACCCCATCTGATGACACCACACACATCAGGGTGGCTAATTGCCTGGAGAATTCCAAGGGGTGCTGCTCAGCCCATCATAAAAGGAAAATTACAGATAAACACTATCTTGCCTCTTCATATAAATAATTGGTGGGATTATGAATGCATGAGCCAGCACAATTAGGACCTGAAGGTTGTGCCATATGTCACAGCAAAGCTAATTTCTCCTGGATTTGCAACAAGGCTGATTACTCAATGTCACAAGCTGAGTTAGAAGCGGGTCTGGCTTGATGTAAATCAGTGTAACTCTGTTAGGGAATGGGGCAGCTCTGATTTATGTCAGGTGATGAACTAGTCCATAATGTCCATATGGGTCTATAATTACCCATATGGACACAGAGCTGCACAAAACCACTCCTGTGCCTGCCACACTTATGATTCAAGATAATAAAAAAGCCTAATGATGTGTTACATGCCCATCAAAAGTCCCAGGTTAGTAGGAGAGGAAAATTTTCCAATTGCTACAGGCCCTAAATAGGCTAAATAATGTCCATTTTGTTTGGTAGGTTGGTTGAAGCTGAATTAGGCAGAGGAATTAACTTAATAAATACAACACTTCACACTAGAAGTGTCACACGCTGATGGAAACCGGGTTTAGGGTTAGAGCAGGTGCCACAAAGCATGACTTTACCACAGGAGAAACACTTGGCAGAGCAAGAGACCCAAATCCAGACCTCCCAAAAGCCACACCAGTGCCTGGACCAGCTTCCCTCGGTGCTGCCAACCCCTCATCTCCGGAGCTGGGAGGGAGACAGGGATGACTCAGCCTCCTCCATCCTCCAGCAGGCACAGGATGTTGTGCCTACCTGTGTGTTCCCAGCCTCCTCAGAGGCAATCCTGGGGAGTGCAGGATGCTGAGAGCGAGCAAACACACGGATTTGAGTGTGAAGCCCCAGAAATCCCGGGGTCAGACTATGAGGAGTAGGTTCCATATGGGTTTACAGCTAAATCTAAGCACAGAGAGCAAGATGGGGACAGGGCCCTTGTGCAGCTCAGGGGTCCCACCACCCCCCAGCTGAGATGCTCCTATTCCTGCTGCTCACAGGGCTTGCCAAGACACTGGGATCAGGTTCTCCCTCCCAGCCCTCAGGGAGCAGAACATCATCATCGCTGACAGCTTTGGACAGCAGGAATTTGAATCTCAAGCCCAAAAAGCACTTGCTTTGGCCCCAGGGCAGCCTGAGGCAGCTCTCCACAGGCACTGACTGTCCAGTAACCTGGAGCTCACCCTGTCCCTGGCTCTGAGCCCTGCAAGGAACTGTCACCCCGAGGCTACAGAAATCCATAGCAGGGACTCTGCTCCTCACAGGGATTGGATCCTGGCTCAGGACACTTGCCAGATTTCATCTCAGCCCCCAAATGGGTATCTGGACCATTCCTGAGGCTTGATCTGCCCACAGGACCGAGCCTGTTAAACCACCACGAGCCCACCCATTGTGCTGGCAGCCTTTCCATGCACTCAGCCCCCTGACATCCCCACAGTGGGCTCTGTCCAACGTCCTCCTCCAGCCCCTCTGGGTCCTGGGGGAGCATCTGTGCTGCCCCAGCTCTGGCAGGTGAGGTGATGTGCAGACAGGTGCCTGTCACAGCCAATTTATCACTTCTTGGCTTGACCTCCTCGATGGCTCCCAGGCTGTGCTGTAGGAACAAGGCTCTTTTCCTGCCTCTCCAGGAGCCACGTGAGCCACCAACAGGAGTGGAGAGCTGATTTTATTCCGAACAGGGTAGCAGAGCTAATAAGCACCAGCAAAGCAAGCATTAATCAGGTACTATAAATATCAGTGTCCCTCTCAGAAGCAGCGAGGGGGGCTCAGCTCCCCGTTCTGTGCCTTCCAGCAAACCTCAGGCTTTGAACGTCCCCAGAAATCCCCTCTGATCACTTATGGGCTCCCATTATCCACAGCACTAGCTCTTTTAATTTGACATTTTCCTCCAGCTTTCCCAACCTGATTCCAACGGCAGCCACCGAAAGAGAGAATTTACATTTCCAATTCATAGGCAATACAGTCCATTAGGTTTAACAAGTGAATGAACTTCACATGTAACCTACAGCAAAGCAGCAGCTCTGTGGCTATTCATTTTAACTGATTACCTCGTTTGCTATATCTGGGAGCCCCTGGCGTGGCCATGGCAACTGGTTTTGCTTAAATGCAGCTGAACAGTGAAGTTAATTTTAGATTAGGTGGGGAGGAAGCTGGTGCACCAAGGGAAGCTCAGAGCTCAGTGTTAGATTTCTCTTCTCAGCTTCTCTAATGGAAGCGGTTCTGCCTGCTGGGTCCTTCCCAGTGCTCACACATCCCACTGGGGATGATGCCAGGCTTCAGGCATCCCTGCACCACAGCAGCCACCCAAACTGCATTATTAGTACAGTCATAGCACGGCTTGGCTTGGAAGAGTCTTTCAAGATCTCCTTCCAACCCCAGATCATCTTGTTCCAACTGAGCTACCAAGTTCATCTATCTCCCAGGAGAAGTCATCCATCATTCCCTCACTGCAGGAGAGACACTGAGGGGCTGGAGCATGTCCAGGGAAGGAAAGGGAGCTGGGGAAGAGGCTGGAGCAGCAGGAGGGGCTCAGCCTGAAGAAAAGGAGGCTCAGGGGGGACCTTCTGGCTCTCCAGGATTCCCTGACAGGAGGGGAGAGCTGGGGAGGGGATCGGGCTCTGCTCCCAGGGAACAGGGACAGGGGGAGAGGGAACAGCCTCAGGCTGTGCCAGGGGAGGGTCAAGTGGGACACCAGAAGGAATTTCCTCTTGGAAAGAGCTGTCAGGCTTTGGAAGGGGCTGCCCAGGGAGGTCTGGAGTGTCTATCCCTAGAGGTGTCCAAGGAATGCACTCAGTGCTCTGGGCTGGGACACAGGGTGGACTCAGAGATCCTGGAGGGTTCTTTCAGCCTCAGTGATCCTTTGATAAACCCTCTAAGCCATCAGCTCTGCTCCTCATCCCCCCAGCACCCAGCACTGCTGGTGGCATCCCTCTCCTGCAGCCAATGGTGCTCAGAGCTTCCCCTCTCCACTCCGGATACACTCCTTGCAGAAAGCAGATGGTTTGGTTTCTCACATCCCAGGAGGTCTCTGACCCAGGTGGGCTGACTTGCCCCCTCCCTTCCAGCACTGCACAGAACGAGATAATTTCCTCTTGGTGTATTAGAAAGGTGTCAAAAATGCCTTTAAAAACACATGCCTGGGGAAAGCCGTGTCCCAGCTCAGCACACCCACCTACATATATATATCCTATATATCAGAGAATCATTTAGGTTGGAAAAGACCTTTAAGATAAAGTCCAACTGTTAATTTAAGGGAACATGCACACCTCAGCCAGAAAAACCCCATAAATAAGCTATAAGTGACCTTAAACATAATTAGTACTTTGGACCTAAGGGGTGGATTTTGGCTGTTCCTTCAAGAACAGGGACTAAGTAGGCGGTAAATGGGCATTTTTTTGAAGCAAACCTACTCATTCCTTTCTCCAGGAATTCAGGAAACAAGCAATGCAAGGGTGCTCAGAGCCCAGTATTCCAAGTCTTATTCCAGGCAAGGAGCTTCCTTTGCTCTGTTGGGTTTCCTGCCTCCCTGTGCCCAGCCCTGGGACTTGCTGCACACACACCTCTGCCCTGCCAGGTTGGGCTGCTCCTTTCATCACTTTTTGGCTATTTTATCCCAGCTGAAGCTTCATCTTTTCCCACATAACCTGAAGGAAGGGCAGGTGTTGCAGATACCAAACTTTTCAATCCCACCATGCAGTAGGTTCTGAACTCATCCACCCCCCAAACCACGTGGGATCCACAGCCTGGGTCACTGACAGGGCAAAGCACCTCCCCTGCAAACCCACAGATGGGCAAACAGGTCACAGGGATTCTCACCAGCCTGGTTACCCAGCCACACATGCATATATATACATATATAGAGTCCTATTTTACCATTTTGGTGATATATCCACACACTGTGTGCAAACCAGCTCTGACTATTAACACATAGATACATATGCTCACAGAAAAAAAGCAATATTGAAACAAAAACAAGACCAAAGCACGCCTTGCCTTGGCTCCAAACTGTTGCTTAGCACAAAAAATATATCTATCAATATTTCAAATGCCTACTTAATTCTAAAATATTGTATTTCAAGGCAGCAGCTCTCAGAGTTACTGCAGCCCTGAGCCCCTGCAGGGTCCATTCCAAGGCTGGGGTGCCCAGCTCAGCCCAAGGGTGCTGGGAATGCTGGGCTGGTGCCATTCCCAGCTCCGGGGAGAAACTGGCTCTCCCTGCTCCACAAGGGCTGCTGCTCAGACGAGCACATTGCACAGCCCCTTTTATTTCTTTCCTTGTGTTTTGCATGGACACCTCTGGCTGTGCAACCCAGGACTTCAGGAGGAGCAAAAAGAACCAGGATGTCTCTAGAAACGCCAGCTAATGCCAAACAAAAAACCTGGGAGAAGTAAAGCATCTGCTGCTCCAGCCTTTTCCAGGACACAGCTAGAAAAAAATTACTACAGAGAAACCTATTAAGATTGATTAAGCAACGTTGTTATTTGTAATTTTGCTTAATGCTATTAAGGCAAAGCCTTGACCATTTGTTCAAGAGAAGGACTGGCTGGGCACCAAGTTTTTGCATAATGAATTCAGAGGATTAATCCTATTTAGTCTCTCTCCCTTCCCCCAGCCCTTTAACGTCTCTGAAGATGGATCACAGATGCAAAAGCCCAACTAAACAGGCAAATATTGGCTGAGCTGCAGCCAACACCTCCCAAACCTCGGTGGGTGAGGTGGCAGTGACTCAGAGCACCGAGGAGGATGATGGTGCTGTTATCTGGGAGGCTGTTGGAGAGCCTCTGGCAGCTGCACCACACGGACCAACAGCAGAGGGCTGAAGAGTGGGCACAGGGATGTTCTGGGCAGGTTCCAGGGTGGGAGGGGGGCTGCACCCCCTGACAAGGGCTCAGCCCCCAACCACACCCCTGTCCCTGTGTCTGGGGGCTGAGCACCATCACTGAGGGACACCTGCAACCCAGTGCTTTCCATGCAGGATCCCAGAGTCCAGGAATCACCCCAACCCCCAAGACAGGCTTCCAGACACTTCCAAACACTAACAGCATGGATATGTGGGAGGAGAGCTGGAGACCACCCTTGCCCCTATTGCCTTTCCCCCAGGCATCCAGGATGCCAGCACAGAGCAGGGGGCACCAGCCCCAACTTCCCCCACCCCTCCCCTTGGATGGAACAGCTCCAGGAGACCTTTCTGCTCCCACCAAGCAGCCCAGAACTGCTGTTGTGGGACCACCAGAGAGCCCCTGAGCAGTGTCCCCCACCCAGAGACAGGTCCTGCTGTCTGCGGGGAGGAGATTTCACACCAACTCCCACCTCAGAGCCATCACAAGGGCCGAACTCATTTTCTGAGCCTCCCCTCCTTTATCTTTCAGTGTCATGTAGGGGAGGAAATGGCTCTTCCACACCGGGCTCCCTGGGTCTCCAGCTACATGGGAAGCATCGCTAATGTGCTTTCCTGGGAGCTGGGAAGGACATCAGCTGCTTTCCTTTGGTGCAGCATGTCACCTATGACAACATCCCTAGAGCTTCGTATCATTGCATGTGACAAACCTCTGCATTAGGAGCCATAAATATTTATATGGCGCGAACACAAACAACAGAGCCCACCCCTCACACTGTGAGAGATTCGAGTGTGGAATATCATTTACAACTTCTCCAGCAACACTTGTGTGTCACCCCTTGGGTTTCTCCCTCCCCACTCCATGTTATTCCTTCCAGGAAAGGAGGAATATCCATCTCAAGGCACTGAGGGTGACGTTTCTCAGCTAGAACTGAGTGTACATCCTTCCCTTCTCCAGCAAGGACATCCCACACACTCAGCCAGCAGCTCTGAGTAATAGGAGGAAGCTGAGGAACCCAGGGCTGCCCAGCACAGACACACAAGAGAAACAGCTGCACCAAGGGTCACAAAACAGGCAGGGATTGGCACCTATTTGTGCCCCCAGGATGATGATCTACTCATTGCTTCACTGTCCTCAAGAGTCTCTCAAAGCCAGACCTGGTGACACCAACCACGTTCCATTTTGGGGAGGATCCAGCAGCTTAAACCATTTCAGCAGTACCTGGTGGCTGCTGTGCCCTCCCACTCCCAGCCAGTCACCACAGCCTGGTCACTGCTGGGGGAGCCCTTTGGGAGCTGCCTCCCCCCGAAAGCTCCTGCCCATGCCCAGGCAGTGGCACTGCACCCCTTCCTTCCTCCATCCCCCAAATTTTCCTTCTTTCCTTACCTTATCCCACACGACACCAGAGGCAGCCCAGGATCACCACCAATCCGTCCTCAACCTTCTGCAAGGTCTGGGAGCAGGGTCACCACCACACCTCCTGTCCTTGAAGCTCTGCAGGAGCAAGTCACTCCACGTTCCTGGATGCAGCCACAGCCACCTCAGGTGGCACCAAGGCTCTCCCACCAGCCCTGGCATAGCCAGGAGAAGGGATGTGCCGCCCCAGTGCCACAGCAAAGCTCTGAGGGTCCAGCAGCAGCACTGAGGGGCAGCCCCTCCCCTTTCAGCAGTTTTATTCCCAGGGCAGGTCCCACAGGTGTTCATGGTCTGAATCCCCAACTGTCCCCAGGTGTTCCTTGTCTGAGTTCAACCCTTCCCAGGTGTTCCTTGTCTGAGTTCAACTGTCCCCAGGTGTTCCTTGTCTGAGTTCAACCCTTCCCAGGTGTTGGTCATCAGTCCTGACTGAGGAGCCAAATGTCTCCTCTGTGAGCTCCTGGAGGAGGCTCAGCCTTTGTGTTCTTTTCCATTAATAGTTTACTAATGAATTTCTTGGCACGTGTGTTTGAGCAAACAGCCAAATTCAAAGCAACTCAGAGAGAGGTTTCCAGAAAGTGCCATCAGAAGTCGCTATCCCAAGCATTCCAAGAGCCATCCTGCTGGGGAACAGAGGCCCAGCAGGGGAAACTGAGCCAGAGCTCACAGTTCAAACCAAAGATCTCCTCTCTCTGCTGCTTATGCATTAAGCACCGTTGGAGCAGCTGGTGCAGAAGTTATTCCACAATTTATTTTGAAAGAGAAGATCTGGCCAGGAAACTCGTAAGCTGCTCACAAGCAAGTTTTCAAGCCAAGATTTGTCCAGAAAATTATTTTCTGGGAGGAATTTACTCCGTTCCAGCCTTGCCCTAACCAATCCAAGGTGCTGCTCCCCAGGCTGGTGCTGCAGCCACCCAGCCTGTGCTCCAGCACCCCCAGCCATGGCAGAGCTCCACCCTACACAGGGTTTGTGCCTGAGCTGGAGCATCTCCAGTGGGGGTGCTTCTTATTTTATGTAATAAAGATTTCCTCAGGGACTGGAATGACAGGACAAGGGGAATGGGTTCAGACTGCAGGAAGGGAAATTTAGGTAATACAGAGAAGAAATTGTTTCCTGTGAGGGGGGGCAGGCCCTGGTACAGGTTGCCCAGGACCCCTTGCCTGCTTCCCAAGATCTCTCATCTTCCCATGACCCCTCATCTTCTTCCCAGGACCCCCCATCTGTTTCCCAGGATTACACCAGAGCACACACCAGCCCCTTCCCCCCAACCTTCCCCAGCCTCTCCGTGCTGAACCCCCAAGGCCCAGCCCTGGCTTGGAGCGATGGCAGGTTCCACTGTTTGATTCCTGGAACAATTTCCATCAGGGCTTTGGCAGGAGCAGCTCAAATCCAGGTGGGATGTAAACAGGGCTGGTGAGGGGCTGATGTCCCTCCCCTCTCCAGCCTGCCCCACTCAGGGTCCTTCTGTCCCAGTCACCCCCCAGCACAGGGGGGTGCAGCAGTGGGAGGGTGATGGTCTGGGGAGCCCAGGGAGCCCTGGATGCTGCTCCATCCCAGCTGGGAGCTGTGGCAGCGCCGAGGGAAGCGAGCAGGGAGCATGTTAAGCACAGCACATTGCTGCTCACGCCTGCCTGCAGGCTATTTACACAGCTCCAATTGATTTGTTGTAACCTGTAATTATTTTAGTGGATTTTTTCTTTTCTTTTTTTTTTTTTTTTTTGTATTTCATGCTCTGTTTGTTTTCCCTCTCAGGGAGACGAGGGATGTTTCTCCCCGGGAAGTGATGCTGGGTAGGCTGGGGTGGGCGGGGGTCTGGCAGAACAGCACATCACAAGAGTGCTGGTCACTCACCTGCTTCCCAGGCCCCCCGAGCCGTGGCTGCTCATCCCCTGCCCGCTAAGGAGGGTGGCACAAGTGTGGCTCTGATATCCACCCTGACTCCTTCCTCCTATTTATCTCACCTCTATTTTTACTCTGGGGATTTTGTATTTTTTGTATTTTTTTTCTCCTTCTCTCTTTCGTGTTGCCCTTACAGAATAAAATGGCATCTCTGTGTGGCAGACCAGTGCTCTCTGCCCACGCCAGCACAGGGCAAACTGGATCGTGTACCAGCACAGGTTGTGCCTGCCCCAGCCCTGGAAGTGTCCAAGGCCAGGCTGGACGGGGCTTGGGGCAACCTGGGCTATGAAAGGTGTCCCTGCTCAGGGCAGGGCGTGGGATGGGATGATCTGTAATGTCCCTTCCAACCCAAACCATGTGATGAAGCCAGTACAGCTCTTGAGAAAGGAACGTGGGCTCATCCCCGTGGTTTATTATTCATCTCCATGAGCAGCAGAGACATTCCTGGGCTTGCACAGCCCCAGCTGGAGCCCTTGGCTCTCACCTGAAGGCTCAGGGAGCTCCTGCCTGGGACCAACCTCCTCCTGGTTTGGGGATAGGCAAACATCAGATCTATTCATCTCCCTGCTCCATTTAGTGGGTCGCTTTCCTAATTTACCTTGCCTTTTACCTCTTGGTTTCCTGGGAATGCTCTGCTGGTATTGCAAAGGAAAGGAATTATTATTCAGAAAAGAAGTGGGAGAGACGCTATAAATGTAAAGCGCAGGAGCAATCCTTAATCATCCTCATCATTAGTTAATTGCCATAGCCTGAGTCCATTCCAAGGAGAACACAGAGTGTTAAATATAGATGTAGAAATTGGAGTTATTTTTGTGGTTTTGTGCTCTCTTTGAAGCGGGTTCTGCCTCCTGCTCTTCCCAAGGATGTCAACAGCGGGGACTGGCGGAGCAGCTCCAGGCTCTGGGGCCGTGGGAGCTCCCCCCCAGAGCTTTTGGGAGCCTGTTCAGCTGCAGCAATGCCTGACAAATGAATGCAATTAGGATCCTGCTCTATTTCACACTCAGCTTTTGGGGAAAACCTGTTAAATACCTGCTTCCAAGAGCACCTTGTCCAAAGGCACATCAAGAAATCAGGGGCAGAGCCAGGAGCCGAGCCAGGAGCAGCTGAATCCTGCCCAGTGCTGCAACCGTGTTTCCTCCACACATGGAGCCCTTTCCATCATCCATTCCTTGGATCTCAGACCAGAAGTCCTTGTTCTCCACATTCCACTCCCATTTTCAGAGCCCTTTTTTTCCCTGTGTGTCCCTTTGTTCTGCATCCCTGCTGCATTTTCTCCCTTCCTCCCTCCTTCCTTCCTCCCGTT
>JAWWMP010000344.1:0-13125 GCA_035047865.1 Dendrocincla tyrannina
TATGCAAGTCTCCCAGTGCCTCTGCCACTTGTATTTTAACAAAAAAGTAATAAAAAGCTATAGTGTGGCACAATCTCGCAGAGAAAGGAAGGTGGATTTAAACGTACTTTACTCTTCCCCTTTGCCTCAGGCTTTCAAAAATGGAGGCATCTTGGAACTTGAGGACCTAAAGAAAAGAAGCAAAAAGTTGAGTTTGCAATTGTAGAGTAATAAATAAAATCTGGTTACTTGAAAGTGTGAACAGCAGTAAATTATCCAACAATAACTTTATTTATACAACACTGGCTTTAAGGGGAAATTGAGTCAGTCCTGTCTTCACAATCCATGATTATTGATCATTTTAGCACATTTTGTTACTCCCCTCCCAGCAGAGGCTGATGTGACAATTGGTCTGAGAAAAGAAAAATGTCAGTCTCCTGTGGAGGTCTCCAGAAAGTTTGCTGCCTCTCAACACCTATGGGAAAACTTTGTTGATAAATGAAGGGCTGCCACACAGGATATGCAAACAAAAAATACTAAGAAAGACTAATTCAGCAAGAGCAAATTCAGGAGGGAACAGACTGGTGAGGTTTGAAAAGGCAAGTGAAGCCTAAGTCAGGGATTTGACACTCTGCAGGTCAGGAGAGCAATGACTCTAAAGTTGGGCCAAGTATGATAAATTAGAAAATAAAGATAAATCAACCAATTTTTCATCTGCTCTAGTGAAAGAAAGCAGATATACTCAGCCATGTTACTTATGACTTACAGTTCCTTTTATTATTAAAGTAACACAAACTGACTTTGTGCCACTTTATTACCCCAGCCAGACAACAGAGCTCTTATTACCTGTGACTCTTGAGAGAAGGTGTCCTAACCCTTGAAGTTCTGGGGTTTGCAGAGGTAGGTAATGACTGATGTGGGAAGCCACTCACCCACAGCATCTCCACACACAGTTTTCCTGTACCACAATCACCCTGCTGATGCTTCACATGAGCCACCCCAAGTCTGGCAGAGGGGTAAGCCAAGCTCTGCTCCCATACAGGTTAATTGAGAAAGAACAGCCCCTATGGCAGACAGGGCCACCCCACCCTGGGGGTCTGGCTGGACCACCTTGTGCCAAAAGAGCCCTCAGCCCCCTTGGCAGGAAGTCCTCTGCTTGGCTTGGCACAGCACCAACCCAGTTATAATGCTTTCAAATGAAAGCCAACTCATTTATAGGCAAGCCAGAGGACAGGACAATTTGTAATTTTGTGCTTCATTGTGTCCCAAACACATCTGAACAACTCCCAGAAACTGCTGGGGAGCTTGGATGTGTTACTCTCTCCGTCCAAGCTGACTGAGGGAAGGAAAGGGGGCTGGAAAACCTGTGATTCTCCTTCAGGCACAGATGCCTTTATACCCTGCAGTGCCACAGGGAGGGTCCAGAGAAAAAGACATCCTCCAGACCCCCAGTTCTCCTCCTGGAGCTCCTCTACATGTCACCCTCTGACATTTTAGCGTCCTAGAAAGCCAGCTGCTCACCTCAGCAGTGGGAATGAGGAACCTCCAGGGAGCTGTGCAGGACGTGCAACACCTTTTATTTGTGCCCAAGCAGACATCCAGGTGGATAAGGAACTAGACAGCCAGAAGCACTACAGAAAAATACACTTATTTGTGTCTAGTTTGATGAGCCAGTCAAATGTCTGCTCCTGGCTCATCTGAGCCACACATTCCCAGTATTCTGCCTTGAAAAATATGTTCTACCCTTGCATTGGTTTCATATTTGTTGGGGTTTTGATTTAGATTTTTAATTAAATTGCGATGGTAAAAGATATCAGAGGCTTAAAACTGCTCCTTTGTTGTGAGGGAGAAATTTGTTTGTATTTTGTAAATCCAGTCAGATTTTTACACAGTGAGAGTTAACAGACCCCAGTGAAACTGGGTTTTCTGGCACGAGCTGACCCATGATGCAACAACACCTGGGATTGATTCGGTGTTCAGTTTATCTACCACTCATCTTCATAGCAAAGCTCGTGACAATATGTTGAAAATAAGATGAAAGCTGAGCACAGCAGGCAGCTTCAGTTCAGTTCAGGTTATCCTTGGTCACATACTCCCACCATGCTGTGAGCCACTGCAAGGTCTCCTTTACCTGGGCTGCCCTCCCAGGGCTCTGCAGCTCATTACTTCCACCTCAGCACCGAGCCTGAGCATGTCTGTAATGAATTATCTCCAAGGTCTTCAGGGCGTTCTTCCCAATTCATCAAGGTCATTCCAAATTTTAATCATACCCTGTGATGCTTCGGCTCTCGCTGCCAGAACGATGTCATCCACAAGGCTGGAGAGAACACACCGTGCTCAACGTTTGGATCATGGATTAAACTCACAGGGAGTGCCAAGTCCTCTCATTTCCACACACACCTCCTTTTCTCCCTCATCCTCCCTGCTGATGGAGCCCCCCCAGCCTTCCTAATTTTCAGCCACTCAAGGGGATGAAGAGGGGTGACAAAACATGGGCGCAAAGTAGTGGCAGTGGAAGTTAGGTCTGTTTCTGGGTAGATAAAGTGGGATGCAGCAGAGAGCTGTGAGAGTGCCCTAAGTCACTGGGCTGCTTTTTGGCTGGGGTGGTGTTCATTTTCTTCACAGTGGCTGATACGGGGCTGTGTTCTGGGTTTGTGCTGAATGCAGGGCTGATAATATAGAGATGATTTTGTTATTGCTGGGCAGGGCTTACACAGAGCCAAGGCCTTTTATGCTTTTTGTACTGCCATGCTGGCAAGGAAGTTGGGGGTGCATGGGATGTTGGAAAGGAGACACAGCTGGGACAGGTGGCCCCACCTCACCAGAGGGATATTCCGGACCATATGGCATCATGATCAGTATATAAAGGGGTAAGAAGAAGGAAGGAGGGCATTTGGAGCAATGGAGTTTGTC
Organism: Dendrocincla tyrannina; assembly: GCA_035047865.1. NCBI lineage: Eukaryota > Metazoa > Chordata > Aves > Passeriformes > Dendrocolaptidae > Dendrocincla > Dendrocincla tyrannina. Next base: position 2,893 of record JAWWMP010000344.1, read on the forward strand.
TCCCCAAGTCATTAACACGTGATGGAGCCCTGCTCTCCTGGACATGGCTGAAACACCTGCCTGCCCATGGGAAGCAGTGAGTTAATTCCTTGTTTTATTTTCCTTGTGTGTGTGTCTTTTCCTTTCCCTATTAAACTGTCTTTATCTCAACCCAGGAGTTTTGTGGCTTTTGCCCTTTCAATTCCCTCCCTGATGCCACTGGAGGGAGTGGCTGAGAGGAGCTTGGCTGCTGGCTGGGGTTACACCAGGACAGTCCTGTTATGGGGCGGGGATCACACTGAACCTCCAGTATCAGGCTCCCCAAGCCTCCTGATCCAGCTGTGGGTGGTGCTGGAGGTGGTGGGAGAGGACACTGTGAGCAGCAGCTGAGGAGATGGGGAAATTCCTTTTCCTGAGGAAAGGGCCAGGGGGAGGAAGCCCGACCAGTCCCATCTCCAACCAAAGCATAAAGGGATGCACAGACAGGCACACTGACTGCCAGGCTTGGGTCACCTGGGGGAAAAGCCAGCAGAGAGGAGAAACAGGCACAGAAAATGAAGCTGCACAACCTTGCACTGCACAGCCAACAGCTACACAGCATCTGAGGATTTCTCCCACCTTCATAAGCACCTGACCCCAGGAATGACCCCAAAAAACCCACAGGATGTGGTTTCCCTCCGCAGTCAGTCCCTCCCTGAGCCAGACCTCTGCCCTGCTCACCCTGCTCCACCTCCAGACTCCCCTGGTGATCCCTTACCTGCATCTGGCACATCTGCTGCATGCAGGGAACAGGGAGCACAGCACCCACTTCCCTAGGAGACATCCTCCCAGGGAGAGAACGTTGTACCCACCACGCACGGGCCATCCATCCGTGGAGCTCTACAGAGCCATCCCAAGGAAAAAACTCAGGTTGTTCCATGTCCACAGAAGGAAAGAGTCAAAAAATGTGCTTAAATGGCATCAGAAATAAGAACCAAAATCTTCCCCAAGTCTGTGCTTTGAATCATGTCTAAAATGTACTGTTTGGGTTTTTTTCCTTTAGTTTACTAAAATCTATGTACATTTGAGTTAAGGAACTCATACAAAACATGGTAGAACTCAAATATTAGAGGATTTTATTTTTTTTTTCAGTGATAGACATGATTTCTCTTTCAGGGGATTTTAACTTCAAGTTTTAGCAGGAAAAAATCTTGGTTTTTTCCAAAATTATTTCCAACGTTTAGGTTTTAATACAAGCTTCCCATTTTCTAAAATATGCTCATAATGCATAACCAGGGGTTAATTAACCCTCCCACCTCAGATCAAAATACTGCATCTCCAATAATTTATATTGTAAGCATTTTTGGATCTGTTTGTATTATTCTGCTAAATAAAAGAGAGAAAACCCCTTTAGACATAGTCCTTTTACTCTATCACCTTCTTCTATATTGCTGCCTGTCTTATTGTGATCCAGTACCTCCCTCAGCACAGTAATTATTGAAATAATGTCATATATTGGTAAACGTTTGAGGGATCAAAATGCTTTCTCACCTGAGAGTCTGAAAATCAGTATATCACACTGTGCTTGGTTCCTTAGTGGATGGAGCCCAGAACTTCTCAGATGGAACACCAGCTGCAGTCTTACCTGCCTGGGAATTCTGCTGGACACAAGTAAAACTGGCCCCCAAGTCTGCATTTCAAAACTATCAAATTATCACTTATTGATAAGGCAGTGAATTGTCACTCTGCATTTTGCTTAAATCTCTTCGATCCAAGTCGATTTACACAGTTTTTGGCTTTAACATCAAGGCAAGAAGGATACAAATAAATGAGCAAAAGAGAAGGGGGTCAAAAATATTCAAGTGACAATAAGCTTAGCTCTAGGTTGGTAGCCTAATCCTCCAACAAATATGAAACAATAAATAGATAGTGGAAGCTCAGGTCCACCAGGTAAATGAAAAGAACTGTAGACTTATCAACCAAACATTTCAGAGGTACAATACCATTGAAAAGAAAATTTTATCAGAAATAACTCCACGTATTTTGTCCAAATTTAGTACAGCTTTTCCTTGTTTTTGTTTAATTTATTCAAATGAGAACTTCAGCATTAAGGTGAGATTAATATTTCTAGAAAGAACTTTTTTAAAACATTTTTCCTAGGCTTCATTAGCATGATTACTGACTCAAAATAAAGAACCCAAAAGACAGCAAAATAATTAACTAGATCTAATATGCATTAAATTCAAACTAGCTTCTAGTAGCATTTCTTCTAAACACGGTATTAGTTAGCCTCAGAAAGCAGTATAAAATAAATCAGTGAGCAATACAAAATAGCAAATATGTTTAGGTATGTAAAGCAAGAATTACCTGATAAGTCGTTTGTTCCAGCTTGTTCTATCACAACATTGGCTTTCAATTTGGAAGTGCCCTGTTCTGTAATAAATATGGATCCAAAGCGCTGAAAAGTTTTACTAAACTAAACATATATAGAATTTTTACTTATTTCTTTCTTATTACATTCTCTCTGCATGTGTATTGTTATAAAATGAAACAATTAATTACAAATTTATCCCTAAGTAACAGTGGGATTCCCTTCAGCACACGGATTTTGGCAACCTAAACTTTTTCTGGTTTTACGTAGGGCACAACCACAAGGACTTTGCACATTAATTACCTTCTATAATACCATTTAGTCTGCAGCATTCCAAATTAAAAATCACATTTCCCTGTCAGAAATTACCCTTTTTTAACCCCATATTCCTCTGGTAAAACTTATAGAAACTGTAGGACCACTCTTACTACAGTCACCACTGTAAAAATATCATGAAATCATGTGCTTTGGATCCTTTTTTTACATATGGAGTTTTCTATATAACTGATGGTTACAGTTCCCTCTTTTCCTGCCTTGAGTGTCCATGTATAAATAGTTGCACTTTGATTTTTCCATTAATTTAATTAATGTGTCTAGTACTGTAAAAATATATTTAATTAATCTCATATATGAAAGAATCATTTCCCTCACAGAGAACAAAAATTCATTTTGTTCCAACACAAATAATATTTGCCTGTTCCTCCTGATGAAGAGAACAGGTTATATGGTTCATCCATGAAGTCCAAAGCTTCTCCTTCAGATAAACAAGAGAGAGCAATCATTAAAGCCTGGCACTAGAAAAGCTGGAAGCAGATGCTCCTTACCTGGGCACTAATTCCACACATTCCCTAACACAAATTCGATCCACTGATGCAAATTATAGAGGAAAAGCAAAGACAAACAAATAAATCCCCATAAAAAGTATTCCAAAGAACTAAGTTTTAAATGGTATTACTTAGAAATATTAATCTTTGCCTAGAAAAATAAAAATAGTGCAATAAAAAACCTGCAGAAAAATAAAGAAATAGTTCAATGCTACAAAGAAATAAGGGGGGGGAAATTCAGCCTGAACACAGAAATTGTTTTAAGATGGCAATCAACTGCAGTGGGTGGCCAGCCTGGGACTGATCCTTGCCCATACATCAGTGATGTGAAGCTGCAAGGAAAAGAGATTTTGTTACCTGCAGGTACCAATAATAAGAACACGAGTTCACTGGCAGAAGAACAGGGCAAAGCCCACCTCTTATTTTCTAATCACTAACAAAAAGCTGAATGATGGCAAATCTGGCAAGTGGATGTACATAATTTATCATCCTCCCCCAGGCAGGAAATTTGCAATATTTCACTTGTTCCCAGAACATGCTGTGGTCTCTTGCTCTGCTGCTGCTCCACTGAGCTGATACAGCACATTAGAAGGGACAGAGTTCAGCAACCCTGAGGACCCCCCAACATCATTATTTATCTTACAGACTGAACAAAGCACAAAGAAAGACACTGTAATGTCATTTTCAAGAATGAACTCGCTGTACACAACCATCAGATCTCAGTGAAGGATGGGACGGGTTTTCAGTCCCAAGGAAAGGCTGTGCCACTATGCCACCAGCAGGGATCCACTGGAAAAGCAGGGAAGAAAAGCAGGAGGAAGGGAGGTGTTCCAAACACGGTGGTTCAGCGCCTCAGATACCACCGAGTGAGGAGATTGCGCTTCTCCTTGTTCAGCAACTACATAATGGCTTTTCTGCACAGCTTTGGCATTTTCCAGGAGAGCAGGGATGTTGGGTTGGCAGCTTCATGTCTGAACTGCAGCATGTCTGCAAACCACCCTGTGGTGACATCCGAGACACTGGACTCGAATGGAAGCAGAGGAAGTGCAGTGCATGAATTCCCAGGTCTCCTCTTCAACAATCCGTGCCACAGAGGCCACTTAACCCCCACAGCAAGAAAACCCTCCACAACAATCTCTTCTGCCTGTTCTGATGAGCCAGTGGCTGCTGCTGGCATTTTCTGCTGCCACTGGTCAGCAAAGGGGTTTCTGTGTGTTCTCCACAGGTTTTGTCTCGAAGATGATCTTGGTACCCAGCCAGCTTCCTCCACCTGTAAATGCTGGTCAGGTCAAGCACAGATAGACAGCAAAAAGAACAAATTCACCTACAGATAAGATAAGAAGAAAGCAGAGATCAGGAATGGATCCATCAAATATCCACATAAAGAACAGGGAGCTGGGGGAGCTCAGCCTGGAGAAAAGGAGGCTTGGGGGAGACCTTCTCACTCTACAACTCCCTGGAATGAGGCTGGAGCCAGGTGGGGGTCAGGCTCTGCTCCCAGGGAACAAGGGACAGGAAGAGATTCAATGACCTCAGGCTGTGCCAGGGGAGGTTCAGGTCGGACATCAGGAGAAATTCCTCCACTGAAAAGTTTGTCAGCCATTGGAAGGGGCTGCCCTGGGAAGTGATGGAGTCATCATTCCTGGAGATGTTCAGGGAATGACTAGATGTGACACTGAGTGCTCTAGGCTGGGTGACAAGGTGGTACATGAGTGTAAGAGTATGACTGAATTACATCCATGCAAGAATTAATAGGAATGGGTGAAAGCAAAATGTTCAGAAGGTTCATTAAAAGTAGTACAGCAACAAAACCAACATAACACCAACAGAATCCATGAAATCCCACAGAGTTGTGCCCATTTCCTACATTAGCTCTCTTCTATACGGCAAGTGGATGCCATGGCTGAATGGGTGTAAAGGAAAGCCACAGAATAGGAACATGCCATGTTGTCTTTGCCTGTGATAACATGGATAAGGGGCAGCAGCTGGCAGAATGACTGAGAGTATTAGTGATGCAGAGAACTACTGAGGGATAAAGAATAGAGGATATCATTCTGACAAAATGGGTTAAGCAAGAGCCCTCTTCTAATTCCAGTAATATTCAAAGACATTCCCTTGCTCAGCAGAAAAGGGATTACTATAAATAGCAAACATATGATCTTTCACGTGATCTTTCAAACTATAATGAAAGGACTCTGAAAGAGCACAAGCAGTGAAATGTACTCAGATGGGTTTTCTTAAGCAGTTTTTTCTCCAGACTGCAGCTAAGTAATCAGAAGTCCATGTATACTTAAAGCAGTTACATTTTTATGGCAGAATTCCCACTGACCTAGCAGTGAATGGATTATGTTTCTGTATCTATCAAAGCAAAGGCTGTCCACTGTCCTTCTCTTGAGTGAACTGCTTCAAGTCCTTGATGTGACAGTCATTTATGACTTCCAAAATATTAAAATTTGGCACGACTTACTTGGTCTATGACAAGGTTTATTTGATGATTGTGCTTATTTCTCCCTTTTTTTCCCCCTTTTTTATTCTTTTGAAGAGCTGTGCACAGCTGGTGGGAGGAAGCTTTTAAAAAATGTTTCCTGTGAACGAAACCTAAATCACCATTGCCACAAAAAATGGTCAATGATTGTCATTTAAAAGGCTTAGCTGATTTTAAAAAATAAACTTTTTCTTTTATTACTAGGAAAATTAATGTGTTATTTAGCTTGTAGAATTATAGAAATGCACTAAAAATACTTTGCACTTCATTTGATTTGGGTGTAATTCCTAATGTAAAGATAATGCTGCCTTTTATAGTACTGATTTATTGTAAGGGTGGGCAGGCCCTGGCACAGGTTGGGCAGAGAAGCTGTGGCTGCCCCATCCCTGGAAATGTCCAAGGCCAGGTTGGATGGGGCTCTGAGCAACCTGGTCTAGTGGAAGGTGTCCCTGCCCATGGCAGGGGGGTGGAACAGGATGACCTTTAAGGTCTCGTCCAACCAAAACTATTCTGTGATTTTTTGACAACTCTTTAATTACACCCTGAACTCCCTAGCCCTAAGTGCTTTACTTTGTGAGTAAAATAGTAATTCATTTTTCTTCTACAGAAGTATTAGCTCTGCTATGTCTAAAGGTCAGAGGCTTTGTGTCTCTGTGTGTAAAGCAAAACCAAAAATTCAGAACTTTTTAAAGGAGAAACACCATTTTACATCTTTAAGGACTTTTGACTAAAAAAGTGAGGTGGGAAGGGAATGAGAAGTGTCAAGTTTGGGACAGTAAAAGGAAGATCTGTTTTCCAAAGAACAAGCGAGAACACCCCAGTGTTGACTACTCAGGGCTCCGCAGCTGCAGAAGCAGCAAAATTACTAATAAGTTGGTGTTCATTCTGTCCATCTGTGGCAATATGTATTAAAAAAGTTAGATTTGACAGTTCTGGTTATATTTTACCTAAGACAGACTTTGCATACAATTGTGAACCTACCAGGCAATGCTAGTATTGGCATTATTACATAAACAGCCTATTTTCCTCTAAAAATAACCAGAGATGATTACACTGACTTGCTGTGGTGGCTTTCAAATGCAAGGACAAATTGAAAAGAATTTAAGTAGGAACACTCACTTTGCCACCTCTCCTCCTTATTTTCTAACATTTTATTTACACTTGCAGATCATATGGAAAACAAACTGAGAATGACATCTGGAGAAGCAAAAACTGCCACTGAAAAGACTGTGCATGATTTTTAAAAAGGTCCCTATAAAACAGATGCAAGGAAAATATTTTACACATATTGTTATAAATACTCTGTAGAATGACTCCAAACAGAATAACAGGCAAATGCCTGAGGAATATATTTAAAGATGCTCTCATTTGAATACTTGGCTGCAAGATAACATATGCACCAAGAAGGATATGGGAAAATATAGCAGGTATAGCCCACACACAAATATTTTCACAGAGTAATAACAACACAGGGTATATTTCAAGTAAATATTTTAAACACAAACTTATCTAAAGAAAATAATCCAAAGCATGTTATTTCATTTGTATCTTTCTAAGCCACTGAAGATTTTCTGTCTTCCTTTGAAGTCTCAGAAGTTGGCCACTAAATGCTCTATTTGCTAGACAGTTGTATGATACCTTTAAGTGTTGTACCATAAAATTACCTGAATTTGGGTCTTCTGTGGTCACTTTCCAGGGCATATGAAATCAGATGCCACAAGGTTGTAGTATTTGTCTCTCTCAAGCCTACACTGTAACTACCACAGAACTTCTGGGTAATACCTGGAAATGTGCCTGCACAAAAAAAGAAAGGACTGTGTTTCCAGAAATTAGATATCTGCAGTCTCAGAGAAGCAGCAGTAAGATCCCAAGGCAAGCAAACCCTTGGAGAATAGGTCGTGGTAAGATGTGCACTTAATGTCATTTAAGACACTGCTTAAATATCCACCATCCCAAACTAGAGAAAGGGAAAAATGTGAGGAGAATAAACTTGACAAGCCACAAATTTCCCTGCTGGTCTGAGATCATGAACAGGGACCACACAGGAGGTGACAAGTAGGTCAGATTACATAAAATAATGCATTTAAAAAAAAAATAAAAGCAAACATAGACGAGCAACAAAAGCTAATGCAACTGGAACTAGAACAGTACAAAAGCATTCCATATTACTGCTTGGAAGACAAGGACTAGGAAGAGCTGTTCAGTGACATGGGGGGAACATCAACAGGAAAAGAAACAAAATCTGTGCCTTTGCTAGAAAGATCAGCAGGAACCACACAATTAACACAATATCAGCAATAAAAGAGTAGGAACTTGGATTGGAGCAGAGAAAGAAGAGGTTACAAAGGATTTAAGCTGGATTTTTTTAATGTTACCTGCAGGCTCGAGCAAGCTGAGGTGGGTTGGTAGATGTCCTGGAGAACTCAGGAAAGATGGAAATGACTGTAAAAAATAGAAGAAATACAAAAGAAACAAGGAAGAACATAAGAACTATTTTTAGTGAGCCTGATTTCAACACAAGAACAATACATAGTAGTCACATAGCACTTAAAAAAGAATAATAAGCAATATAGATTTCCAAAGGCAAATTATGTCAAATCAATTTTCTCTTCAATAGAGAGGCACTGTTAAAAACAGAGGAGCTGAAGATGGCATACAGTCTGTGCTTTAAAAGGCTTTGATATTATCTCACATGATTATTCTTACAAATAAGCTGAGGCAATACTATAAAATTAATGCAAAACCTGTCAGGAGATCACAATACTTACTTGCAATTCAGTGCTAACCTGGGAAATTATATTATTATGTGTTACCTCAAATGAGAGGATTCCACAGATCCATTAAGGATTTGGATTATGGGACACAGCGTCCTCCTTAAAATTGGGGCTGACCTCCAGGTGGGAAGGCTGCAAGCAATGCAGGGGACAGGACAGGAACTCAGAATATTCCTGTTAAATTGAAACACAGGGCTCCTACTTAAGTCAATGAAAATTATGTCTCTCTAAAAATACTTGCATGGATATTTAATGCGGACTTACTAGCCTAATGCCAGATATGGTCTTGAGAGTCTTTTATATAAATGAACATTATTAATTTTCCAAACTCAAGAATTTAAAATGGTAAAGTGCCACAGCAAAGCTTTCTTTTCCACTGATGTATCACGACAGGCTTTTTTATTACTTGGATTACTTTTGTTTTTGCATGAAGAGCTGCCGGTGTCTTCAGTGAACTTGAAGGATGAATGAGAAAACTCAAAATCTTTTTTGCACCTCCATTACCTAAGTCTGGTCTTACAAGCTGCCATGCTACACAGTTCAAATTCTGCCAAGCCAAGAAACCATTCATTTCTTTATTTATTTTTCTATGACACTCATCACTCCAATACCTATAGGCTAGATTCATTTAGATAGTGGGAATATTCATCCTTTCACCAGCTTCCAACACATTGAAGCTAGTTAATCTAGGGTTCCCTTTTTCCCTGCAAGGAAGAACAGACTGTTCTAGAATGTAATTTATTTGATCTGTTCTATAAATCTATATTAAGGTTCTGCATAAAGGTTTACTGACAACCAACAGCACCTAATGCAACAAGCTCAATAACAACAATATCAGGCTATGAAATCCAGGGAAAATAATCCAGTTTTATTGCACAATAGTATCTATTATCAGACAGGAAAAGACCACCACGTATAGGAGAACACGAGGGATCCCTAAGGACCCCCAAGAGGACACAAAGGCAAACCCAAGCCCAGATGTGGAAGATCTGGGAATGTTCTGTAACCACCTGTGTAACTCAAAAGGATACCTCTGGATAATAAACACATGTACCAGCTCCAGCCAGACGTACAAAATGTGGGATTGTCCCCCACACACCTGGCACCGGGATAAAGGGATGGGGCCTTTTCAATACTACATTCAGCTTTATCCCTGAATTTCGGAGACAGAACCATGAAGTCACCAATGGGCACCACACGAGGCAGCCACAGAAAAGCTCCCTCCGTGATTCCAGGGGGTGTCAGTGCCCAAGGGCAATCCCGAGGAACCAGTTCTGCTGGGGAGGAGCGCTGGGATGTGCTGGGAAGAGCTGCTGGCCCTGGGGACAACCAGCACCAGCACCAACAGGAGCATCAGCATCCAGATCACCATCAGCACCAGAACCAGCACCAGCACCACTATCAGCACCAGCACCCCCAGCTGGCCCCGGGACTGAGGGCACAGCACCGGGATGGGATGGGATGGGATGGGATGGGATAGGCAGGGACGGGCCAGGATGGGCAGGGATGGGATGGGATGGCATGGGATGGTTGGAAAAGGCAGAGGGCAGGGATGGGATGGGATGGGCCGGAGTGAGATGACACAGGCAGAGCCGGTCCCGGTCCCGGCGGTGTCGCAGGCCGGGGCACCAGCAGCACCAGGGCCGATGTGCGGTCCGGGAGCGCAGCGGGACCCGCTGCCCGGGGCTGGAGGAGCTGCCCGGGGCTGGAGGAGCTGCCGGGCCCGGGAAGGGCCGCTCGGTGCCCCGGCCCGGGCTGTGGGGTGGGCACGGCCCGCCCTGCCCCGAGCGGGCCCGGCCCTCGGCCCGGGGGTTCGGCCCC
>JAWWMP010000345.1:0-13090 GCA_035047865.1 Dendrocincla tyrannina
GCCAGGTTGGACGGGGCTTGGAGCACCCTGGGCTGGTGGGAGGTGTCCCTGCCCATGGCAGGGGTGGGATGGGATGAGCTTTAAGGTCCTTCCAACCCAAACCATTCTGGAATTCCAGGATATTAAGTATTGGGAAAAATTTCTCCACACAAAGTGCTGTCCAGCCCTGGCACTGCTGCCCAGGGCGGGGATGGAGTCCCCACCCCTGGCAGTGTTCAAAGATGTGTGGATGTGACCCCTGAGGCCCCTTGTTTGGTGGGGAATGTGGTGGTTCTGGGTTCACCCTTGGACTTGCTGGTCTTGGAGGCCTTTTCCCACCTCACCTGTTCTGGGAACTGCGGCTGAGGAAACCCCCAGCCAAGGCACAGGGGGGCTGTTTGCAAGCGCCGATTCCTGTGGAATTCACCTGAAACCATCGGGACAGTTTCCAGCGCAGAGTTACGCGGGCACTGATTTGCATTTTAGGCTGCATAACTTTTCATGATCTCCTTGATACTGGCAGGGAGATTATCTACCACTGGCCTCCTTTATCACTTCCAAATAGTTTTCCCCACCACGTGTATTTTGGCACAGCCAGCCGATCCCTCAGCAGATTCTGGAGCTCATTAATATTATCAAAGATTTGCGTGGGGATGGCAGAGATAGTTCAAAGCACACGCAGAAAAATCTGCTTTTCAAAGAATAATTAACTTGAGCTCTCGCTCAGTTCAGAGTTTATCAGCAAGGTTAGGCTGGATTGTTTTAAATTCTATTTTTAAAAGGGTTTGTGGCTTCATTATCAAAGCACTGATGACCTCGAACAAATTAAACATTGCTCTGGTTCTCCAGGGGCTGCGGGAGCTCTGCTGTAGGTGGAGAGGAAGGAGCTGCATCACCTGCCCCAGTGTGAAGTGGCTCTGAGCAGGGGGTTCCTGCTGTGCCCCCGTGGCACTCGGGGTCCTTCCCAGTGCCAGGCTCGAGTTCTCCCAGGACGGCACAGCCCTGGGCACGGGGCTGGAGCAGCTGCAGGTGGGGGGCTGCTCCTGGCCTTGGCTGGGGGGGGAGCAGCAGCCAGAGCTGGAGTGGGGGGCAGAAACCTGCAGGAGAGGGGAGGCTGGGGCTCCCTGGGGTGCTGGGTGCCGGTAGCAGAGGGTGGCACTGGAGCCCAGGTGTCCCCTGGGCTGTGCCACACCGTGCAGAGGGTCTGCCCTGGGCCTTGGGCAGCCTGGTGCCCTCGTGTGTCCCATGGGACATGGGCTCTCACCCCACAAGGGCTGCTGGGGGGCCTTGGGAACCTGCCCTCAGGTAAGCAGGGCAGGTGAGCATCGTGGTGCCCCCCCGGGAGGCTGGTGGCAGCAGGGACACTGGCTGCAGGGGCATCAAAGTGGTGGAAATGCGAGTAATGCATCAGAAAGTAAAGAACCATGGAATGGTTATGGTTGGGAAAGCCCTCTGGGACCGTGGAGTCCAAAGGCTCCCCAGCACTGCCAAGGCCACCACTGCCCCACGTCCCCAGCACTGCCCCACCTCCACCTGCAAAGGTGGTAAATCAGCAAATGTTCTGTGATGTGTTTTTACAAGGCTGAAATGATCCTTGCATTTAGTGTGTGTGTTGCCACTGCAGGGTAAGGGCTGGGGGAACGATTGCTACGGTCAGGATTTCATTGTTTCTCCGAGCACAGGCAGAGCTCAGACCTTCAGCCCCTCCCTGGGCACCTGCCTTGCAGTGTTTTCTGGAACCCCATCGAGCTCTTGATAATGTATTAAGCATTTTAAGCAGTAGTAAGTTACGAAATTAGGAGTTTAGGTAGCAGAGCAGCTTCAGAGAATTAGAATTCACTTGCCAGTTCTGTGCAAACTTCTGCAGGACGTTGTGTGACTGCCTAAGTGGTCTGGAGCTCATCTTTGTGGAAGAGCACTGGTGGGGACAGGGACAGGGACAGGGAGAGGGACAGGGACAGGGACAGGGGCAGGGACAGGGACAGGGGCAGGGACAGGGACAGGGGCAGGGGCAGGGACAGGGACAGGGGCAGGGGCAGGGGCAGGGCTGGCTCCTCTCTCCAAGCAGGGGGAATGTGTGTTGAATCCAAATGCTGCTGCAAGTGGAAAGGCACAGATTTGTCCCTGGTACATGAGCCAGAAGGGACTGGTTTTGTCATGTCCTTGCTCTGGGTTATGGATGAGCAGAAGGCAGAAACTTCCAAGGCTGTAGGAACATTAGTTCAAGCAGATGTAGGGAGATGCTCCTCACCTCCTCTTCTCCATAGTCATCTGTCAAATTAGTCCCTCGGGTGAGTTGTAACCAGATGTGGAAACATTTTCCTTACAATTTATTTCAGCTCTATTGGCAAGAAAGCTTTAATTTATTCTCACTTATCCTTTGCTTCTCCTCCTGCTGTGGTGTAGGAGCCACTGAAAATGCAGCACTTGCCACCCTTTTTCTGCCTCCAGACTTGAGTGCAGACAGACCTGGAGCTCCCTCAGAGCCTCTGGGATTGAAGTTTTTTGGGAAGCTTTGCTCCAGTGATTAAGGATGTTCAAAATGCCTGAGCATATCACGGAGCAGTTTCCATTTGGACTTTCGAGGGTTTTTGGTGAATTCCCCATCCCTGGAGGCGTCCAAGGAATGACTGGAGGTGGCACTCAGTGCTCTGGGCTGGGTGACAAGGTGGGGGTCGGGCACAGGGTGGGCTCTGATCATGGAAGTGTTTTCTGACTTTAGTGTTTCTCTCTGAATCTATTTAAAATTCAGCCTTCTGGCAGCAAATTAACATATTTCAAGGGGCTACACTGAAAACAGGTATGTGTGCGTAGGAAAACCCATTTTTGTTTCTAAACCAACTCACACAGGGCACTTCAGCATGGAAAACTTCAACCCAGGTTGAGATTTTCATATACCAGATATGGCAGATGCGACTCTTATTCTTTTAAAAGCAAACACAACTTGAAGAAGTCTAATCTTTAAATCACTGTTCCACAGCCTTGTTCCAACATCATTTCCCTGCATTAGGAACAGTCAGAATCTGTGTGAAGGCATCAATTATGTCTGGAATTGCCATCAACATGGGGACTCTTCCTTTTGTTTCCTCCCAGAGCTCTGCGTGCTGAGGGTGTCTCCACGTGTCTTACCTACAATAGGCCATTCAAAACTGCAGTAACAACACACTGTTATACTCAGCTTGTTAATATATTCCAAGTCTTGTTCTTTTCTGACACAATTCCATAGCATAAATAGGTAGGAATCTACATTAACCCTTGGCTGATACGAGTTTCTCCAAGGGTCAGGGAACACCAGAGAGAAAAGGGCTCTAGCAGCCAGAGGTTTTCCCAGGACTGACATTCCCTGATGTGCTGATTTTAAGGCAAGATGTGTTGACTCTGCTGTTCTTTGAGCCCTTCCATGGCAGGGAAGAGATGCACACGCACCCAGCTCACTGGGAGATAAAGCTAAAGCCTGTCTTAGGACTTAAATCCAGTTTCTGTTCAAAGGTTTTAAGGCTCAGTGAGTCAACTGGGCCCCTCAGCAAATGGTGCTGCTGTTAATTACCCTGGTAATTGCAGTAGGGATGCACAAAACAGCTGCTTTGTTTGGCTGTGATGGTTCCCATAGGAAAGTTTCTCTAGTGGAAAGTTCCAAGAGGGAGTGGATAAAATGTTTCCCTTGTCCTTAGTTCCCTTCCACTCGTGATGAGCAGTGTCCAGTGTCCTCTCCTGCAGAGCTGCCCATGTTTTCCTCTTAAGTGCAGGTTGAACAGGATTGTTGGCTCTTTAACTGCCCTCTGGCAGTGGGAACCCATTCCCCCTTGGCCTGTCCCTCCAGACCCTTCTCCAAGGTCCCTCTCCAGCTTTCTGGGAGCCCCTTTAGGCACTGGAAAGTGGTTTTGTCTCCTTTTGCACACTTTCTTCACCCTCCTTCATGGAGAGTTTCCTCCTAATAAACGCAGGATGCACGACTTGGTGCTCAGGAGAAATAGCCCATGTTACCAGAATTGTTATCACACAGTTAAGCCCAGATTTCTCCACGTGAGCTGGGGGATAACAGGGAGGAGTCATTTGGTTCCTTTTATCCCTTGTTGGGTGCCTGGTGGTTCAGAGCTGCTGTTTCCTGCAATCCCACCAACTGGAGGAGGGGAAGTGATTTTGCCATCAGTTCATTGCTGTCTCGTGTCATCCCTGGCCTTGGCAGGAAGGCTGCCCTTGGCAGGACTCAAAGCAAACACGCTCTGGGGTGGCTGTGGCAGCAGCTGAGGTGTGGGGAATGGATTAAATTCATTTCCCCAAGGAGCTGATGGCAGGATTTCCATGGATCAGCCCACCTCGCTGGGGCAGCGGCTCCGGCAGTCGGAGCTCGTTCCCTCAGCTGCTCCTCTGGGAGCTCTCACCGGCCGCAGCCTTGGCTCCCTCTGGCTCTTCCTTCCAAAGGACAAAACGGGATGAGCCTGGGATGTGTTTGGTTCCGAGCAGTGGTCCCAGCCCTGCTCCCAGGGGACAGGGCAGTGGGAGGAATGCTCCCTCTCCTGCAGACCTGCGTCGAAGCTGCACCTGCAGGAGCAGCAAGAAATGGCCCATCAGCATTCCAGAGATATTGTGCAGATATGCTGCCTAATGGAAGGGCTGCAATTAATTTTTTAAAGACTCCTAAAATATAATTTTGTCTTTGTGCATCACTTTAGTCAGTGCCTTTGAACTCCCTCCTGTTATCCCAAGGACAGCCAAGACCCGAGTCTCTGCTCACACATCTCTGGGGAGCAGCAGCATCAGGATAAATCCAGGAAATTCAGCTTTATTTAGGTCACTGGCTGTTGAAGAAGGTTTTCAAATAAGAATTACAAGCCTTAAGGTTTTCCTTTCCCCTCCCTAAAGAAGTGGGAGGCCCTGAATAGACTGGCTGATGCTCTGCACGGATGCAAATAGAACAGAAAGGGCCCCTGGGGGCTCCTCTGCTGGCACAGCCCACCTGGGCTTTACAGCAGGAAAGAGCATGCCTTGGAAGTAATTGTTTCTTCCAAAGAAAGTGAAATTAAGCCCAAGAAACAGAGGAGACAAGAGGTAATGATGAAGGATGTTTGGATTCATTATCTCAAGGTTAAAATAAAAATAATCTCCTGGTCCAAGAGAGAGTTTGGGTACAAATCCTCTGAGTTTCTCTCAAGTTGTGCTGCTGCTTTACCTGTGCCAGTGTCCAAACGTGGAATATCCCTGGGCAGTTCCAGGGATCAGAAGGTTCTAGACAGAAAACATTTCTTTTTGTGCTTTGCTTTTGTGCAGTGAACACTGGAGCTTGCTGATGTGCCAGGAGCAGGCTGGGCACTGCGGGAGGGTACCCAGGACAGAAACTCCTTGGGAGGTGCAGAGGGAATTTCTAAGATTATCTTTAAAAAACTTCTCAATGTTGTATCTTCTCTCAGACCATTCCGTGCCAAATGACCTGTTTAATTTCATTAGACCACAATAGTTATTTATTAAATATACACTGGCTGTGTAAGTTAAAACAACACTGAAATTAAAGCAGTTCCTGCTGCATCGATACCCCTGATTTCCCCCCAATTATTTGTCTAGGAGGCAACTCCTGAAATGAAGCTTTCCTTGGTGATTTATATTCCTTCCCTCCTTCCTTGCTTTTTGCAGGATTTCCCTTGAAATTGAAATTTCAAACCACAGCTGGCTTTGCTAAAAACACACTTGTTCAAACCTTTGTATTTCATTTAAATATATTATATGCTCAGTTGTCTCTGGGTGCAGGGATTTTCCCTAAACCATCAAATACTTGGGAAGTGGAAGCTCTCTAGGGGTTGCTCCTGCACTTCCAGCCTTCCCCACGGATGGGGAGGGAGGAGTGGGATGCTGCACGAGCCCGAGGGGGTTTCAGCTGACACGATTTGTTCAGCCACAGGCAGGTACCAAACCAGGCAGGAAAACAGAAGGATGAAGGGTTGGACAACCTGCTCTAGTGAAATGGTCCCTGCCCAGGGCATGGGGTGGGACTGGGTGGGCTTTAAGGTCCCTTCCAATCTAACCAGTCTGGAATTCTATGAAGTATTTACTGGACACTTTGACTCTTGGGCAGCTTTGCTGTCTGTAAGAGAAGTGTGTGGATGGGACTGTCCAAGCAGGAGCTTGTTCTGCAGTGCTCAGGTCCCAAATCAGAGTGTGAACTCCTCTGGGACCTGTAACCACAGGGAAGGTCCTTCATGCTTATGATCAGATATCAATTCCTTCATTTCCTGCTCTCTGGAAGGGCTGCAGAACATTTGAGAGTAAACACTGTGGATTTGGGTGATGTCTTGGTTCTGGCTGCTCCTGCACTGTCTGGGCTGAGGGGAATAGCTGGGATTTACCTGCAGATGAAACAAATGTCAATAAAACTGGGGCCAGGTCGGATGGACAGGGGGACGTGGATCAGACCATGGGATGAGCTAGTTTGAAAAATACGGGTGTTTTAAAACAGCCCAAGGAAGAATGTCTCTTGAGCAGCCAAAAGATCTGATGTTTATGAGCAGAATGGACATCTGGAAACATACAGGATCTCAGCAGAGTCTTCTGTGTGAGCTCTCAGTAGGATGATGAAAGAAAAAGGATAGGTGTGATTGTTGGAGCTGCAGGTGATGCATGTGGGGCTGAACAGGGCTTGGAGCTGAAGTACCCCAGGAGTGTTGATGCTCAGGGTGGCCGTGCCTGAAAGTCTTTACCTCTTGGCAACTCCAAGCATCTCCTGTTTGCTTGGAGAGTCAGTGGATGAGCTGGTACCAAAGATGCTCTGCACTGGGCTGGGTTCAAGCCCATCTGAGAGATTTTCCACTATCCTTTGTGGTCCACAGAGCAGGAATAAAGCTCTTCCTTTAAAAGAGGAATGGCAAGGCTACAAATGCTTTCGTTCCCCATTCTACCATGTCATGCAGGTGAAAGGCACTGAAAATTCAGATAAGATACAAAAAGGTGATTGAACTATTTATGTTGTGAGTATATCATCAATAAACTGCTACAAATTCTTTGCTGTTTACCCACATGGCCTTATGAAATTATTATTGCAAGCACACTTCCTCCTTGTCAGATGGAGGAATACACACCATTAAAAAGTTAACTCTAATTTCCCAAGTAATACTGTCATTAAATTTCTGTAAATTAAAATGGGACTCCCTCAGGATTTTAAAGAGATTGTGTGTCAGAGAGAAGCCCAGCCGTGAATACATCCTGCCCCTGTTCAGCCAATAGCACCAGGCTCTGAAAATTGAAATGCACGGACAGGATTCTGCGTGCTTTCCACATCTTTGGAATGTTTTATGCTTTGTGTCTGTAGCAGAAATCGTTAGACAATTGTCGAGACTGCATAGAATTTTTGTGGAAGCATTTAGAGTGGGAAATCTTATTAATATGTAAGGAGAGCTCGTGCGAGCCCAGCTGGGGTTTTGTGTCCTGGTTCTTCTGGGCTGTGGGCTGTGGTCCAGGAGGTGGGGGGTGCTCAGTGGTGCTGCTGGGGCTGGGCAGGGGCTTGGATCCATTTCCCACCCTCCCAGGGTGCTGCCTCTGTGGGATGGGTCTGACATGGCACCAGGAGCCACCCCACCCACCTTGGGTGGGCTGTGTGGGAGCAGTGTCTGCTCTGAGCTTCAGCTGGGCAGCCCCGGGGGCAGTGGGAGCACCCAGGAGATGGAGAATCTTTGGTAACGCCTGTTGAGCTATTGGTGCTGTCTCTTGCTGTGTCCATCCTGCTCCTCTTGCCACGGGACAAAGTAGGGAGAAGGGGCACTGTCCAGCAGAGCTGGAGTCCTTGGGCCCCCCAGGAGCCTCCACCTGCAGCTCCTGGTGTGCCACCCAGAGAAGCTGGGGCTGCCCCATCCCTGGAAGTGTCCAAGATCAGATTGGATGGGGCTTGGAGCAACCTGGGCTGGTGGGAGGTGTCCCTGCCCATGGCAGGGGGTGGAACAGGATGGTCTTGAAGGCCTCTACCAAGCCAACCCAGTCTGTGATCCTGTTTTAGTTCCTAACCCCACGCTGTGAGCACGGGGTGCTCAGTGTTGGACCCGGCATCGAGCCAGGAGCCAGCAGAGCTGCCACGAGCACGTGTGGGGACCAACTGTGCCTGCTGGGGCTGCCGAGGGGCTGCTTTGGAGGGGAGTCCTTGTGTCTGCTCACCCTGTGAAGAGGAGAGATTTGGAGAGGACATGGCTCAGGGGATGCAGGTTTTGCTGCTGTGGCTGTTTGTTAATTCTCAGGGCGAACAAAGTGACCTTCCTCACAACTTCTGCATGTTTTAAAATGTAGAGGGGTGGGACAAAACTTCCTAAAGGTCTTCCATAAGCTATTGGGAACACAATGCCCTGATGCTGCACAGTCCCCCCAAAACCCTTCAGATTCTCTGTTTCTGTGGAAAGGGAGCCCATGGCTGGGAACAACACAAAGAGCAGAACAGGCAGAACTGAGGTATTTTTATCTTTGCTGAGCACATTTTCTGTACTGAGCTGGAGAAGCATTGTCTGACTTCAGCTGGAAGCAGCACATACATCAGAAGGAGAGGCAAAGCCACTTGTGTACAACTCCTGTCACTGCACCACTGACATGAAACCCCAAGTTACACAGGCAAGTGCACTTGGGCTGGGGGAAAATATTCCACTTTATGATTCACAAAAAAATTTGGCAAGGAATGAAGTAAACACTGCCTTTCATCAACTAAAAGCCTAAATATTTCAGAGTCCCAGCCCCCATGGTCACGATCCACGTGCAGCTGGCCAAGGCTGGCTCGGAGGGAGGGGGTTTTGCCAGGCTGGGGAGGGGCAGAGCCATCACCCACCGTCTGCAGACGAGATGTTCTAATTACAGCTCCATCTCCTGCTGCTCTGCCCTCAAACTCTTAGCAAAGTGACCAGCTGGGAAGCAGAGCCAGACCCAGCCATTGCCCTTATGCAGGCAGAAAGGTTTGTCCTGTAGCTCCAGCCATAGCTGGGACTTGGGAGCTTGGAAAGCTGTGGAACTTTCCCATTTGTCTGTCCTCGATAGGGAAAATGGTCCTTCCCTTCCCTTCATCTGTGGTGTCTGCTGTCCTTGTGGCCCACAGGAACACCAGGACAGCGGGCTCAGGCTGTTGTGTCATTGTCTTCTATTGTAGGAGTGCTCTCCAAATGGGGCCCAGCTCTTGGGAATCTCCTGTGGATCAGCCTGGGGAGGCTCTTGTCAAGTCTGAGACATCCGGAGGCATGTGGAGAGATGTGGGGTTTGGGAGGCTGAAGTTGGGGTGGTCCTGTTCAGGGCCTGGAGCTGGACTTCAGTGATCCTTGTGGGTTCCTTCCAAAGCAGGATATTCTATGGCCATGTGAGCGTGGGATTCAGTGAGCTGAGGGGGACAGGACCACGGTGTGACCTGGGATGATACGAGGATCTTGGGGCATCCAGGATGGGTGAGGGCACCATAAAGGGTTTAGGGGAGAGCAGGGCAGCTGAAACATCCCAACCACATGGAGGGTAAGACTGTCCCCATGGCTCAGACTCAGTGAGACCCTCAGGGGCTGAGGGGAGCCCCCTGTGCAGAGAGCCAGAGCTCCCCATTCACTGGGGTTTCTCAGCTTAGACAGTGTTGGTCACGGGGTCCATCCAGAAGGTCACAAACAGGAATGTTGTGTCTGTTCCCAGGAGACTGTGGCATCATTGGAACCCAGGTGATCTCTGAGCAAAGACCTCAAATTCATAGAATACAATGGTTTGGGTTGGGAGGGACCATGAAAATCATCCAGTGCCACCCCTGCCCTGGGCAGGGACACCTCCCACCAGCCCAGGGTGCTCCAAGCCCCGTCCAGCCTGGCCTTGGACACTCCCAGGGGTCCAGGGGCAGCCCCAGCTTCTCTGGGCAACATGTTGCAGTGCTTCACCACCCTCTGAGTGAAGCCTTCCTTCCCAACATCTCCTGTAAATTCCTGAGGGCTGCAGGGACAGGCCAGGTGGACGCAGTGTGCAGGGAATGGGGTTCTGGGGAGTGCAGGAGATCCTCCAGGAGCAGGAGGGCCTGGGGAGGTTCACAACCCATCCACCTTGCCCCTTTGGTGGGCAGCAAGTTGACTGTGCTGGTCCAGGCTCTGGAACCATGAGTGGAGAAACCTTCCCCAGCCCCATGGAGCGACGCTGCCAGGCTGAAGCTGAGCTGGATTTCTGGTTCAACACAACTAGAGGCAGTAGAAATGAATAATGAATCAGTTCCTCAGAAAGCTGTGCGTGGAGTCAGAGACCTCTGAGATCACACAGACATCTGTACCCCGAGCCTCAGCCTCCCGCAGTGTGTGGAGCTAATTGGAGAGGGGGGTCAGACAGGGCTGAGTTAGGAGGGTAATTTTGGAATATACAATTCTGTAATTGCTTTACTCTTGTGGTTTGAGACGTTATTATCAGAATTCAACAATGGAATTACAGCCTTATTAATTTAAACACATTGTGGGGGAGGAGATGAGATGATTGCTTTCTTTGGGGGTGGTGATGGGAGAACTCCTGGTGTAGCTCAGTCGTTCTCCAAGTGGGATCATGCACTGTCTCCTTCCCAGCTACAGAGATGTTGCTATTTCTGGCTGCAGTCCCTGACTCAAAGGTAGGGAATAATAGTGGAATGGATTTAAATGATAGTGAGTTTAAGGGATCATTTTATGGCCTCCTGTGAAGCTGCTCATGCTCCTGGAGGGTTTTGGAATCATGACGTCAGCAGCAATGCATCATTTGTTCACTCAGTTAAACAGGCACCTCCGTGGGCTGAAGCTCTGGTTCTGCCTGGGGCACAGGGATTTCCTCCTGGAATTTCTCATGAAGCAAAGTCAAATCTTAATCGGAAAATGAGCCTTTTTCTTCTTGAAATCCAGAGCTGAGAAGCTGGGTGTGGAAGGCAGATGAAGGGAAGCAAAGTCTCTTCGCTCTTACATCTCCCAGGTGTATTGGGGCTGATTCCCCGAGTGTTCCCCAGATGAAAAGCTGACTGAATCTGGGGTCTGAGGCCTCAGACAAGCCATGTGCCAGGGCTCCATCCCAGGGAAGGTGGGTTGTTTGAACCTCACTGGGGCTCTCTGGGTGTGCAAATACCTCCCAAGGGGCTTCTGCAAATTGCTGCTCTGATAATTGGATTGATTAGGATGTCGACTGATTAGTCTCCTGCTGATAAGTGTTGGCTGAGGCTGCAGCAGCTTCTGACATTTAGAACTTTCCTCCAGCCCAAACAGCTCCCTGGTCAGCAGACAGCTCGTACCTGCCACCCGAACCCCCTTGACTGGCTGAAGGGATGTCAAACGGCCTTGAAGGTGTCACAGGAGCAGCCACCTCGTGGAGAAAATGTAAACCCTTCCCTGCAGACCATCATACACGGGCACCCGAGCACAGAGCTTCCAGCTGCAGCTTCCAGCCCCCTCCAAGACCCCCCAGAACCAACTGGGACAACTGCTGGGACTTCCTGATCTCAGAGCTCTTCTCCAGCCTAGCTGACTCTGTGGTTCTGCTTTGCCACAGCTCAGGATTTGTGTGTCTGCATTTACTGCATGGAGTAATTGTGCAGGGTGGGGGTTCCCAGCCCCTTTCTGATGTTTTAGTGCTAATGGATTGATCTACACATTAAACAGGCTCCCATCCACGCTGGGCATGAGAAATGAGCTCCTCTTGCAGAGCTGACAGTGGAATTAGGAACCAGCTCCTGGAAGGCAACAATGAGCAATGGTTTAATTTTTTTTTCTCGTGGAAGAAGTTAAAAATGGAAATGGAAGCTACTGTAGGTTTTTTCCCAATTATGAATGTTCAAGCTGTTTATGAGGCAAGATGACAACAAACTTCCTTTCCATTTAATGAGCTGAAGAGAACTGGAATTGGTGTGTGAGTCAGTCTGTAGAGCCATGAAAACAAGGGTATTGCACCTGCATTTTAATGGTCTCCAGAATGGAGGGGCTAAAATGTCTCTCCTCACATTTTTAGAGGTTCCTGGGCATCAGGCTGAGAATGCACTTACCTGCATTTTTTGTTTAAAATGAGGAGCTGGGTTTGTCCCTATCCAGCACAACCTGGCATTGCTTTTCTAAGCCCCACAGAATCTGAAACAGTGTTTAAAGCATTTGGGTTTGGCACAGAGGGGTGGACGTAGGCCTGGATGGAAAGTAAAGGTGTAGTTAAGCAGTTAGGTGGACTTGGTCTCAAGAATGGGCTCTTAAGCAGGTTTTACTCCATGTTTTTAGATAATATGAAGGGTTACAATTCTGCCTGATTCAAACTTCATAACATCAGTAAGATGTGACAGCAACAGAATGGAAAAGTTCTTAAGCTTCTTGTCTTCAAAGAAGAGCTAACTTTGAAAAATGCATTGCACAAGGGCCACCAAAAGCACGACACTTTCTAAATAACAACGTCCTCACATTTATTTATCATTTTATCATTTTCCAGCTCTGGTTTGGGCTATTGAGCAGTAAGAGGATGAGTCAGTGACTCCTCGGCATGGTGGATGCTCACACCACCCATCCCAGCCCTGGCACTGCTCCCCCCAGCCTGGGGAGCCTCAGCCATGGTGGGATGTCCCTGGGGGGAGCAGAGGAGCCTTCCCTGTAGGTGCCCCCAGTCAGTGCCAGAGGAGCAGCTCCAGCGAGCTGGGCATGAGAAATGGCTTGGCAAAAAGCTCTGCAAGGGGACTAATTAAGGTGAGCAATTTTCCTTTGTTTCCATTGCTCACAGCAGCCTAATTGGAAGGCAGAGGCATTTTCACTTGGAGAAGGATTAATTTTAACAGATAAATGCCCCAGTCTCAGATAATTTTCCTTCCCCTGCTGCAGGGACATTGCTCAGCGAGGACACGGCTCTGGCTGAGCCCAGCATGGCCCCTCCACGTGAGGCTGAGGCTCCACGGCCACTTGGCCCTCCTTAAGAAGAGATGTTTAACTCAGCAGAGGCTGAAGAAGCTCCTCGGCTCTGAGTTTCACTCCACTAATCCTCAGGAAAATTCTTTGGAGCTTTCCAGAAAAGCAGTGTCTTCCCATAGGGAAAACAGAGCAATATCATGGAATGGTTTGGGTTGGAGAGACCTCAAAGCCCACCCAGCCACCCCTGCCATGGGCAGGGACACCTCCCACCAGCCCAGGGTGCTCCAAGCCCCGTCCAACCTGGCCTGGGACAC
>JAWWMP010000346.1:0-13065 GCA_035047865.1 Dendrocincla tyrannina
GAGTAGACATTGTAGCAAGCTTTACATTTTGTAATGAGCTTGTCTACATATATTTTAAAGGCCGAACTACATTCAGCAATCCAAGTAAAATTTTGTCTTCATAATTGTCTAGAATATTCCTCTTCCTAGTTGTCTAGATTTCTACAGTATGTGCCTCTGAGGAAAAACTTTTCAAATACACAGTTCCAACATTAGGGCAACATATATCTTTTAACAGAATCGGAAAATATTGGTGTTTTTGAAGTACTGGGTTTTACCTAAAAATCAGGAGAAGAAAGAATTATAAGAAAGTACTGTAAGAAATTCAACAGACAGGACACTTAAATTTAGCAATATTATCCTCGATACAGTTTAAAATGTTTTCTATATTACATAAATCATATGAGCTGGGTCAAAACAAAAAGAAATTCCATTTCCCCTTCAAAGGACACAGGTGACTGTTCACAACTCTTCTTAACAGTTCACTGTCTTCTCAGTTGGCCTATCCATAAAGTCCTTCCACGGACTCATCACTGTAGTGATCAAGGCTAAATCAATAACATTCTCTTTCTTACTCTCTCTTAAATTAGGGAGAATGGCACAAACAAGAAAGTTTGTGGAAGAGCAAACATCTCCATCTACAGGATAGAGATAGCAAAATATAACACAGACATGGTTTTATTTAGTATTCTGTAATTAAAACCTATATATTTTACATTCACTAGTTTCTGAAACTGATTGTCATATAAGCAAGGAAAAACACGAGTTTCATTTTCAGATAATTACGGTACCGTTTGAGAAACTGAAACTGAAGTCTCAGAGAGTTTAGGAATTTTAAGAAGACAAAAACCACCATTAATTTCAAAGCCTACAGAGTTGCTTTGTCAGCAGAAAATGTAGTTTATATATAACATTAAAGAAGGTCATGAATACACCTGATGGAACTCACTGACACAGGGCAGGTATCATTCCAGAGAGGCAGAAAAGGCTCAGCTGATGACTTAATCCCATTTTTCTTCTTCATTTGGTTGGTTTAATTTTTAGCTCTATCATCAGCATAGAAAAATCACAGTTAAGACACTTTTCTGCCAATACAAGTGAGATGCATGTTGAGCATCTCATCATGTTCCAAGTCCTGGTCTGTGTCTCTTAGCATCTGTAGAGGAAGGTTGGACAGAGAACTGGTAATTTAGAGCTTTCTCTATGCTAGCCAGTTCTGGCTGACTCTTCAGTAGTAACTGAATCACTACTAAAAGATAGAAGTCCACCATACTGCCAAATTGAGAATTCAATTTACGGAATCAAGTATTTGTATGCATTTCCTTTTCTTAGGTATCTAGACCCATGACCATCTTCGAATTAGAATAATTGAATAAGAGTTTGTCAACAACAAGTACTTTCCAGCAATCTTGCATTAGTATGAAGCATATGAAACCTGCAGAAACCAGAAAGAGTGAACCAGGGAATAACACGTCCAGAATTAAGATTTTCTTTACCACTTCTACTGGGTCCCTTTGTGAGTGCATCTCTAAAACACTAAATAAATCTCCCACAGAGCTTTTTCCTTAGTCAAGACACTGTCTGATTGTATTCAAAGGATGATGCAGGATTCTTCAGTAAAAGCCAATGCTGTCTGTATAATTGTGTTTGATTTATAATTTGATAGGTTATCTGGAAGGTAAGAAGGAGAAAAATAATTTTGAGGGAGGTTTAGTCATTTAAGTAACTACTGGCACCACATGGAACTGGATTTTAGCTTGATTTCTGCTAAAAAGAATGTGAGTGAAATGGTGCATTGCTTATTTGAAATAAACAATGTTTAGTCTGTGTAGATAGGAGTGTTTTTACCTTGAAAACCATATTAATATTTTCTCACTGAGAGATGATGTAGTTCATCCTCAAATATTTTGTTCTTTTACTTCCCTACATGTACTGCCTGTACTTTGTGATTTAAAAAAACTGTAAATTTTCAAAACAGACATCCTAATTTCAACTTTTGTTCTTTTTCAACTGGAAGTTATTTGGACCATTTTAAAGATCTGCAAATGAGTGAATAAATAAAAACATACAGAGAATATTTAGACATGATAAAGCTCTATAGAAAAACTCTAAAATTGGTAGTAAATAGTTCAAATGTAAAAATTTAGGAAGAAAGGTACAACCACCAAGAAAAAAAGCCAAGAATTTCACAAAACTAATGGATGCTTACGGTATAAGAATTTTTAATTATGGAGGCAAAATACTATTTTTAGAAGTAAAATATAAAATTAATACAGATTTGGGTTTTTGAAAATTGGTATAATTAAAATTCTCCTGTAGTTTATTGTGATGCCTCTTGATGATGTGAGTTAATATTCCCCTTATCTACTAAAGAGTTATCTCAAACTGGTATTACCCCAAGGATCTGAAACTGGTTCACAATTATGATTTTCATGTCCAAAAGCTGCCAAATGAATGGCTTATACAACATATTTAAGTGAAAACTTCAAAGAAAACAAATTCAATATCCTTTTGACACAGGTAAGAACATATATTAGCAATAAAGCAGTATATTGTTTTCCTTCTTCATAAATAAAGCAACGTCTATAATGGCTAAGAGCATGATATTTACATTCTTTCACATATTGAGTGATGGGCAAAAAAGCGCACAAACAGAAGGTAGAGCCTTTGAAAAATAGAGAGCCTCACAAAGGTCTTATGAGCCAAAATATATGACTTTTTGAGTGATTATTGCTGGAGATCAGACAACAGTCCATCACAGTCTTTGGAAATAGAATGAATTAAAAGTAACTTGTCACCCAAGGAGAAGACAGACAAAAGGGTGCAGTAATGATACTTGGTAGGAAATGCTACTGATTCAGAAGATTTTTAAGCATAACACCTTTTCATTGTGAAAGGTGAATGACTTTCTCAAGGCAGTCGTTCATCTTCAAGGCATGATTTATTCTGTGGGCCTGAAGTTTCCAGTGATACTTCACTACTGGTAGAAATAAGATAATCAAGCTCTGAGTGAATGAATGTAAGGTTAAAAAACGTTATCTAAATTGAAACAGTCCTGAAAACTTGCTGCAACAATGTACCTGAAAAAAAATGTTTTCAGACTCATTTTGGAATTTTCCTTAGATTTCTGTCAGAAATAATTTCACAGCATAAGTGTGAAACTAGAACACTGTTTCTCTCTAGATATACATTACAGTTCAGCCTTATGGCCAAAAAATGCTGCATACTCAATTGGAATAGTTTGGTCCCATGACCTAAACTACATTGCAGTTTATATCCCTACTGTTTGTATAGTAATGATCTTAATTCCGTTGCTTGAAAAAAGTGGTAGTAGGAAAGCATTTCAACAGGATAAAACCTTGCCTGCTTCTGAAAGAAATTCCTGGGTAAATCCTATTGGCGTGCAACGTTTATTAGATGCTTAACTTCCCTTTAATTCTTAAAATATATATTTTGATGAGACACAGGTACATGAAATTTTTATACTCCATGGCAACAAAGGCTGATATATGCAATCCACTGTTCTCTTTAGTTTTTTCAGATCTTTTCTGAAAATCACTATCATGAAAGAAATCAGTCTTGATGGGTAGCTCACTCTAGTTTTTCAGATAGATTTTGAAGCTCTGTGAAAAATTTAGGTAAAAGTAGTTAAACCACCAGTAGTAGATCATTGCAGAAAGGTCAGAGGAGGGAAGGAAAAACATAGGAAATGAATTGGTTGTAAAATATGTAGCTTCTTTTAAAACGGAGTTATCATTTTTGCACACTTATTGTGACTCTTGTAACTAAAGGTCAAACTCAGTCAGAAATCATAGATTATATTTGTCCAAAATTTTAATACAGAGTATCTTTAGTTCAGTTATTAGTACCATGGACATGCAAATCTTACTTCAATAACATGACAATCACAAATTAACTTTAAACTCATGGAGTGAATATAAATGCTTACAAAAGAAATCTCAGCAAAATGCTTACCAAGTATATAACATAGCAAAGTCAGTGTTTAACTGAAATATTATAGACTGCTGACTATAGCAGAATAAAAAAATTCCTGTTTTGGAATTGGAGTTTCTAAGATAGAACCTTGCTAAAAAATATTACAAGCCTTATTTTGCAAATTTATCTTTTCAAAAGAACTGTGGAAGCTATTTTAATATTTTGAGGTATTTAATCATCACTGAACTACGTTATGTTTATGTAGATCACAAAATAGAAGATTGCATTCAAAGAAAAAGCAAGAAATACATTGAATTTTGAAAATGAGCAAAAGTTTCATATGCAATTTACTTGTGTAATCATTGTTACTTTGAAAAAGTATTGGTTTTGCACAGACTATATTTAAAAATCCTTCTGCTGCAAATGCATTCTTGTATTCTGAAACCTAAAACTATTCCATTTCCAAGGAGAGATAAGCATTGGTTGTTCTTGTCTTGTTATTAAGGGATTGGAACTAATATTAGTTTTATAACTGTGTAAAAAAGGTATGTACAAGTATTATATATAAAGCTATAGATTCTTTTTCCTAGAAAACCATTAAAACAGAATGGATTTTTTTTACATCAGTTATTTTGAGAAAGAGTCGAAGGAGTTACAGTATTATTTTAACTTTTCCTGCTCATCTGACCTCATGTGCTACACATCTCATTTTCACGAATATCCCAGGGAGCAAAAGTCAGACTGAGCTGCTGAAACATATTTCAGCAGAACAAAGCAATATAATGCAGGAAATTCACTCCAATATAGTAGCAAATGAAAATGAATAATCACAATTTCATAGACTGACACGGCTTTTCAAAAAAAAGTGTGAACATTTCTTAAAGGAAAAAAATCAGGATTAAGGGAGTTTATTCCAGGTAATGAAAATACCTTATTAAAGTTTGCCTCCCATTAGTATTTTACAGGCCTAGCCTCTGCATTGCGATAATTTCCAATCTATCCTGAAAAACTGAATATACATACATGTGTAAAAAAATATGCCCATGATTTTTCATTATAATAAACAAGTCCGACAAGAAAAGTCTACTCGTAAAGATTGCATAGCATACTTCAGCACACATTGTTTTATGTTTTTATTAATCACAGCTTTTGGAAAAATATTCTTCACAATTATTCCTTAGTCAATCTCTATAATAATATCTAGTGAAGCACAAAAGGACAAAATGCAGTTGGTGACAAATATTACTATTTTTGAGAGATCTCTCTCA
The DNA here is from genome assembly GCA_035047865.1 of Dendrocincla tyrannina. NCBI lineage: Eukaryota > Metazoa > Chordata > Aves > Passeriformes > Dendrocolaptidae > Dendrocincla > Dendrocincla tyrannina. The sequence continues at coordinate 5,184 of JAWWMP010000346.1, forward strand.
GCCTCTTGCCATATTGCATTGCCAACAGAGATGGCTTTTTGGCCTTTGAAATCCAGAATACCAGCTGCGCCTTGCACTTTCCATCAAGCTGTAGTGCATAAATGACAAAAGTATGGCGCTTTTCATAACTTACACAACTTTTTTGAAGTTGCCACAAAAAGAGTAATCGTGGCTAAGTACACCTATTGTTTGTAAACTCCTGAGACTGCAATTGCAATGCTTTGTCAGTTCTGCCCCAGACAAGAACCAGATGACAAAATATGTGGAGATTCTTCTGTTTTGGGGTCTTTTTTAGATAAGATGTTAAGACATTAACTAGATCTTGATGCAAAACTGAGAGCAACATCTTTGCAGAGATCAGACAGCTGAAAGTCGTGGCTGTAGCTGTAAGAGTAATTGTGCATGATGAACATATTTTGGTGAGTTTGTCGAACACTGAAAGAAGGAGTTTCACCACTTAGCCCTTAGTCTGAATTATTGATATTTAGCCCCGCAGAGACTCAGTTTGCAAAGAATTACTATACATGTTCTCTAGTAATCTAATATCATACATTGACATTTCTACAGCCAAGACCACTCATTTATTTAAATAATCATTCCCGTAATTGGGTTTTTTTCCCTAAAACCAGAAAATAGTGTCCAGCACTAAGACACATGAGATTATGTCACTTGCTAGGAAGGATAATTACATTAATTTATTCAAGCAGTCAACCATTTTCTTTAATTCTATCAGTTTTCTTATTTTGCATCAGAGGGAGAGCATAAAGAGAGACGTAATATATTTTTCAATGGCCAAACTTCTCCAACATATTCAACTTGCATGAATTATAGAACCAAAATTTATCCATGTTTATAACCAAATCTTTTTCTCCATCAGTTCCTATCTAGAATGTTAAATTTCCTTTTTCCTAACGAAACAAACAAAAAGACTAAATCTACCAACACACGTATACTGAAAAGCAAAACACTGTTAATTTCCTAACCATGCCAAAGCTCACCTCATGTAAATACTTAATGACTGTAATTATCTAAACAGCTAAATTCAACTGGTAATCATAACATTCTGTTAAAAATAAAATTGCTTATAACTTGCCTCTCATCGATAATAAAAGGCTATATTTACATTACCTCTTCCTCTGGTACTCTTTTTCTTCATGTATTTCTTCCTTTTTTTCTCTCCTAGAGAATACCAAAGGAAACATATCAATATTATATATATACAGGCTCTCTTCTGTTTTGATCACTTAAATAAGTGACAGACTTTCTGTGGTAAGCTTTAGGAAATTAATCCACTATCATTAATAATATTGACAATGACATATAGCAACAGAACTTCACTATTTTTAGTACTTGAATATCTTCTTACTTTGGTTAGTGAAGAAAAATTCTTTGCAGCAAAGCAGAAGTCATTTTATTTCTCCATGCTGCATTTACTTTTCCTTAGAAATTCATTGCAAACTTAAAATATAGAGCCAGACTCAGGCTGGCTCCTGCATTCAGTAACACTGGAATCAAACCCACCAAATTCATGTGGAGGTACACTTCAGCTATTTGCACAGAACAAAACAGGGCTTGGAAAATGGTCCAAAATAAAGCAAAAGACAGACAAGTCTTACTAGCTTACCACTTCGAGATCTGCACTACTTGTTTTATGCTGTTGCACCTTTTTCCTCTACAGATCAGCAATAGAAGTCTGTTGAGGCTATAACTTCAATTTATTAGTTTGAAATACTGATATATCAGCATGCCTCTGCTGCTCAGATTTGCCCAGTATACATGATAATGTGATAGGAAAGGACTTAATAGTAACTATTATCACAAAATCAATACTTTCCCAACTAGTAGTAATAAAGGCTTATAAAGACAGTTTCTTTTTGACAACCTGTATTTCAAAGCAGAACAACGTGATATCGCTTAAGTTGAAATCCACATTAAAAGATATTGAATTTTTTTCTTTGTATAGAAGCAGAGGAGAATTAAAAGCAGTGAAGTACATTTTCTCTGTCTGATCATTCAAATAAACACCTTCTCATCAGTAGAATTAAAAAAACCACTGTGATTGTGGAACCTGATATAAAATTAAAGAAATAAAACTAAAACTAAGGAAAGAAAGGAAAGCACCTACAGCCTATTCATAGCACGGACTTATATCAACTATATTCTGAAATGTCAATAACATATATATTTTTGCCTGAGCTATACTATAAATTCACTACTGAAGAATGGAACATCTTTGTTTCCTACTGGAAGCTGAAAAAATAATACCAGTAAGTGACACAATTTAGGTACTTTTTAACAACACAATGTATAACCTATATAAGAAGATGCTAACTCTTTGAAAAGAAGTAACGACGTGACAGAAGCATTTGCAGAGGGATTATATCAGCATCATTATAACTGGGAGTATGAGTGAGCAGGAATTTATACAGGAAAGACAAATTTCCATATGAAATTAGAGATAAAAAGGCTTCTGTGACAGTATAGGGAAAGTAATAAGATGTTATTAAACCATACCATTATCACTCCTGTACTTCTGCTTGAAGTTGGCCTGCCAGTTTGGTAAGTTTCATTGTAATGTTAAAATAACTACTTTATTGTGTGACCATGATGTTCACATTTCTGCACATTTTTCTTGTAGGTTCAGTCATTCAAAGACCTTCCACAAAAAAAAAAATATCCATTTGTTCACTTGAAAGTGTCCTTGCTATTACATAGTTACATTTCTGGGATCTGACTGATTCGGAGATGAACATGATGAAAAGAATCCAGCTTGAAGAAATAATCTTAGCAAGTCTGCTGCTCAAAACGCAGAATTTCTGTTGCACAAGGACCACATTTTTCGTGATGTAGTATCAGGCATACAGATATTTGTATATATAAAAAACACCAAGTCTCACAGATGCAACAGGCAAAGATCGTAATTCATTTCACTGACTCTAAACTGACAATTCAAGTTGCCATAAATCTATGCTTATCATTTAAATGGAGCTTGAATAGCAAAAACAACTGATATTAATACAGTCTTAGAATGAAAATGGGAAGAAAATTTTGTATAGGACACCTCTTCCTTTTCAACTCAGTATTTGAGTCATTACTGAGAAAATTTGAAGCAGCATGGATCTGGACATATCTATTTTAATTTTACAAAGTTTATCGAAACCCAGTGTTCCAAGTTTTAGGAGGAGAAACAAAATGTCTACCTGTCCTTGTTTGTGTCTTCTGAAAGACCCCAGCTATAAAATTCTGCTCCTCCTGACTAAATCTAGTACTAGTCAGATAAGATTTCTCCTACAGCCTATGGCATAGCCTTATCAAACTCTGTTTTAAGAGATATTTGGAGAAAAAGCAAGCGGGCTGCCACAAACCAGGATCAGCACAGGTTTATATTTCTTTGAAAGTGTCCATTTCTGAGTAAGGGAGACCCATTTGCACAATATACCCTCAATCCCTGGTGTTATCAGAGAAATTGAAGATAAAATTTGATACAATCCAACCAAAATATATACACAGTGGGGTTTTCTCATATTTAAGAAGGTAAATCTGTACTTACATATTATTTAAAAATTAAACAGTAAGTAACAGTTGTCTCAGTACAGAAAGATATTTTGTGCAGTCTTTGCACTGCTTCTTTTTTTATAAACTGTCTGCTAATGCAAGAAAACAAAAGAAAAACAAAAAAAACAACAAAAAAGAAAAGTTGACAGAGAGTGCTGCTTCAGAATAATTCAGAATGGGAAAGACTTGGCTGAGAAAAATTGCTGGAGGACTTCATAACGCATCATAGAAAATGGTAGATGCAAATTTATATAGACAAATAGAAAAGGACAGCCATTGCAAAATTAATTAAAACTTATAATGATATATATAAGGTGATAAACTGAGTTATCTGAGTTTCAGGATTATAAAAATTATCTTCATTTCTCAAAAGTAAATGTACAGAAAAAAATAATGGGACATTTTTAAATCTTTCTTGCACAACATTGAGCGCTCAGTCACTGGAGTGCTGGAAAATATTCATGACAATCAAGCACTTCATGCTTGCTTTGGTTTCATATGCTTTCAAAAAGCCATTATCGATTATCAGCAGAAACAGGATGCCGGCAGTTGTGATGAAGTCCTCCATGTACTTTTAATAGCACCGAACACAATATTGTCATTCCTAAAGTAGAGAATGGTAACTAAAATAATTTTTTCCTCTGCCTAGAAAGGCCTTTTCTGGCACTTTTTCGTCTCTGTTTTCTCGTGCCCAGTGTAGGGGTAAACAACTCTTTTCTAGAAGACGTTGCTACCAAGGAAGCAGTTGTTTTCTCTAAGAAATCTTTCCTGACTGGAATGAGGAATCTTTCCTTCAGACAGTTTTAGGTGTTTCTCTGCATTCCACAGAAGCTGACTCCCCGTCTATGAGAGAGGTAACACTCACAGACATGCTACAGGGCCTTAACAGACAGTGGGGGAGTTGAGAGGGTGGAAAGTGATGATAAAGGCCGGGAATGAACAAGAGGTTTGCCTTTTCTCAGGCTTAGTGCTGTTCACAGCACTGCTAAGTTTTAATTTGCAAGTTCTCAGCAACCTCGCTTCTGTAATAAACCTTTTTGAATCCTTTTCATTGTTTTGGCTCTTTTGGGGGGAATACTAATATATTTTCCTTTACACCCTGGAAAAATGGTGAATGAACTCACAGTTGATGATTTAAGTAAAAATATTTGGTTTTAACTTGAACAGAGAAAAGAAAGGTCTCACTCAATCAACACTAGTGTTTATAGAGCAAAAGAACACATAGCATCACCTTCACACTAAAATATATGTTTCATGCCATAAACATTTCTCTTTTTCTCCCCTAATCATTCTAGACAAACTGATTTTCTTTAGGAGGAGAGAGAAGAGGAGATGCAGTGCCCTTACCCTAGTTCTAAGCTGTGGGTTTAAATGTTATCATCTCCCAAGCATGTTATTTAGTATAATGATAAATTACGAGAGAATAATGGAAGCATCCTTTGCTGTAATTTTCTTCCTAGTCTCAAAATTTCACTGAGGATGGAGGTCTATTAGAACTGTTTTTTGCAATATACTTTAAGATAGATTATAATGGAGGCTACATAACATTTGCCACTATTTTATGGCTACAAAGGCTGCTTCTTAAAATAAAAATTTAAGACTTGAAAAAAAGTCATACTCCCTCTGGAAATAAGCCAACACTGTTCTTCAGCAGAAATGAAATTAATTACTTGGCTCCACTGTTTCCCTGTTTAAGCACTCTGTTTATTTTTTCCACCTGCGTGATCTAAGCCAAATATTGGGATGACAGAAATGTCAGTATAAGTTGCAATTGCAGAAAAAATTTGTCCAGTATATGAGCACTGATTATCTATTTAAAAAAAAACAAACCCCAAAATCAAACAAGCAAAACTAAGAACAGAAAAAGTATGCCTCAATAGTACATACCAAAGACTTATTTTTACCTCTCATTTATTTCTATCGATGGAGTGTGGAAAATGGGTTTGGGGTCACTATAGAGCAAGTAAACTGTGATGAATAGTGTTTCTCCACTACAAAAAGGTAGGATTCAGCTTGCAAAAAAAGTTCTGACCTCAGTAAAAAGGAAAGTGAAGCTGTTGTCTGCTAAAATCAAATTTGTGCTGATTAAAGTCTGGAAGTATTACTGTCCTTGCACTTTACACTTCTGACAGAGTAGAGTAGTAAGCACTATTATTTTGGCATAAGTTCACTTTCTTGGCTGACTGATGGGCGGCCTGAAAAATAAATGGCTGAAGTCACTACTGGAGATCTCTGAAATACCCAGATTGTCAAAAAATCTTCATTAATTCAGTCACTAAGTACACAGTCACTTAGTTCTCAGTTTCTTATTTTAAAAATAATAACAGAGAAAAGAGATAGAGACTTACCTTTCAGTGAAAACTCTCTTACTCTTTAACTAAATAGGAAATATTTCCTCACAAAAGTACAATCTCTTTTGCCTCAGAGTGCACTTTAGAGTCGTTATAATCAAATATAGGCTAATTTATGCTACAGAGGGGTTTATCTGATTATCTGGTCCAAAGATAAGATTCTCTCTTTCCAAATGAAGTGACTTGCATATACTTCTGATTTTCAGTAAAAAAGGCAAAGGAACAGATTATCCATTTTAAGTCTCACCTCACCCATAGAAGGTGTTATTTCTACACATTCATGTTTAGAATAGGAGCTGCCAGATGGTTCAAGCACACTCTTAGTATGCTCTTTTGATGCAAATGATGAAGCAGTTTATAATGAATACTCTACTATGTTTCTCTCCTGTTCTCTTCAAAGCTACAGTCAGCTTTTTCAGAGACAATAGACAAGAATAACAGTAAAGGATTGACCATGTCACAATTAGGAGCAGGTGCAGAACACCAGGAGAAGAAGAGGAGTGAAATGGTGCCAGGGAGACATTCTCTGCACTGTGTCTCATATCATATCATCATATCATATCATATCACATCACATCATATCATATCACATCACATCATATCATATCATATCATATCATATCATATCATATCATCATATCATATCATATCACATCATCGTATTATATCATATCACATCTATCATATCAATCATATATCATATAATATCATATATTTACTATATTCTATAGTATTATATTTCCTATTTTTATATATATGTAAGGTCCAAAGGAATGAATACTTGCTAATAAAGGATGTGCCTGGTGCATCTTCTAGTTTAACTTGCTCCTACAAAAACAGTTTTGAAAACTTAGGGACCTGCATTGTAATTCAAACCTGAGAAAAACATATGACACAGTAATTTACATAAATATCTCCTTAGATCAATTAGGGTACTAATATAAATGTATCTACATCATGGCATTAGACAGTTCATGAGTTCCTTGAAATGCCATAAGTAAATGACAGCATTTCTGGTTTTATTATTTGACTGGCTAGAACAGTTTGAACAAAAAAAGAATGGAGGTAAGATGGCAAACAGATGAAAACTTAGATGTGTATTTTGGACCGACTTGTAACTTGTTTAGTCTCAGTTACCTCTACTTGGATTTATTTACTTTAAGTATATAATGTGTGATCTTAACTCTTTTTCATAATTCACTTAAATCATATACTGGAGTACAGAAACGGGCTAATTAATAGTTTCCAGAAATTTTTTTCTTTTTATCTGCCTCTTCTTCACTTTTCACCTGCTATTGCCCATTATCTCACAGCCTAGTTCTGACACAGGTATCCCCAAGTTTCTAAACCACACTCAGCTGATGTTCTCTTACAGTGTGTTTATGTATTTACCTATTTGTTCATTTATTTCTTGCCATGTAGACTGTCAATGACAAATATTTTAAAAAATTAATAATTTTATCCTCCTCATATTTGCATTATCACCAGTCATAGGCTTTGCTGCGAACTGTGGACTGCTGCCAATATCACAGAGAATAACGAGATTCATTAGATGAAGTCTACAAAGTTATATAAACCATACATGAAGTGGGGGAGTCTCAGCAATTTTTTAATATATTTCAAAAGACCTAGATCAAGCAGGTGACCTGGAGATAAATTAAATGGGAAGGACTGAGCTACTCAATGTTTTTTTTGCCTCAGTCTTTACCAGCTTTCAAGAATCCCAACACACTGAAACCAGGGTAAAGAGGGGGGAAGGTAAGAGAGTACTGAAAGAAACTAGGCATACATAAAGCCCTGCCATGTTGCACCGTTGTGGAAATTGTTCATATCACTACAAGGCGGCTCTAGAGAATTTGAAAGGTCATGGTGATTAGGAGGAGTTCCTGAAGACTGAAAGTGAGTAACTGCAAGAGTAAATATCACTTCTGTCTTGAAAAATTATGAGAAGGAATACCTACTAAACTGCTGGCCAG
>JAWWMP010000348.1:2041-12995 GCA_035047865.1 Dendrocincla tyrannina
TATCTATTTATTTCGGTCAGTTACTGTGATTATTTCGCCTTTTATTTATCTATTTATTTCGGTCAGTTACTGTGATTCTTTCCCCTTTTATTTATCTATTTATTTCGGTCAGTTACTGTGATTATTTCGCCTTTTATTTATCTATTTATTTCGGTCAGTTACTGTGATTCTTTCGCCTTTTATTTATTTATTTACTTATTTATTGTGAGCTTTTGCCTTTTATTCATATATTTATTGTGGCTTTTGCTTTTTTATTTATATAATTTTTGGCTTAGTCGTTTGCCCCCGTTATTGATTGGTTTGCCCCCGTTATTGATTGGTTTGCCCCGTTATTGATTAGTTTGCCTTTTATTTTGTTTAATTATTAGTGATTTTTCCCTCCTTTCTCCCTATATTACCTCTCTTCCCCTCCACTCCTGTCGCTCCGGAGGTGGAGGCTGTGCCAACCCCTCACCTGGCGCATTCCAGGCGTTTGGAATCCCTTCCCTCCCCTGGCCCCTTCCCGCAGGAAGGGCTCCCATTCCCAAGGGAATCCCCAGGGAAGCACCGGGGGCATCAACTCCTCATCCTCCTCTCCTCCCCCCTGGAATCACGGACAGGGATAACCAGGTGGGAATGGCAATGGGATCATGGGCACATCCCTTGGGAATGACCCGGTGGGAATGGCAATGGGATCATGGGCACATCCCTTGGGAATGAGCCGGTGGGAATGGCAATGGGATCATGGGCACATCCCTTGGGAATGACCCCCTTCAGGCTCCCTGGGGCTCATCCCTGACTGGGAATCCCTCCTGGAACTGGGAACTGACTCTCCTCCCCAACTCTTGTGCTTGGGAAAAGCAGGACAATCCCTGTTTTCCGGGAATTCCGAGGAAAATCCGTGCTGTTCCCGGGGGTTGAAGCTTTGCTGGCAACGCTGGGGAACCACCAGTGCCTTGGGAAGGCTGGAGAGAGGGAGGAGGAGGAGGATGGAGCTGGAGGAAGAGCCAGGAAAAGGGTGAGAAACCACCACAGTTACTTTAATTCCTTCTGCTCGTTGTGCCATGGGTTAATTAATGTAATTGTGATGAATGAATTAATTGTGATTAATGACTCGCTGTTCCCCTGTGCTGCCAGGAGAGCCCTGAACTGACTCTGTTACAAGCTGAGATGCCCTAAATGATTAATTTATTATTTATCCCTGAGTTTCAGGCAGGCAAATCCCTTCCAAATCCTTTCCTCCTCTTCCTCCAGGAATCTGGAGGGGCTCTGGTTCTGTTGGACTCAACCCTTAAACCAGATATTATTAATTATTATTTATTATAATTGTTTGCTTGTCTAAACACAGAAGTGTTTTAACCTCTCAACTCCCTGTTTTCAGCACTTTAAATGACTTCCTTTAGCTCTCTTTGTCTACAATACACTTAATTTTTGCAGTTTTGATGATTTCCATGAGCTCCTTCTGCCTCAGGATATTCTAGGATTTCATTAATCCATTTTCAGGGTTGTTTTTTAATTGCTACTGGCATTTTCAGGTTAAACCCCTTTAGTTTGTGATGTGTTGCTTTGCCAGCACGGGAACCTTTCCCTGCTCCCAACCCCAAATAACCTGGAAGTGCCAGAGCCAATTTTTAATGACCTGCTGGGGCAAAACTTTCTCCACGATTTGCTGCCAAGGTGAATAAACCTTTCCAAAGCTCCTGCTGCCCATTCCACGATGTTTGGGGTCTCCAGGGATAAGAACTTGGCTTGTGGAGTGTCCCATGATTGTTTGCAAAAGGTGTTATGGCATGTGAGGAATTGATGGGGACTTGGAGGAGTTGTTATCCCTGGATTTTGGGTGTGGTGTTTGCCCGGGAAGAGGAAACAAAGGAAAACCCTTTGCTTGATTTGGGAATGTAACAGGAGGGTTGGGTGTAGATTTTGCCCCTGGATCCCTGGAAGTGTCCAAGGCCAGGTTGGAGCACCCTGGGCTGGTGAAAGTTCCCCCTGCCCATGGCAGGGGGTTTGGAAGGAGATAATCCTTCAGATCTGCTACCTGTAGGTCGGGATTGGGATCATCTGGGGCTGTTCCCCCACCAGGAACTTGGTTGGGGACAGGGCTCCTCCCTTAGGGGGAATGGGAGCAGAAGGGATGCAGGAACAGAAAGGGGAAGGGTTTGGGGTGGCCAAAATCTCCACGTTGATCAGATTTCCTTTCAGGGGCTGGGAATGGGTTCTGTCCCTCTGCTTATCTGTCCCTGATAGGGAAAGGAGGAGGTTCCATGGAATTTGGGATGAGTCAGGGAAGCTCTGTTTGCTGGAGGGGATGAATCAGTGACACACTTGGCAAAAGTCCAGAGAGCAACAAGAAAATGGGGGGGAAAAACAGATTTATCCCATTTGACTGGTAGCAAAGTGAGGCATTTTTTGGTATGAAGTCATAGTTGGCTCAAGGAGAGAGCAGATCCTTCCTCAAAGCCCTTAAAAAGGAGGGTAAAACTTCTGCAAGCCCTAAAAAAACCCCAGGTTTAAAAGCCCTAAAAAAGGGAGGTTAAAAGTCCTCAAAGCCCTAAAAAAGGGAGGTTAAAAGCCCTAAAAAAGGAAGATTTAAAAGCCCTAAAAAAAAAAAAAAGGTTAAAAGTTCTGAAAGCCCTAAAAATGCAGCTTTAAAAGTTCGGAAAGCCCTAAAAGAAGGCTGGTTAAAAACCCTAAATAAAGCAGATTCAAAAGTCCTGCAAGCCCTAAAAAAAAGGCAGTTTAAAAGTCTTGAAAACCCTAAGAAAAGCAGGTTAAAAGCCCGAAAAAAGACAGGTTTAAAAGTCCTACAAGCCCATCTAAACTCAAGTTGCAAATCCTGACCCCCAGAACATTCCGATGGAAGGCGTCCCTTCCCATGGGAGGGGTTGGGATGAGAGGATCCTGAAGGGCCAACCCAACCCGTTCCCTGATGGATCAGGGACAGTAAGAGGGACCTGCTGTGACCTCAGACCTCCTGAAAGCCCCACAGGAGGTCCCAGCTGGTCTGTGTGGTCTGTGCCAGGGCAGGGCCACAGCATGGATTTGGGCTGGAATTTGGTGGCATCTCCTCTGGGTTCCCTCAAGGAGCCCTCCCTGCTCCAGAAACCCCCCATGTGCATCCCATGGGATGCCCAAAGAGCCTCCTGGTGACCTCCGTGGAGTCCTCCAGGAGCAAATCCCACCTGGGGTGGTGCAAGGCAGAGAATTTAGGACTTACTGACTGCCAGGACAAAGATGGCAAAGATACCAACCACCTGCCAGAGCCGCAGCCCCCAGATCACCACGGTCTCCGAAGTCACCGGGTCCGGCTTCTTCTTGGGGGGTTCTGTGGTGGCCTGGGAAAAGGGGACAGGAAAAATTACCCAAAGGTGCTTTTTGGGTTGAGGTTCCAAAGAACAGCAAGATGCCAATAGCCCTGGAGATGTTTAGGATAATTTGGGGCTCTTTGAGGATTACAGGGCTCAATGAAGAGTTGACTCCAAAGTTTTACCCATTTTTAAATATATCTGCAGTTTTATCATTACAAAGTAAATCTTGTTGCTGTTTTCAAAGCTCCAGCTTTTTTTTAGAGAGCTCATTTCTCAGGGCCAGGAGGAAATGGTTTGTGGTTTATACCCCTGACTTTAAGAGGGGTTTAAAACTCGGCTTCAAAGGAAAATGGGGGGGATTATTTCTTTCTCGAGAGGTTGCACTGGGGTGGTATCTGCTCTGCAAGGGTTGGGTAAAGAGGAAAAGAGCCAGACACTTCCTAAAGTTGGGAACAGAGAGGGACCACACAAACATCAGAGCAGGGGACAAGGGGAGTGGGGGCAGCCCAGGCCACCAGACATCATAAAACCTGGAATGGTCTGGGTTTTGAGGGACATTTAAAGCCCATCCAGTGCCACCCCCTGCCATGGGCAGGGGCACCTTCCACCAGCCCAGGTTGCTCCAAGCCCCATCCAACCTGGCCTTGGACACTCCCAGGGGCAGCCACAGCTTCTCTTTCCCATTCTCCCAGCCAGGAATTCCTTCCCCATATCCCATCTAGCCCTGCCCTCTGGCAGTGGGAAGCCATTCCCAGTGGCCCGCACCCACCCCTGTGGAAGGCTGATGGGATCTGAAAGCCCTTCATTTCTCCAGCCCCCTCCCAGACAGTCCCATGAGATTCCCTGCCCTTCCCAGTGCTCTCCGAGCCCTCTGTAATGGATATCCCGGAGCGAATCCGAGCTGGAGCCGCTCTCCAATTACTCCTCTCTGTGCAACACAAACCATTTTCTACTCTCTCCCTAATGCAGGTTGATTGCTGCCGTGTCTGGAGTGCTTCTCCTCCCAGGAGATCCCATTCCCAGGCCAGCTGTGGTGCACACTGTCCCTTCCAAGCTTTCCTGGCTGCTTGGGGCTGGCCCCATCCCATTGGAATTTGGGGCATCTCCCCCTTCCCACAGCACAGGGACTGGATTAAAAACCTGAATGGCTATTAAGGGAAAAGGGAAGTCTGGCCAGAGTGGTGAGGTCTTGTAGAGGCACCTGGGACACCCAAAGAGGGAGGAATGTGAGGTCTCTGATGTGGAAAGGCCTCCCTTTCCAATTCCAGGATTTATTTTGACTTCTTCAGCAGCAAAGAAAAGGAACTGAGGAAGCTGCAGTGGACAGAAGGCCCAGGGGGAGGGATCAGGGCACTGATTTAGGGTCAGAAATTTCTCCAATTACATGTGCCGACCCCAGAGACCTAAATTTCCTTCCTGCCTGGAATTCAGCTTTCCTTACTCGGGACCCCAGGATGGGTTACCCTCTAGGGAAGCCTCAGACTGACTCCCAGGAGATGCTTCATTTGCAGCACTTGGAGGGATTTGGTCATTTGGTGGAGCTCAGGATGGATGTTTTCTTCCAGGCTTGTCTCTGGTGGACAGCTGGGAAGGGGAGATGGATATTGCAATAGATTTCTCAGGGAGGTGGTGGAATCCCCATCCCTGGAAGTGCTCAGGAAACGACTGGATGTGGCACTCGGTGGTTTAGTTGACGTGGTGGTGTTTGGTTAAAGGTTGGACTTGATCCTGAAGGTCTTTTCCAACCTTAAGGAGTGTGTGTGGTAGGAATTCCTTTGGTATTTAAATATCCTCCAGTCTAAGGCGTGAGGGAATGATGGAAAATCTCTTGGACTAGTAAAAGGTTGGGAAGACAGAAAGGGCAGGGAATTGCTGGCATCAGGTCTCCAGAAATTGTGAAATTCAGCAGGATGGTCTGAGGCTCTGGGTCACTGTGGAAGCTCCTGTTTCCCATCAGGACCAGCAAAGACAATGACTGGAGCACTTCCTACCAGTTCCTGGGCAATTCTGGAGGAATTGTAGGTGAGGAACAGAACTTGGGAAATGCTGATTTGTGCTGGGAAATAAATGTGAAGATTGGGAGCCGTTGGTTTGTGCCTGGGAATAAGTGTTGGGATTTGGAATCCCTAGTTTGTGTTTGGCCATCAGTGTCAAGAGAATGGAATGACTGGAGTGGGAATGAAGGGATAAGATGGAAGGAAGGGAAATGAAACTGGGACAAGGTGATTTATGTGCAGGGAAGGGGAAAAAAAGCATCCAGAGTTCCATCAAAGGTGATGGAATGTGGTGTAGAAGTGGAAGATGGAGGGGGGGAAAAAACCACCCAGAATTCCATAAAAAGGTGATGGAATGCACTCCAGAAGGGGAAGATGGAGGGGGAAAACCCACCCAGAATTCCATAAAAAGGTGATGGAATGTGGTCCAGAAGTGGAAGATGGAGGGGGAAAACCCACCCAGAATTCCATAAAAAGGTGATGGAATGCACTCCAGAAGGGGAAGATGGAGGGGGGGAAAACCCACCCAGAATTCCATAAAAAGGTGATGGAATGCACTCCAGAAGGGGAAGATGGACATGGCTTTATCTATGCAAATCAGTGGCACTGAACAAAAGATTCCAGAGGATTGGAGGGAGGAGGGAAATTTTCACATTTTAGGAATGTTGAAAATGAAGGAAAGAGGCAGCGTTGGCAACATTCAGGTGGCAATCCCACAGGGAAAGGCTCTAGAAGGGGAGAAAATGGGAAGGTAACAAAGGAAAAGGTGCAAACACACCTGGGATCAAGCTCAGTGTGCACAGGGCAGTGAGGAATTTGGGATCCCAGGAGGAACTGGAAGGGAGCAGAAAGGGATAACCAGGAAGCTCTGCGTTAACAAAGGGTGTAATTGTGATATAGAAAAGAGAGAATTATGGGTTAGTGGCCTGACCTGAAATGTAAAGGAGATAACGATGTAGGGCTTGGTGAATATTCCAAGTGAAGTCCCAGCTGGAAAACAGCTGGAATAGAGCCCAGTGCCCAAAAGGAGATGAGATCCCTGTGTAGGGAAGGGAAACCAACTCCCAGCCCACACCAGGGACAAACACTGGGGCCAAGGGTGGACTGAGCAACCTGGGAGAGTGGAAGGGGTGGAACTGGATGGACTTTAAGGTCCCTCCCACCCCAAACCACTCTGGGATTCCAGGAGTGATGCAGGGCTTGGAATGAGTGGAGGCTCAGACACCCCGATCACTTGTTGGTGCCAATATTGTGTACTTTTGTGTGAAAACCCTCAGGTTAAATCTCTCCCTCTGAAGAAAATCATTTTACCCTGATTCAGGCACTTAAAAATGTGTGGGACAAGTAGTTAAGCCTGGACTAATTAATCCAGGCTTATTTCTGAGTGAAAGTGGCTCTTAATTAAGGTGATTCCTTGGGGAAACCTCTCTGGATGTGATGAATAAATGATTCTTTCTCAGCAGAGCCTCCAGGGATCAGCTCAGATTTGGGTGTCCAGTTTCTCCATGCTCAGTTTAGGGCAGAGAAATCCTGTCCTTGCTATCCAATTCTTCGCTTGATCCCTGGGATGAGGAGCAGGGAAGAGGATTTTGGGGATGTCCCAGGGATCAAGTGGCTCCCTGGCAGGGGCTGGGGGCCAATTGATGTCTCATATTTTGGGGTTTGGGGGTGGGGGAACTAAAGGAGGAGCCAAGGTTGGACTTTATTGATATTCTGACCTTTTTTTTTCCCTTCTCCAAGTGCCTGGTAAGGGGTGGGAGGAGAAAAAACTGCTCCTTAAGGAGCTGGATCTGCCCTGGCATTGGAAACTCAGGGCTGCAAAACATCTCCCAAACCCCCCAAACATTCCATTGTTCCCGGGCAAGGTGCATTTTTAGGTCAGAACAGTCTGACACTGGTTCTAATTTAAACCAAATAATGAAAAATATCGTGATTAGTCTGCTCTGATTCAGCTCAGGCAGGTGGAACCTGTCAGTGGTGGGAGGGGGGAAGCAGAGGGATCATTCCCGATGGAAAAGGAGGTGGTTGCTGCAGAGAGGAGTTTTATTTGCTTCATGGAGCAGCAGAGAAGAAAAATGGCAAAAGGGACCACTCTTTGAGGTCTCTTTTTTAATGGCCCTTCTAATTAGGCTTGAGTGGTGTTGCTGTTTCCCTGCAGCAGGGCTGGCCTCTGAAAAACTAATAATATTTATTCCTAATTGCTTTATTTTTTGCACCACGGGGGGTTCAGGAGGCCTGAACTTCAAATAAAGGCACGAGAACGTTCTCTCCCTGCCTTCCCTTGGAAGCAGGGGTTGGAAAATCCCATAATGGGCATGCATGAAGGAAAGATGGATGTGGTGAGGGATCCAAACCCTCTGCAGGGCTGGGGAAAGCCTGGCAGAGTCCAAATGCAAATACAGGAACGGTCACAGAATCGCTGGGGTTGGAAAGACCTCCAAGATCGCTGAGTGCAAATGGTTAATTATAATAAATAATTGATCTAAGGCTTCCCAGGTCAAGGACAAGGTGATAGGATTGTATGTTTGGGGAAAAAAGGAGTATAATGCCTGCCAAACCCCCTGGGATAGACCACAGGCTCAAGGAAGTGCCTTAAATAAGGAGAGACATTTCCCTGTGCTTTCCCAAAGCAAAGCCCTGAGGGTTTTCCTGTTATGATGCTGCAAAAATGATTCCTTAAGCTATTCCAGGTGAGGTTGGAAGGGGCTTGGAGCAGCCTGGGAGAGTGGGAGGTGTCCTTGTCCATGGCATGGAATTGGATCATCCTTCAGGTCCCTTAAACCCAGACCAGTGTGGGATTCTCAGCCCTGATTTTCAGCTCTGGGATTTTAAGCCTTGGTCCAGAAGAGGATGAACAAAGGAAGGGATGGGGGTTATACTTGACGTTCAGAAAAGGGAATTTCTCTTCCAGAGGCAGTGGAAATGTGGATTTTCCTCCCTCCCTGTTTCCAGAGCATCCCTTGGGCGTATTGAAGGTGAGCAGTGTTATAACCTGCTGCCTCCTTGTCCCTCCTGCCCCGTGGGAGCTGCCTGCTCCTTAAAATGCATCATTTAACCCAACTGGAGCTCTGCAGAACGGTTGGGAAGGTGGGAAGCTGAGGAATGAACCAGTGCCATAGGAATTTCATGGCATGGGTGTGATTCTATGGGTGGTCTGAGCAGTGCTGGGAAAGGGGGAGGAGAAGGCAAAGCCACGTTCTGTTCTTCAGCTTTCCTGGTGCCACAGCCTTGGTGTGATGCTGGAAAAGGGCCTTTTCCCAAACTTCCAAGGGTTTCTTTAGCACCTGATAATGTCTCAGCATGGGAATGATTTGTAAAGGTCTGGATATGGGCAGGTTTGGATGGGATCTTCGGAAGGAATTGTTCCCTGGGAAGGTGGGGAGGGGCTGGGATGGATTTCCCAGAGAAGCTGTGGCTGCCCCTGGATCCCTGGGAGTGTCCCAGGCCAGGTTGGAGCCACTTGGAAGATGTCCCTGCCCATGGCATGGAATTGGATCTTTAAGGTCCCTTCCAACCCAAACCATTCCATGATTCCCATTCCACCTTTAGCCCAGTTCCAGGATAACTTGCTAATCCTTGCACAGTTAAATTTCCAGCCCAGGGCACGGAGCTTCTCCCAGAAGGTCCCAGAAGGAACAAAGCTCTTTGACAATGCAACCCAATCCCATATTCCCAAGCTTTTATTGCCTCTTCTCTCCCAAGGGGAAAGCAGACAGGGATTTGAAAACTCTTGGCCACCCTTAAACAAAAGCATCTTCTTTCTTTACTTCTCCTTTCTGGGTTTTCTTTTAGCTGATTGAAATGTTGTGATGACCTTCTCTGTCTGCCTTGGTGGGCTGGCTTAGCATAAATCGAATTATTCAGGCTAATCCAATTCTCTAATTATTGAAAGTGAAAAGGCCCTGCAGAGCCTGATTTAAGTAAACCAGCCCCTGAAATCGCCCCTGGTTTATAACAAGTTTGGTAGTTTTGACATTTCTCTTTGCTTTGCTTTGGCACAAGGACAGTTCCTGCCCAGTGTGTGTCTGGAATGCAATGGAGGGGAACATCCTGGGGGGTGGATGCTGCGTCTGCACGGGCTCACTGGAGCATATTTTGGGAAATGTGCTCTGTAAGAGAAAGTTCTGCCTCGCTTGTCACCTTGAGGGAGGCTGAAAAAGTGGGAATAACACGTTCTGCTGCCTGGGTGGGAGTTTGAAAGGAGCTTGAGGTCCCTGCCTGCCTTGCTGGGGGTCTTATGACCCAATTAAATGGGATGGGTGGGAGAGCTGTTTGAAAATCTCCAATTAATTCATTGTAATGTGAGGGTTGGGCAGTGGTTGGCTCAGGGGCTGCAGAATTGTTGGCTCATTCCGAAGGGTTGTTTTTCCAGGCGGGATTCTCCCTTCTCAGCAGGGCTTGTGAAGCTGCTTTTCCCTCCTGGATCATCCCATCCTTTCCCGAGGGAGCTGGGGCCTGGGGAGTGCACAGTCATGCTGAGGGGAAAGCTCTGGAACTGAGCTGGGGGCAGGAATGACCCCTCAGAAGTCCCTGTTTGTGCAGAATTAGAGGAAATGAGGGAAGGGAAATGCAGCCCAAATAATTCCCAGGGGCAGGAGCATCCAGGGACGGGATCACCGGGCTCGTTCCCCTCTGCCACGTGACACTTGTTGGACATGCAGAGCTGGCCTAAAAATGCTGTGCCGTGACCTCAACCCTTTAAAAACTCCTTCTTCCCACCTTTTGGGCCCGCAGGAAGCACCAAGCACCTGCCAAAGAAGCCTCCAACCCCTTGGAGCCACCTGAACCCCCCTTCTTGTCCATCCTACCTGTCCTCCCTGGACAAACCCCATCCCTGGACCACCCCAAGCCCCAGGGATGCCCTTACCTCGATGAGCTGTGCCAGGGCAGCTCTGGAGCATGACCAGGCGAGGCAGGAAGGTCTCACCCAGGAGAGGGGATGCTGCCAGGCTGGATCCCAAGCCATCTTCTCTTCCCAGGGTTTTTTCCAGCTCCTGGGCTGAGCCCGAGGCAGGGCAGGTTATGAATAAGCCAGGCAGCTCTCAGCAGCCCTCAGCATTTCCCAGCAGCCGCCTTGTGCTCTCCCAGCCCTTCTCTCCTGCCTCCCTCTCCATCGCAGCAGCCACGGGGCTGACGCCGGGGAGTCATTCATTAATTAATTAGCCCGGTGTCACTTACAGAGCTCGGCTGCTGCTCAGGCCAGGCTTGGGGAGGGGGGATGCAGGAGAGAGCAGCGCTGGGAGCTCTCCCTGCTCGCCCAGAGGAAGGAGAGTCGCTTGTTAAACCCCTGATTTCCTGATTTATTGTGTTTCTCCCCAGCTGCCTGAGCCATTCCAGCTCTTCTTTTGTTCCTGGTTTGTTGAGGGAATTCTCTTCTCTTAATAAAAAAAAGGGCTGAAAGCCAAGCTGGTGCACCGGCAGCATCAGAGGTACAGGAGATGTGTTGGATATCCTGGGATTTTTAAAGCATCTTGGAATCTGAAGGATCTTGGAGTCTGAAGGATCTGTTGTTACAGGCTGCAGTTTCACCTGGGCTTCAGGGAATTGTAGATTCCCAGAGTGGGATGGGTTGGAAGGGACCTTAAAGATCATCCACTTCCAACCCCCCTGGACACCTCCCACTATCCCAGATTGCTCCAACCTGGCCTTGGACACTCCCAGGGATCCAGGGGC
>JAWWMP010000349.1:0-12981 GCA_035047865.1 Dendrocincla tyrannina
GGGCTCCGCGCCGCGCGCGCCGCGGGGCAGCGACAGCTCCACATCGATGGTGACACCGTCCATCCTCTCCGCGGGGCACTCCCGGCCCAGGCACGGCCCGCACAGCACGGAGGCGATCGCCAGCAGGCCGGCCGGCCAGGGGCTGCCAGCGGGGCACATGGGGACCCCCGTGGGGGCTCCGCGTTCCGGGGGCACCGTCGGGCGGCGCTGGCCGGGCCGGGCAGGGGGAACCGCGGCGGGCCCGGCGATTCCGGGAGGAGGAACCGGGGGAGGCGGGACCGACCCGCCTGCCTGCCTGCCTGCCCTCCTCCCTCTGCCCTCCTGCTGTCCCTCCCTGCTCCGCACCTTCCTGCCCTTCTCCCTCTGCCCTCCTGCTGTCCTCTCCCTGCCCCTCACCTGTCTGCCCTTCTCCCTCTGCCCTCCTGCTGTCCCTCCCTGCTCCTCACCTTCCTGCCCTCCTCCCTCTGCCCTCCTGCTGTCCCTCCCTGCTCCTCACCTTCCTGCCCTTCTCCCTCTGCCCTCCTGCTGTCCCTCCCTGCTCCGCACCTTCCTGCCCTTCTCCCTCTGCCCTCCTGCTGCCCTTTCTTTCCTCACCTCCCTGCCTGCCCTTCTGCTTGCCCTCCTCCTCCCTTTCTCCTCCCTGTCCGGCGGGCTGCGGGGATGCTCCCTCTCCTCCAGCTGCTTTGCCGGCACCAAGGGCTCTTCTTGAGCATCAGGCACAAAGGCAGAACCACCCGGTGAAATTCTGGCTTGATTGGGCTACTGTGGTTTTGCCCGCAGTCAGATCCAACTGAGATCCACTTTTGGACACTGTAATGAAAATTACTAATAAGCATATCCTGGATTAAGCGGACATGGACGTATTTCCATGTCTGTGTAAGATACTCCTTGCTACCTGAGCAATCCTGTTCAAATCATAGCCAAGCACAGCGTGTTTGCAGAATGGGAGTTGTACAGAATAGCCTGTCTACTGGGACCACTGACTGGTGGCTTAGCCATTCTTCCCTCAGCTGTCTCCATGGAATTGCTTGCTTAAGTAATGTTTCTTGCTTGGAAATTTTTCATTTCCTCTTTTAATTTTTTTTCCAATTATTTTTTGGGTAATGTTTAGGCTTATGAGTAGCCCAGAGACAAAGGAATTGCAAAGAATAAAAGGATTACAAAATATATTCCTTCTTTTTCAGGAAAGCGACCTTTTATTTTAGTTTCCTGTAAATAAAAGACATATTCTTTTTAGAGATGGTACATTACCTGAGGAGATAACAAAGGGCAGGTTATTTTATATATTATAATGGTTAGATGCCAAGGATGGATGTTCTTGATGCCCAGTCAGTCTTCTTTGTTAGCACAGCTGGGTTTTGACTTTTTTCCAGACATGACTGTTCTAAGAGACTGAGCTCACCACCTCATTTGCATCAAATGGCCATTTTGGGGCAATTCCTAAAGTTTGGTTGTGATTCTTGCTGGAATGTTTTTACTGAATTTTTCAGCTGCACTTGTTTAAGATGATATTTCTAGCCAGGCATCTCTCTTTTGGTAAACATAACACTCACTGGTAGCAGAAAAAGTTGTAAGAGAATGTGGACATTTAAGGTGTCACCTATTAACTGCATCACACAGTGAATGAACAATGGGAATGAAAACTAAAAGCAAGCCCAGGTGTTACCCCTGTTATGTGTTAGACCGAGTTGCAGCTGCCACCTGCCTTTGCTTACATCGTGGTGGTGGAAGAAGCCAAGCAGAAAGAATAGGAAAAATAAGGCTAAAAGTCTGGCTGGGATGGTGGAGGATGAGGTAACTGGTTCTTCACCAGGACTGTTGAGATAGCGTTAATGGTGTGAGGGTCCCATAATGATAGTGAATGTGAAAATATGCCTCGCTCCAGCCACCATGGCTGATTTCTTTTTGCCTCTTCTTGGTAGGGCAGATGCAGAGGCTTAGCCTCCCTGGGGAGACCAGAAGCAAATCAGTCAGGCTGCTGAGATGCAGAGAAGCCAAGGCCCATCAAAAGTTATGCAGAAACCTCATCCGCTGGCTAGGAGCGAGCCAGCCTTGCCCAGCAGCTGCTGTACTCACTTGACCACTGAGATGGGAAGGAAAGGAGGCTGAGAGAGGGAGAATGGTGGGACCCCATCGACTCTGTTCATTGGTGCTGTGTCACTAAAGGTGTTTTCCTGATTCTGTAGAGCATCCCTCTGCTTGGGAGCCAGTGCTCTACATGGTGAAAACATTTGGGCACAAATAGGATGAACTTCTATTGTAACCTATTCTACTGGGTTACAGAAGTACATAGTAGAGCATACAGCCTATAGCTAGCCAAAAGTGATGTTGGATTGGGTTGAGGTGCAGTTCTCACAAAATAGGAGCATTTTTTTGTGTGTTAAATTAAACCTTGGTGACAGTTAGCAAAGGCAGTCAAGAAAAATGGTGCTGAGTTCAGAGCAGAGATTTTGATTACAATGGGGCTTCGTGCATGAGCAGAGAACAGGCTCACTCAGAAGCTAGCACGCACCAGTGCTGTTCCTGTCATAGACGGTGCTTCTGTCATAGACAATTGCGTGATGTCATTGCCGAAAGGGCTGTCAAATGTGAAAATAATGTCTGAAATCTCAAAGTATATTTCCTTCTCATTTTCACTTGTGTGGTTTTGGCTTGCATTTTTTTCTCTTTTTCTTAAGCCTGAGCTGCCCGTGAACTTTTGATCTGGGCTGCTTTTCCCTCACTCCTGGCACACTTGTATATAAGGGCAGGTGGTGAATGGATGTTGCCCACACGACTGCTCTGTGCCCAGCACTCTGGGATTTGGCAGGTTTGCCTTAGAACAAAGTAATTAATATCTGCAATTAAATAAATCACAGAATCAGAGATTGTTAGGGTTGGAAGGAACCTCTGGAGATCATCCAGTTCAACTCCCCTGCCAAGACAGGGCCACCTAAAGTAGGTGATACAGGAACACACTCAGGTGTGTTTGAAACTCTCCAGAAAGGAAGACTCCACGACCTTCCTGGGCATCTGTGTCAGTGCTCTGCCACCCTCAGTGTGGAGAATTTCTACCTCATGTTGAGATGGAACTTCTTGTGCTTTAGTTTAAGGCCATTGCTCCTTGTCCTGTTGCTGGGCACCACCGAAGGCTCTGGGGCCATCCTCCTAGCACCTGCCTTTGACACATTTATATGCATTAATGAGACCACCCCTCAATCTTCTCTTCTCTAGACTAAACAGGCCCAGCTCCCACAGTCTCTCCTCATAACAGTGTAATAAGTATGTATATGATTTGTACCAGTAGGGAAACAAATGGTTTTATTGCACCCTCATAAAACAATAAAACCAACTGTTGTAAGGTCATCAGTTTCTCTAAACCTTTATCAACGAATAACTGAATTATGGTGAAAAGTTATCAAGACACTAAATTGTACATCACCCCCCAAATTCCCGTCCCTCCTTTAACAAGGAATACTTGAATTACGGTGGGAAGTTAGCAAGACACTAAATTGTAATGTAGTAATTAACCAGTTGTAAAAATAATGACTTAACTGTAGCCTTATAAGGAGAAGTATGTAAAATTCATATGTATACCATGCAATGAATATGTATAAAGTGGCTGGATAAAAGCCACACACACGAGTTGGTGGAGCGAAGACTCCCCCCTCGTGTCCAGGCCTGCATCGTTCTTACCACATAATAAACCTTTTATTATAAAAATTCATTTGGTTGAGACTGTTTCTCACAACAGAAACGCTCCAGATCCCCTCCTCATCGCTGTGGCCTTTGCTGGGCCCTTTCCGTATCTCCGCGTGCTGAGGAGCCCAGAACGGGGCACACTGTTCCAAACGCGGCCGGATAGGATGACTCACCCCGGCCTGCTGCCCGGGCTCGACCAGCGATGCTCCCACACAGCAGGCCCAGGCCCAGGCCCAGCTCCATCCCCGGCCCCATCCCCGAACCAGGGCCAGGCCTAGCTCCAGCCCTAGGCCCAGCCCCACACGACAGGCCCAGCTCCATCCCCCGGCCCCGGCCTAGCCCCAGCCCCAGCCCCAGCCCCAGCCCCAGCCCCAGCCCCAGCCCCAGCCCCAGCTCCCTCCCCCGGCCCAGCCCCAGCCCCAGCCCCGCCCGCCGGGCGGGAGGAGCCGCCTGCCCCGGCGCTGCCGGAACGCCGTGGGCGGGCCGGGCGGGGCGGGCAGCGCGGCCATGGGAGCGGAGCACAGCGCCGAGGGCCAGGGCCGCCCGGCAGAGCCCGGCGCCGCAGGTCCGTGGGGATGCGCGGGTCGGTGGGGATGCCCGGGTCGGTGGGGATGCGCGGGTCGGTGGGGATGCCTGGGTCCGTGGGGCCGAGGCCGTGGGTCGGTGGAGCCCGGGGCCCGGCGCTGTGGAGCGGGGATCGGGTGTTTAACTGGGTCCCTGGGCCCTTCCCGGGCCGGGCCAGCAGAGGTGGGAGCACACGGGGCGCTGGTGTGAGAAATAAAACACCATGGTTTTATTGCAAGCGAATAGTTCATTAACTCAGGGATTTTTTTTTTTTAGGCGTGCCGCGAAAGCTGCAAGGCACCAGGTGCTGTGTGGGGCTGGTGCCAGGGACAATTCGCGTTCGGGAGTAGGGAATTATGACACTGGATAAGGATACGGCCGAAGCAAGCGCTCGCCATGTGGCAGGCCCTTTGTGTGCAGAGGAAAGGGGTCATTCTGACCAGGAGACCCTGCCCAGGGGGCACACCAAACCCAGGCCCACTCCTCTCATTGTGCTAACAAGGCAGGACTCTTGGGACACATAAAAAGCCTGATTTTTGGGGTGAGGGGGTGCTTTTCGGACCTTCGTGACCTGAGCACCCAGCACGTGCTAGAATAGAAACTTTCCTTTGCTGCTACACTTCTTCTTTGTCTGACAGATATTTGTATCTTCTCTAAATTGAATAAAAGATATTTTCGTCACACTGGGAGGGGAGGAGCGAGGAGGACGTCAGTGGTTGCAGGTGTTTCGGGAGCAGCTGTTGCCCAGTTTGGAAAGAGGGGGAAAAAAGCTTGGAGTCTTTCAGTGATCTCGATAATGTATTTGTACTATAAAAAAGCACACCTGTACAATGTTAAATGATTCTGATGGAATCTGCTTATAAATTTGATTGTTCCCTCTCCCTCCCATATCCTTACAGCATCTTCACTGCCAGCCAAGCAACGTGCAAAAATGGACGACATTGTTGTGGTAGCCCCAGGAACGCAATCCTCACGGAATGTCAGCAACGACCCAGATGTCATAAAACTGCAGGAAATCCCAACTTTCCAGCCCCTTTTGAAAGGTAGGTGGTTGTTCTTCCTCTGTTTTTAAAAGCTGTCCTTTTTTTGTATCTAATGGAGTGTGTGCTTTGTGTATCCTGAGGTTCCTACTAAAGTTCATATTTCTGTCCCTTTTTTCACTACCCATCTTGTTTTAAACCTTACTTATTCTTGCTCTGTCCCAGCCTTCTAAGCGGTGGATGAACTGTTTTAGAGGTGTGCTAGTAATATCTTTAGTGGAACCACCTACTGTGAAGGCAGAACAGTTCCAAGCATACCAGCTTGCCCTGTATGATTGGTTGATGAGAGATGCTATGTTACATTCTAGTGTATAATGGATCACAGTCTGCAGTTTTGTTCTGGTCTCCTAAAAACAGTTGTGTGTTACTCTCTGAGAGTCAAAACATACCACGTGTATGCATTCAGTTGCTTGAAATGAAGATATCTTGTGGGAGTTTCCAACGTGGAGCAGATTTTGTTCTTGTTTTTTGGGGTGGAGTAGATGGACTGAGACTTTTCTTTTTTTCTTTTCCTTCCACTGTTTTGTTTTTTTTTTTCATCCCCTGCACTCATTCTTTTTGCTTTCTATTCTGTTCAAAAGGAAGTGAAGATTTCAATCAAAATTGTCAAGCCTACAGTTCAACAAAAAACATTCATGCATTTTGTGGCCTGGCTTCTAGCTATGTATTGTTGAGGAGAGTGCACAGTGTCATTAGTATCTGAAAGTCCTTTAGGAAGGGAGATGTCTGGAGCAGCCTGCACAAATTGATTTGGTAAAAGCAGCCTCCTCCTGGGTTCCTCTCCCTGGAACAATGTGGATCAGCAAACTTGTGTGGATGTGCCGTGTAGTGGACACTCAGTGAGCCCCTGCTTTCTTGAAAATGCAAGGCCTGCTGTGTGTACATACATGGGCATCAGCACTTGCTCATGCCTTGCAGGTCTGCTATGACAGAGAGGACGGAGCTGGGATGTTTAGCCCTCCCTGCTGCTGGAAGAAAGGATGTGGTCTTGTACAGCTGAGGGTTTAGGTCACTGATTGGAGTGTCACTGATTCATGCATGGCTGCCGGGAAGTTATTGGAGCCACTTTGCCCTAAAGGCATCACTGGAGGTAACGTAGCATCACAAAATCACTTTTTGGCCAGAAACTCTCTT
This sequence comes from Dendrocincla tyrannina, assembly GCA_035047865.1. Classification (NCBI taxonomy): domain Eukaryota; kingdom Metazoa; phylum Chordata; class Aves; order Passeriformes; family Dendrocolaptidae; genus Dendrocincla; species Dendrocincla tyrannina. The sequence goes on from JAWWMP010000349.1 coordinate 6,420, forward strand.
CTTTTTTTCTGTTTATTTGTGTATGCCTACTACACAAGGACCCTAGAACATGACTAGAACTTGTGGATATTATGATAGCCTATCAGGCAAAGCATTTGGCATTTTATTGGGTACTGATGGATAGGCTCTAGATGTGTACAGCACTGGCTGCTGTGTCCAGCAGAAGAGGCAGAAAGGTAGGGAGGTCTTTGTAAGTCAGAACCAGGATCGTGCCAGTGATAGCTTGAAATGCAAATGCCGTAACTCAAATCCACAAAAGAAATGAGGAAGTTTTATTAGAAGAGTCCAAATTCAGACGATGCTACATCTGGCACTGCGGTTGTTGTGTAGGTGTAAGAGTGCGATGACAAAGAATTTCAGTTCCGCCTCAGACTGATGAGCAAACCTGGGTTGCACAAGACCTGTGGAAGGAAGTCCTGGGAAGTGGGACGAGCAATCACTTCCATAGGCAGTGTTCCTGTATGTGTGTTTGAGTCACAGTGATACAGGGCTTGAGGTGGGAAGTGAGGAAGAAGGGAGAACAGCAGCCATGTGGCTGAGATGGAAGAGTTGGAAAGCACTGCTTTTGGTGACCAATCCAGGTTCTTCAACTCCTAAACATGTGTGTTGTCTTGGTGACTGAGTTGCTTTTTCTGGTCTTGCTTTATATCTGAAGCTGTGGATGTATGACAGAAACCTTATTTTCTGTTTCTGTCACTTGGCCTGCTTTTTCCCTAGAGTCTCCTGAGACATGGTGACATGTGGTGACTGCTCAAGAGTTTTGCATGCTGAATCACTTTTGTGAACAGCTTTTTCAGCTACAAGTACTTGTTATTGCTTGGACAACCAGAGTGTCATACTTGGCGTTCACTATCAAAAGCAGTGTGGGCCTGGTGAGTGAATTGATTCTTGAGGGATTGTGGGTCTGCCACAGGCTCCCTTATCTGTACTCTTCATATGCAAGATTATTTTTTGGAAGAAGTTTCCAGATTTCAAGATTTTAGGAGCTAATTCTAAAAACTTGTGTCTTGTGATCTACCAGCTTGGAGAGCTGAAGAGGTGAACTTACAGTCCTTGTGGGCTTAATTTTTCTATTCAATTTCTCCTTGTCTAGGCAAAGCCAAGTAGTTTTATTTTGCTTTTAAGTCTCAAAAGAGGCCTAATAATTAAACAAATGGACTGGGAAAGCACATGGTTATGTAAACACTGAATGTTCCTGAGAGGCAAGAGCACTTTTTCGTCCTAGCCATATTGACTTGAGCTTGTGGTCAGTGGAGATGGAAATCTTTAGCATTGTGCACTCTTCACTTGGAAGAAAATGCCAGTGTCATGTCCATTGTATCTTTCATACTGGGTTTTCCTTGACTTCTACAGGAAAAATTGCACCTTAGAGTTACAGCTGTGAGCCCTTGCAAAAAGTCCCTCTATAGCTTTCTTGTAGGCTCCCTTCAGATACTGGAGGGCTGCTGTAGGGTTGTTCAAAGCCCTGTCCAACTTGATCTTGGAAGATCTGTCATGGTGAGACATCCGCAACTTCTTTGGGCTACCTGTGCCAGTGTCTTGCCACCCTCATCATAACAAAATTTTCTTCCTTTTGACCAGTCTAAATCTGGCCTCTTTCAGCTTAAAACCATTTTCCCTTGCCTTTTCATTACAGGCCCTTGTAAAAACTCTATCTTTCTTAACAATCTTTATTTGTTCTATGGAGGCTTTATTGGGAAAGAGACTTTTTCCTGCTTATGGCTAGAATTCTGTACTGGTGTAAGGTATTCAGCATGAAGAAGCAAAAGAAACAGAGGTTACTGTCTTACTGCAAAGTCCCTGTGCAAGCAGCAGAGCTTCTTTACACTGCTGTGCCTCCTCCCATCCTCATAGGGTTTTGCAATTAGTTTACTCTCCGATCTTGTTTCATGGTTTTTCAAGTTAACCTGGTGTTATCGTGCCCATTTGAGACATCCTGACTGGTTGACAAAAGCTGCCAGATAGGCAGTGACTTTCAGCTTCTGCTAATAGGGCAGGGAGGACCTTCCTCTAGGTGGGTCTCGTACATTAGAATTAGCCTGTAACTAAAACAACACCTGTAGTAATTGGAAAAAACCTTTTGGTAGCCCGTCCCCTGTAAGTATTGGCTATGTTTTTGTGCTGCCATTTTCCTTGTCCTGTCCTCGTTTGGAGGGAGTGGTTACCAGCATCCTTTAGAAGCGTGATAGTCAGCATGAGTGCTGCATACCGTGAGTTCTGAACTCGGGCTTGCAGTTATTTGGAGGTAATTCAACAGCTCTCTTGTGTTCTGAGTTACCTACAGAGGAAGTCTTAATACTAAAATAATATTTTTAAAGCTAGACAGTTATTAAAGTTGTTGCTAATTCGTGCTTGGCCTACTGCATAAGAATGTGATGAAAATTTTCTTTTTGTTTTGTCTGATGGTCTTTTGACTGTTTCATACAAGTTCCCATGAGAGCGGTTCTGTGAGTTAAGCAATGTGCTGATATGCAGCTGGAGACTGTGGCTTATGAACAGTTCGGCTATGTCATGTGCAAGTTGCATTTATCATCATGTGTAGCATGTCATAGGAACTCCTGATCCCTCCAGCACTGAAAGAAAAAAAAAGAGGGGTTGCTGAGACTTACCTGCATTCCCAGGCATATCACATAGGTGAGAGGTGTCTCCTCTGCAGAGCTGCAGGAAGTTACTTCTGCACTCCATTCCTCTGTCGAACATAGATGGTCTTCATCTTGTAGCTTTACAAAGGACATTGTGTGCAGCTCATTAGCATCCTCTAGCCCAAAATAACTGGATTCTTATCCTACAAATAATACTGCTGTGTTTCTGAGAATAGCAAAGCATGGGAAGAGGTTGCTCAGTAAGGCTGTCACATTTCTGTTCTTAATGTTTTTAAGGGCACGTTAAGGAAAGATCTATCAGTTATGTACTGGAAGTGAATACATATGGCTAACACGGTGAGATCTTTACTTACTATACTGCCTGTTACTCATATTTACATTGCTTTGTTATTTATCAAGAAAGGTATTTCACAAAGAACCAAATGAGATCTTTACTGTGAATCAAAGTCTAGGGTGCGGTTTACCTGGGAATAGTCTAACAAGGAAACCCAAGCCACATGGCAGAAAGCATCTTGAAAGATAGATCCAGCATAAGGAGTTCCCTTGTAGTCTCAGTATATTTTGAAGTGAAAATTTGGCAATGGTATTTTTATTATAGCTGGTGAGCATCTTCAACTGAGAAGCATAGGGAGATGCTGAGAAATCTGTGAGGGAGAACAGTGGTAAAACCTCTGATGGTGTACTGATGCTGCATGGATCTTCCATTGTCCTCCAGTGACAGGAAGCGTAAGCTTGTGTTATCAGCTGGAAAGCATTGTTTATACCTTTATAACTTTTTATTATGTCATTTTTCAGGCAGGAAAACTACTTGTCTAAAGAGTGTATTTTTCTTTCTGGCATAGTGTGTAGAGGAAGGATGGATGTTTAGAGTTTATTTTGTTTAAAACAAGATTTCGTCAGCTCTCACTTCTCAGGATTTTCTGCTGACTTACATCCTCTTTTCTCTCCCTTTCATCACTTTATACTTCTACTTCCATTTACTGTGTAGGGAATTTAGCTTTTATTCCAGTTTATTCCTATAATTCTCTACACATGGTGATGCTTCAATACTTTTATAGTTCTGTACCTGTGCCTTACCGATAGGATCTGCTTATTGCAACATTTGACAGTACTGCTGAGGGTATAAAGCCTCTACCAGAATTTGCAACATCTAGGTTTGTTGGATGGACCTAGTGCTTATAACAAAGTCTCTGAAAATGTGCATGTTGGGTGGAAAGAAGTACCAAGAGAATGTGAATGCAGCTGTCTGGTGGGTTTGGGCTTTTTAGTTGGTGGGATTATTTTTGGTTTGTGTTTTTTTTGTCTTGTGGATAAATATTCTGTATTGTAGAGTACTGTCTCTCCATTTTGAATTCATGACTTGAAACTAGCTCCTGAAATCATAACCTAGAAGATGCTTCAGGTTTGAGGGAAGGAGCTTTCCTTTCAAATGATAGCTAAGGGTGTGGATGATGATGATGATGTCTGATTTCTATGTGTTCCTTGGTTGTTTGTTGACTGTTTGGAGACCTGAACTTACTCAGCTTTACATGTGAGAGGATTTGAGTCTGTGGTTAGGTGACACAAGTTGGGAGGGCATTAGGGACTGTGGATGCTGACTTATCCATCTAACGTTCTCGCTGTCCTTTTGCAAGATGTTCTATACCTCTTGGTTTAATTTGTACACTGGCAGATAAACAGAATGAGCGTGAACCTATCTGCTGAGGGGATTAGTATGACCTCCTCTTTCTGGTTGAGGTGCCTGAGCTCCAATTTCTACTGAACCTAAGAGCTCTGACTCTTGTTTGGATCTCCTCAGGCACGTATTGCTCCTCCCCACCACCTTGCTGTGTGAGAATAAGCTTCGGTGGTCATTGCAAGTCACACGCAGATTCTCCTTCCTTTATGTTCACAGAGCTTCTGTGGCAGAGCTCTTCAGCTGGCAGTACAGCTCTTGGGGTGCAGCTACCCCTTAGACACATTAGAAAATGTGTTGAGGAAAAGTACCACGTGATAAGGGGTTAACCATGCTTTAATGAGGAGTACTTGCATGTTGGCCAATGTACCTTGAAATCACTATAAACTGGTTAAGGTGAAATGAAAATAGTTGCTTATATCCAAAATATACAGTGTAATTACAAATGTTTACAAAACATGTAATCTCTTTATGTCAGGAGGAGATTGGGAATCAGATGCATCTGTTTGATAAGGTAGAGGAGCTAGTGTGTTCTACTTGGGTGTAGCTGATGAATCTTTCTAGACAAAGATAAGCATGTGATGGGAAAGCACATAGAGAACTTTTTTTTCCTCAAATTTTTGACTCCTCAAAGGACTGCAGGTGTAAAAATTGGGATAGTTTTTTTTTTCTCTCTCTCCTTCACATTTGTGTACTTATATTCATCATTACTGTCTTGCTCATAAGTTAAAACTTGATTGAGTCTTTGACTGAAGGGCCAGTGAAATTTCTCTTTCCACCTTCTGTTTAGTGTCTCTGTGGGCATCTTTCTATGATGTATATCCATCTGTTGAACCTGATGTTTTGTATCAATGAAAATGGTGTGCAGAGAAATACTCCTGTTAGAAACGTGTAAAAGATATGTATATATCCTACACACACACAAGCATATACATATCTCCTACATACATATATGTGTATTTATAGCAATAGATATTGGGAGTCATTGCTCTCCAGGGCTGCTCCTGCAGGGATATCACAGCAGTATTATTCAGTGGACTAAAATACCTAAAATAAGTTTCCCTTCTGTAGGCTGAATGGGGTTGGAGAGAGAGTGGAAGCTCCCTTCTGGTGGCATGAGTTTTAGTGGGCCAATGTGCTACATACTGCTCCTTTGCTGTATTCTTCAAGCTGTTTAGGGTCATGAAGTATTTATGTTTATTAGAATTAATTGTGTTTATTAGATGGGAACTGCTGTGTTACATGATAGACACTGGGGTGTAGAGAAAACAAGAAGTTTGTGTCTGGAATATGTGTGTCATGCTGGGACTAAAGCAGCTGATTATCAGGGAAGGGATGGGACCTTGGAGTGGTGCCTGAGTTCCTGAGGGGAACTTTGAACAGAAAATTTCTGTTGTTGCTATGGCAGAGAACAGTAGAGACATGTTCATATCAAGATGTGCAGGAAAAGGCTGTGGATGCTGAAACAAAATACCTGACTTTTCCTTAAGAATTGTCTACTATCTGGAAGGATGAATGGTGATTACATATTTGAAACAGCTGTTTAATGAGGAATCTCTGATGTTATAGAGAAATCTCTAGCAAATTTCTCTGTTACTGTCATCAGTGGTCACTTCAGTTATGCCAAAATTTTACTTGCTTGTCTACTAGTGTTGAAAATCTGATATAAATGGTAAGAAGAAAATGAGCTAGGTGTGACAAAGGTCACTTAGCAATTACCTCCAAGATGGGTCTGCCATTAGGAATAAGGGAAACTGTCAATACAAAGTATGAAAGAAAAAAGTCTAAAAAACATCTGAGCTATTCTTTGCCTCCAAAACTGAAAAACCCACTCTGCTGGTTTAAAGGTAAACCAGCAGGAGAAATGGACCCACCCCAAGAGAGATTATAAGTCAGAGTCACAATTTAATGAAAGATATTACAATAAATACACTGACACAGAGAGAAAAACTGCTTTCAACTCACCAAAACCCAGCAGTATAACCCAGTATCCCTGGGCACAAGCCCAAATGGGTTTGTTAACCCCTTGTGCTGAGGCCCACATTGTTCTCCCAAGTCCAAAGCAAAAGGAAGTGAAGAACCTGTTGGTACAGATGATGGCTGTGGTCTGGTCAGGAGTGATGGTCGTAGTCTGGTCGAGGTCCTGCTGCTCCTCTGGATCTAACGGGAATGAGATGAGTGCAAGGTCTTCTTACCCCCCACTTATATACCCTCAGGGAGCATCCAGTCCCTCCCCCAGGGCGGGGACTCACACAATGGGTGATTAACTCTGTGAGTCATGGGG
>JAWWMP010000350.1:0-12884 GCA_035047865.1 Dendrocincla tyrannina
GCCCCATCCCTGGAAGTGCCCAAGGCCAGGTTGGATGGGGCTTGGAGCAACCTGGGCTAGTGGAAGGTGTCCCTGCCTGTGGCAGGGGGTGGAACAAGGTGATCTTTAAGGTCTATGTTTGTATGATTTTGAAGGAAGCATTTGTTGTGTCACTGACTTGTTTCTGACATGCAGCACTCAAGAAGAGGAAAAAGCAAAGGCAGTGCTCTCAGCATGAGTTTATAAACTGTTGCTGGACCCTAATCAAGGGCCAGCTGGTGATTAGTATTCTTTTTCCATCTCGTGGCCATCCAGGGCTGTGTCACATATTGGCAACAATCTCTTTTATATTAGGACATTATCACACATTGTTTAAAAGCCAATGATATTTTGCAGACAATTGCATGGGACTCCAGTATCAGTCATTCATTTGGAGTCTAATCTGCCCCACGTAGCAAGTGCCTGTAGGACACATTTGTGAAGAAAAACACATCTCATCCCAAATGACTGCTGGTACTAATGCTTACAAATATTCATCCCTGCTTTGAACCCTTTGGTGTTGCCATCAGCTGGTGTGCTGAAGGTGTTTAACTCTGGTGTGGGGAAAAACAGCCCCATGTGAGATGAGAGGGAGGCACTGACCTGAGTTCCTCAGTGTTAATGGTGAGACTATCAGGACTGGGGTTAATGAGCTTTCAGTGCAGATTGCAAAACCCACACATATCTGACTGCAAGGAGTTCAGGAAACAACACAGAAAGATCACGTTGGCTGTTAAAAATAGAATGGGGACAGCTGATGCCTGAAGCTGGAGGTGCTTTATATAATCCATTGATAAGCTGAATGCTGGTGTGTCTGAAGGACAGCAAAGAGGAGAAGGGGAGAAACTGTGCACATCAAAGCAGCTCTTCCTCCCACTGCATGACCAGGACTGAGCAGCACCACAGAGACAAGAGCTTGGTTTGCCCCAGAAAACATAGTTTTAAGTGTGGACCTGATGAAAACAGCCATGAGTGTATGAGAGGACATGCCTCTGCACCTTGGGAGCTGCCAGGGCACCCTGTTGGTGCTCAGAGCAGGGTATTCTCTCCCAGGATCGAGCTCCAAGAGGTGCAGGGGCAGCAGGAATGATGAACATCAGGGAATGAACATCAATTTGGCCCTGGATATTTCTCAATATTTCCTTTTCATGTGTGTGGAACAGGCTAAAACTGCAGAGGAGCTGAAATCTGAGCTCACCCACCTTCCCCATGCAGGGGAAGCTCTCTCAGATTTAACACACCCTGGTTCATGCCCACTCTGCTCCTCACTGCACTTCTGGTTGCTCTGATATTTCCAGGCACGATGGGAAGCAGAAGAGACAGTAATCACATTAAAAAGCTGGTTGGCATAATTTCTGTGACATGAAAAAGATCAAGTCACTCAAATCGTCTCTGAGGTGTGCTATGCACGAGCAGCTGGCTCTGCGGGGCTGGCACAGGGCTCTGCCCGGGTGAGGAGCTGACAAAGGACTCACCAGGTCACAGTCACTCTGCTCAGGCAGCTTCTGCCTTTTGGGGCTGTGCAGGTGCCCTGTTAAGGGTCTGGGGAAGGCAGGACTTGCTTTAGCCCCATTCAAAGGTAATCAAAATGTTCCCTTCTGACATGAAGAAATTTCTCCCTGTGAGAGTGGGCAGGCCCTGGCACAGGTTGGGCAGAGAAGCTGTGGCTGCCCCATCCCTGGAAGCGTCCAAGGCCAGGTTGGAGCAACCTGGGCTAGTGGGAGGTGTCCCTGCCCATGGCAGGGGGTGGCACTGGATGAACTTTGAGGTCCTTTCCAACCTAAACTGTTCTATATTTCTCTGTAAGGAGTCAGGGTAGTTGTATTTCTGCCTTCATAAGCCATCCTTCAGCAGATCTATCTCTGCTCCCAGAGTCTTAAGTATGAAGCTTTGGCCTCAGAAGTTATGGGGCTTTCTTTGCTATTAACCACTTCAGCAGTAAACTGACCTCCACACTGATCCTAATCTCTGGTGTCCCAACCCTCAGGCACAGGGTCAATCTGCACCCAGGACAAAAACTTCCTAATGCTCAAGAGTGTTTGGACATTTGGGACAGCCCATTTCCCCTTGTCTGCAGGATGCAAGCCAAGATCATGGAATCCCAGAGTAGCTTGGATTGGGAGAGACCTTAAACACCATCTCTTTCCACCCCCAGCCATGGGCAGGGACACCTTCCACCAGCCCAGGTTGCTCCAAGCCCTGTCCAACCTGGCCTTGGACACTTCCAGGGATCCAGGGGCAGCCACAGCTTCTCTGGGCAGCCTGTGCCAGGGCCTGCCCACCCTCACAGGAGAGATGTAGAGAGCACACAGAGACTGCTGTACCCCTCCTGGGAACATGAAGGGGAACAAATCCCATGTGATGCTCAGAGGGATGGTGAGGTCCTTATCCATGCCCTGGGCCAACCCCTGGTGTTTGAACAGGTCACTGTTCTCCAGAGCCCTGAAAAGGCAGGATCAGCCTCATTCAAACTCAGTACAGGCACAGAGCAGTGGTGTTTAAAGTCAGCAGGTACATTTTCTCTTCCATCTGGTGGGTGGGAACAAGCACTGAGGGTTAAAAGTAGTAAATTTTGTCAAGCAAATGTGCAGCCTCTGAAGGTTCACAAAGGAAATTATCTTGAATCCACCATGATCATGTTGATGGGCACAACTCACAGAATATTGTTAATAGTGCCTCTTGATGGGAGACACAAACCCCCACCTGCAGAAGGTGATTCAGGGCCATCTGTTAGCACAGACACCTTTCTGGATTGGAAAGGGAAAAAAAATACTTCCTGCCTTACAAGCTTCTCAGTGTAAAGATAAAATGAAATTGCTCAACAGAGACAAGAAAATCACTCTCAAAGATGATCCTTTTTTTCTCTTCTTTTTTTTTTTCTTTCTCTCCACTTATTACTCAAGTCTAAAAGGCTGTCTCTGAGTTGTCCAGTGTGTTTGAGGAGTTCTTCTTGCTCCCATCCTGGGTAATGACTTATTCATCATGTTGGGCCTCAGAATAAATTGGATTCTTCCTTCCAGTTAACTGACTGGATTGACACAACATGCAGAGCTATGGCAGCCTTGTGAGTATTTTCAGCCTCTGTTTGCTCCAATTTCTGATCTGTCAGTATATTAACATCAGTCGAGTGATTTCCTTCACAGTCCCAGAGAATGCTGTTCTCACTAAAATCTTCACTAGGAGTGAATACCAAGTGTGTCTCTTGCTCTGCCTTTGTTAGTTGTTAAAGGGCATGTGGGATTTATCACAGAATCCCAGAACATGCTGAGTCTGAAGGGACCCACAAGGATCACTGAGTCCAGCTCTAAACCCTGCACAGGATCATGCCCAAGAAAAAGGTTTCATTCAACTAGTCTCTTTTTATGTCCATGGGCACCACCAACCTTTCCTTACAGGCTCACAGAATATTCTGAATTGGAAAGGATTTATATTCTGTTCAAGGCTCAAAGATGTTTTGCCCTGGAAGAACATTGTCATAAAGGAATTAGCACTGAACTCCCTCTAGCACAGAATTAGAGTCACAGAATCTCCTGAGCTGGAAGAGATCCATAAGGATGATCAAAGTCCAACCCCTGATTTGAGGTGAGCTGAGCTATTTTGGAAACCCTGTTCATGCACCACCCTGTCAGCTCAGAGCATCTTGGACAACGCTGGGGAGCAACACCCAGGGCTCAGCTGACATTCACATGCATGACTAGAAGGCCCATTTTTGGTTGCCTAACCTGAGATTTTTCAGAGCAAACAAGTTTCCCACAGGCAGATGCACAGCACTTCCCAGAATCAACACATCTCAAGCCCCTCATGTCTGGAAAACTTGGCTGGAGATGTGGGAGACTAGAGAAGAGCATTTTTGACCAGAGCAGCAGCTGTGGAATTCACTTCCTCCACCAGGCAGTGGAGCAGACATGAGATTCAGACAGGAATGTGCTGGTTTGAGGACACATCCCAAGCCTATCTCTTCCCTCAGGTTCCTGCTCGAGGTGTGGTCTGGGTGCAGTGACTGAGCTCGTGACGCATCGTTGCTCAGTAGGCATGAGAATTCCACTTGCAGGATTTCTGGAAACTGAAGGTGAAACTCCTGAACCTCTTGCAAAGCCTGGCAGTACAATTCCAGAGACATCTCCCTTTTAAATGGCTGGATTTATGAGGAGGTGCCTTTGGCTCATGAGCCTGGCTCAAAGGAGGCACCAGGTCAGTGATGTCCAAGACAAAATTGTCAGCAAATAAGTGACCGCTGGAAAGGGGAGATGGATGCAAAGTAAAGACCTCTCTCAGTAATTTCAGGTGGTCTAGCTTCTCTTAGAAATGTGCAGTTCTTGGGCCGTTTACCCAGCTGAGGGTTCAGCCCCCAGAGCTGGTGTCCTGCCTCTGTGACCAGAGCTCTGCCAGGGGCCTGGGGTGGTTTGCTGACTGTGGTCCCCACCCGGCTCCCTGGTGTTAGACAGGCCATGCTGGGCTGGCTGGAGGCCTTTGCTTTGACACAGGTGGCTGCACTGAGGCACAAACTCTGATAAATGAGGGGCAGGATCAATGTCAGAGCTCCCCAAGCCTGACAACCAAGATGCAGGCAGAGTGGGAAATAAATGGGTGAACCCCAGAAGTGGGAACCAGGATGTGCAGCAGGGGCAAAGACTGGAAGGGAGTCATCAGGCAAAACGTTCTCAAAGATGGGAAAGCAGGACAAGTCCCATGTGAAAGTGGGAATTTACTCCATAAAGAACTGAATAGCAGCATCAGTTCCACTTTACAGGAACAGCAACTTATTTCCAGTTCAGCTCCTTCACTCTTTGACCATCAGCAGTATTGGGTGAGTCTTTGGTACCAGGGAGCTTCAGGCAGTCATGTAAGAGGAGGGAGGAGCTCACCTGCACATCACTCACCTGCCTGGTATGGCACTGGGACACTGCTCAGCTGAAGGGACACCACTGTGTCTGGGGCTGTCTGTCACATGGCACAGAAGAATCGCTGCAAGACAGGGATAGCAACCAAGAGTTTTGTTCAGGGGAAAGAAGAGGCCCTGAAACAACTGAGGGTGGACTTTTAATGTGTATTTAGTATAACTGAGATCTCTGGAATGTTTCACACAAGTTCTTTCTGGAATAGCCTGTGGTTGGGACGTTCATCACATGTAGAACAAATTCCAGTTCCTGCTTCAATTGCAGCTCAGCTGTGACTTGAACCGGAGGTACCTTTGCTGATGTCCAAACCTCTGGGTTATTTGGGGGTGACTAATTCCCTTACCCAGCTCCACACCCTGCCAGAGACACCTTTTTTGGACCTTTTCTGACAAGCAAACACATCAACAGCAACAGTTTCTTGTGTGAAGAATCACAGTTGCTTCCAGTCCCCACCCAAATGACTGGGCAGACAAAGGAAATGCCATTTCATTTGACAGAGAGGACAAAGAGATGTGGCCAGAGCAGAGGTGGGAGTCCTGGCCTCCAGATGCTTCACCAGTTGCTCAACCACTAGACAACCATTCAGGCAGAAGATGGGAAGGCTTCAAAGCAGAACTGCTGATGTTGAGCATTCATGAGATGCCTTCACATTCTCCTTTCCAATTGTATGCAATGAGCACTTTGGGAGAATCCTTATATTTATTTTCTTTTATTGGCTCCAGACCTCACAGAACACCCTTGCCTGGCTGCTGGGAGCAGCTCTCTGTGAAGCCTAGGGCTGATAACTGCACTAAACACCTGCGGGTCAGAACCCTGCACTGCTCTACCTGCCCCTTTCTTGCTCAGAAGGTGCTTTTCTTGCAGAGATTCTGTGCAGGGAGGGGAGGTGGAGAGGGCCTGGTGTTTCTTGCCCTTGGAACAGGGGACATCCCACAGGGCAGATATTGAGTCTCCTGCTGCCAGGCAGCAAGAGGGGCTCAGAGACTGTGGGGTGTGAACACAGCAGTCCCAGCACAGTCTTGGCCTTGCCCTCCATGTGTCTCTGCTCTTCACTGTGCAGCAGCTCCCCCGGGCTTTCTCTGCCCTTGTCAGGACATCAGGCACTGCCAGAAAGCACCATCCCCATGGCTGTTGACCAGCTCTGCCAGACACTTCTCTGATGCTGAGAGACAGATAATGAACACATTTGGCATCAGCAAATTAGCCGAACAGTGTCCCTTTGTCTGACTCGATCCTGGCAGGGGCACAGTGGGGACTCCTCCAAGGCAGCTGCCGAGTGACTCTGATTAATTCTTTTGGGCAGGTGCCACGGGCAAGGGAGAGCTGCAGTGCTCCTGGTGCCTGTGTCACCCTCCAGAGCCAGCCTGTCTGGCAGGAGAGAGGAGGCAGGACCTGCAGGCTGGCAGGGATGATCTCCAGCCAGGATCAGCTGCTTGCTGCCCTCTGCCCCTGCCCTTCCTGGGCTGCAGCTCAGGGGAAGCTGCTCCGAGAAGTTCACAGTGTTGGATGAAGTCACTGCAGGGGGAGAAACCTGTGTCATGTCAGCTCTGCAGGCCTGGAGGCACGTGGGTTTAAAACAGGGGTGAAAAGGCCACAGAGGTGGAAAGTGGAGCTCAAGAGCTGAGCCTTTAGTGCAGGCACATCCTGGGCTGGGCTGTGGCTCCTTTGAGCTCCAGAAGGCCCAGGAAGAGATGAAAAGGAAGTCACCTTTGCTTCCCATTTTCACTCTGCTGAGGACAATTAAATATCACAGCACCTCGTCACTCACTGAGCAGTCCCTGGCACACCCCAGGGAGGTGTGTGGGACGTGCTCTCAAACACACTGAGAAAAAATGGGAAAAGTGTAGACAGAGGGAGAACAGGCAGTGAAAGTCCTTTCCTGGTATAAAGCAATCGCTTCTTCATTCATTAAACCAACAAGTCCCAAACTGGGGCCTCCACACTCCACTGTCCTGCACAGGCTGGGTGTTCTCCTTGCCCCAGACCTTGTCCTGGCTCTGGCTTGTAGCTGTGAGTGGGAATTGAAGGAGGGGCTTTATTTTACCCCAGCCAGGAGCTTGACCCCAGATTTGCTCTTCAGCCCTGAGCAGTTCAGGTTTATTAAAGGAGCAGCAGTGAAGGGCCAAATCCTGTAGTGGTGTCAGTAGCACCAGGAGCTGTGGGAATGCACAGTGGTGCTGCTGAGAACAGTGCTGGGCACTGGTGAGGCCCCACCTTGAATACTTGGTTCAGTTTTGGGCCCCTCGTGACAAGAGAGACATTGAGGGGCCGGAGTGTGTACAGGGAAGGGAATAGAGCTGGGGTAGGGGCTGAAGCAGCAGGAGCAGCTGAGGGAGCTGGGGGGGCTCAGCCTGGAGAAAAGGAGGCTCAGGGGGGACCTTCTGGATCTGCAAGTCCCTGCCAGGAGGGGGGAGCTGGGGAGGGTCGGGCTCTGCTCCCAGGGAACAGGGACAGGAGGAGAGGGAATGGCCTCAAGTTGCTCCAGGACAGGTTTAGTTTGGATACTAGGGAAAACTTCACTGAAAGCACTGGTACAGCTGCCCAGGGCAGTGGTGGAATCACCATTCCTGGAGGAGTTTAAAAGCTGTGTAGGTGTGGCACTTGGGGACATGGTGAATGGGACCTTGGCAGTGCTGGGGGAAGGGTTGGACTTAATGATCTTAAAGACCCTTTTCAACCTAAAGTATTCTTTGACTTTGTACAACAAACTCAATTAGTCTGGACAACCTCAATTCAAGACTAACACAGGAACTACGGAATGAACTTTGCAAACACCTGCTGGTCACTCCCAGGTATTTATGGAGAATTAGGTGGGAGCCCAATATTGCCAGGGGTTGCATGGACCTCAGCAGGAGATGAGAGGCTCCAGCACAGCAGAGAACCAGACTGGGTCATTGTGGAGTCTCCTGATGACAGTGGAGACTTGCCAGCCTTCAGAATCAGGGGGAAAATTTGCCATTGAAACTGAGGAGTCAGTGGAGTGCAGGGGGTGTGTGGCAGAACAGAAGGAACAAACAGCACATCAACACCAGTCTGAGATCCAGCCTGCTGAGTCAAAGAGACCAGTGGTGTTACGGATGCAGCCAAGGAGTCCCCAGGCCTCAAGGGAGTTGCTGTTATCGGCCACTGCCAGAAGCCCATGAGCTCACTTCAATTTTTCCTTCAAAACAAAGTGTAAAGGAAAAATCTCCCAGTTAGAGAAAAACAGTGAGTGTAAAATACCAGATTTGACTCTATTACCTCAACACAGAAGGTTCAACAAAGTAATTTTTTCCAAAATTATGTATTTTTATTGCAAAAAAGAAAAACTTGGGCATCATATTAACAGATTTTTTAAACTAAAATAGACTTTGAGAAATGAGATTGTGTCAGATTCCATATGTTTTCAGACTCCATTTTCAATTATACATGAAGACTCAAATAATTTAAACATCCCCAAAACTATTTCTCAGTATTCACCCTCAACAAGTTGCTGAGTTCTAAGCCACGTGGCCAAGGAGCACCAGGCTGTGACCCAGAGCTTCAAAACCAAGAACAACAACAAAAGGAGAAGAGAACAAACCTGGGAACTGCAGAAGATTCCAAATGCTAAATGGCATTCAGAGGATGAAACTCTGTAATTCCAGTTCTCATGGGAAAGATAAGGAACTGGTATGGGACAGAGAAAGGAGCACTCCAGACATCCTCCTGCAATGAGATGTCCCTCTCGTGGGAGAAGAGAGGATCTGTGGTTTCTCTGGGTTTAGCTCATTTTCCTGTGTCTGAGAATTTTCCTACAGTTTGGGCTCAAAGCCTGAGTTTGGAGGCAGAGACAGGCAGTTTTCCGGGACACCTCCCCATCCCCATCCCTCCAGAGGCAAAGGCAGCATTTCCCAAGAGCAGCTTGCCCAAGAAAGGCTGCTCCATGCTGACCATGGCCAAGGGAGGTGCAGGGAGCCAAGAGTGACCACGTCATCCTGCCTGTCCCACTGTGGGTGCGGAGCTTGGACATGTGTCACTTCTCATTAGCTCCTGGTATCTGTGGGTCAGAGGAGACAGACCACCCCATGCACAGCGAGGAGCCTGGATGCCTCCCCCAGGCTGGATGCTTCCCCCAGGCTGGAATTCCCAGTGGGATGGACCCACTGGCACTTGGGCTGAGCTGCCACTGAACAAGGGACCTGGTCAGAGCCCAGAGCTTGGTGCTGCCACCAAATCATATCCAGGCTGGTTTCTATAACCCAACTCTGCAGCTCCACGTGTGTCCCACTCAGGTCAGAGCCACAGCACTGAGATCTGGGCTTTGCTGGCTTTAAGCACAAATAAAAGGCTTGGCATGATGGGTATGTTAATTGCTTTTAATTAATTTCTTTAATTGTTTACTGAAGTGTTTGTCCAGTGGCTGAAGTTGCCCCAAAGAGGCTGTGGCTGCTCCATCCCTGGAAGTGTCCAAGGCCAGGTTGGATGGAGCAACCTGGGCTAGTGGAAGGTGTCCCTGCCCATGGCAGGGGGTGGGACCGGATGGTCTTTAAGGTCTCTTCCAACCCAAACCATTCCATGGCTTTGTGATTCTATGACTTAAATCCTAGTGCTGACACTTGCAAGAGATTCTCATCCCTCCCTTCCCTGATGTACTGAGTGTTCACAGGAAGGTGCTGGTGATGCCCTTTGCACCAGTTGCAGGGCAGGGCACTGGCGGGTTGTGGTGTTTGAATCCTAAAGAGGTCTGAACTCACATTCTGTGTGTTTTAAGGTTCATGGTGACAGATTGAGCTGGGGGGGAAGATTTTGTGGAATAAACCCTGGAATCTTGGAATAGCAGAATGGTTTGGGGTGGAAGGGACCTTAAAGTTCATCTCTTTCCACCCCCTGCCATGGGCAGGGACACCTTCCTCTAGCCCAGGTTGCTCCAAGCCCTGTCCAACCTGGCCTGGGACACTTCCAGGGATGGGGCAGCCACAGCTTCCCTGCCCAACCTGTGCCAGGGCCTGCCCACCCTCACAGCCAACAATTCCTACCCAATTTCCAATCTCACCCTGCCCTCTGGCAGTGGGAAGCCATTCCCTTTTCGTCTGTCCCTCCAGGCCCTTGTCCCAAGTCCCTCTCCAGCTCTCCTGGAGCCCCTTTAGGACAGGAACTTGCTCCTGAGCCCTGCTGGCCCTGGTGTGACCGCTTAGAAAAGAGTTGCATGTCTGAGTTGATGTGTTCCAAGCCCAAATGGTGGTAAAGAAGACACATACATGCAAATGAGCCAGGCTTAACACCAGGAAAGATGGTAGCAAAGAGTCCCTGGGCCAGCTTTCATGAGGAATTTACATTTGCCCTTCTAGAAAAATGAAGTATTTTATCAAAGGACCCACCTCCCTGTGTGGGAAATGGATGTGGGAAGAACAACCACCCTTTGGGACACAAGGATTGGTTCACTCAGCACCTGTCATGACAACAGGAACAACTGCTGAGCAGACTGTTTGAGGGATTGCATATTGAGGAAAACTGTAGGAAATCTTGCAAAAGAATGCATTCTGCCTCTTACAAACAAGGAGTATAAAAAAAAGAAAAAGGGAAAAAAAAAAGCTGAGTGCTTCATTCTTGTGTTTTTTGCCAAAATTAACAAAGGTCTTACTTTGTTTCCTGAATATCTAGAAAAAACAGCATTCTCTGGAAACAGAACTCATGTTTCCCAACTCCATAGTCTCAGCCCTTGCTGACAATGAACCCCTTAGAGCTTTCTGATCCTCTCAGACTGTGACTTGCCCCATCTGAGACCTCTCTCTGAACCCTTGCTGGGCTGTCAAAAGCTGCCTGGAAAAAGGCACTTGGGACACACCAGGACCTGGACAACAGACCTGCCCTCAGCACAAGGTTAACCCATCCTGGTCTGTGCCACTTTGGCTGCACTCAGTGACCTTAAAGGTCTTTTCCCACCTAAACCATTCTGTGGTTGACACCGTTCATTGCTCAGGAGACTTGTCAACCCACCCCACTGTTCTCTGAGTGATTTGTCTCTTCCCTCACAGTTTGAACCGTGTCATCATTGTTGTGGTCTCATTTAATTACACCTTTATTTTTCTTACCCTCTCTGAGGCTCTTTAAGCTGTTGGCTCATTTGCATTCCACACTCTGTGCTCCCAGCAAAGGGCAGCTCTTGCCAAGCCTGCAGGAGCTCCCGAGCTCAGTAACACACGTCAGCAGCCTGTTAGCTCACCCCTGCAATCCGGATTAATCTCTCCTGAAAACTGAAGCGCAGGAGCTGCTTTTGGGGCCAGAAATCCATGAGGCAACACTAATTCACAAGGGGTGAGTTTCGGGCTGGTCCACATCGCCACAGATGTAAAGCTGTGAGGAGATTATGGACTATCTTGAAATAATCCCCCTCTCTGCCCAAGCACCCAGGCAGGCTTGTGCTGGGCACCCCCTGCTTGGGTTTAGGAAGAAAAGCTTTGGTTTAATTGCACAGATCTTCTCTACATTTATTTGAAGGCTTAAACATCTAATATTGCCTGTTATGGAAAAGGGTTACACAGATAATGACCCACATGACAGGGGAATCCCCATCACTTTGAGCTTTGTAAAACTGGGAAAACTGTGGATACCATAAGCACTGGGCTAAAGTTCCCATTTATATGTTTTCTAGTGTTTTTTATTTTGTGCCAGGTGATGAAGCTGGGAGTTTGAGAGCTTTGGTGCAGCCTGGAAGCTGCTCCTGCAGCCTCTATCCTCTCCATGGGACAGGTTGGCTCTGTCTGGCCATAAGGAATATTAGACATAGGGATTCAGCAGGAATTAGGTACTTTTGCAGGATGCAAAGCCATATGTGCACAAACTGCCTGGTGACAGCAGGGCTCTGAATAGCCTGGTCTGGTGGAAGGTGTCCCTGCCCACGGCAGAGGTTGGAACAAGAAGAGCTTTAAGGTCCTTTCCAACCCAAACTGTCCTGTGGTTCTGTGACATTCTGCTCCTGGGTGGAAGCTCCGAAGGAATTTGATTGTTCTCTCTGTTTGCCATATTTGCCCAGCCAAAGGATCCATGGAGGAACTTCTCAGGAAGCCAAGCAAGATCTCTGGACATATTTCCTGCCCATGGGGCAACAGCAGCATTTCTTCTGCATCACTTCTTTGCAGGAAAGCTGAACTGCTGAAATGATAAATACCAGCAGTACCTGTTATTATTTATTATTATTCTGGGGGCAGGCAGACCCTTCATCTGGCTGCACCAAACACCAACTGCTCCAAAGGTGCTGCAGCCACCAGTGGGGCCCAGCCTTCCCTGGTGAGAGTATTCCAGAAAATGGGAAATAGCAGTGGCAAATGCTTCCAGTTTGGAGGCATAGGGGGATTTAGGCACGGAGAGTGTGCTCAGAAAGGGGACAAAGTAGCTGAGGAATGACTTGATTGCAGTCTGTAATTGGGCAGAGGAAAAGCAGAGAGGAGCAGCAGAGCTCTGAGGATGGCAGGCAGGCTGAACCAAGAGCTGCTGGAAGCTGGAACAAGGTTAATGAATCACTGGGAAGGCTTTGGATTCTCCATCACTTGGAGATTTTGGGTACAATGCAGGACACCTTTCTGCACAATCCACACCACAGCATTTCCACTGCAACACTCTCTGTTTACCCTCACACAAATTCGCTGAGCATCAGAAATGTGTTTCAAAACCTGCCAGTGAAGAAATTGGATTTTAGTGTAACTGTGATGCTTCTACCCAGGCTGATGATGGTGCTGGGGATGTGTCTGACCCCCCAACCTCTTCATTCCCAGAGTTGTTTCCTCTGTGACATGGACAGGACTGTGACAACCTGAGGCACAAACTGCCCAGTTGTTCCCACCACCTATAAATGGGCTTTCTCTAGGTAATGACTGTGACCTTTACACTTTAAATCTTGAATGGTATTCGTTCATTCATGGCTAGGCTTCGTGAATGAAGATTTAGAAGGGCTCTACCCACGCTTGCTACAAGCACACTGATGGCTAAAAAGGCCAATGCAAGATAGGC
>JAWWMP010000351.1:0-12849 GCA_035047865.1 Dendrocincla tyrannina
TAACGTGACTGAGCCATTTATCATAATACTTGTAAATTTTATTTTTCTTTTCAAAAATAATGTTCTTAGAAACACAAATGTTGCTAAATCGATTTTTGTCATAACTGAAGTAATCTGTATAAGTTGCTGCAACATTTCTTTTTGAATAATGGATCGTGAAAATAAATGATCTACAATGCTGTAACATTTCTTTAACTGACAGATCTTTGCAGTCATTATTTTGATAGCTTGCCCAGTTTGTCAAGAAAACTACATGGTACTGTCCTTTTCATCTTATTTCTTAACTATTATTTCATGTTGCCATTTTTATGAGGTCATTGATTTATGTAAAACAGAAACTGGTAGAATTATGGAATCATAGAATTTTAAGGGTTAGAAGGGACCTTAAATGTCACCTAGACCCAAGGTGCTACAGGCAGGGACACCTTCCACTAGACCAGGTTGCTCAAGGCCTTATCCAATCTCATCCAGAACACATCCAGGATTGGGGCACCCACTGCCTTCCTAGGCACACTGTTCCAGTGCCTCACCACCCTCAGTGTAAAGAATTTCTTCAGAGTAACTAATCAAAACCTGCCCTTTTTGCAGTTCGAAGCCACTCCCCCCGTTCTGTCTGTACATGTCCTTGCAAAAAGTCCCTCTCCATCTCTCTTTTAGCCCCTTTAGGCACTGGAAGGTGCTTTAAGGTGTTTCTTTTCTTCCCCAGGCTGAACAACCCCAACTCTCTCACTTTGTCCTCATAGGACAGGTGCTCCAGCCCTCTCAGCTTGAGTTAGAAATCTAAGTAACTGATACAAAAATGTAGTAATCAGAGCACAACAGGTCAGTTTTAAGCAAAAGTTACAGGGACAGAAATTACATGATTTTGATTTGTTACTTGAATCAAAGATGCTGTGTCTCCTGCAACATCATTCTTCAGACAAAACAAAATTACTTATTCCCTGAAACAGCCTGTTATCTCTCAAAACCAGTCTTTTATGGTTTCTACTGAATAATGTAGCATACTAAGGGTCAATAAGAAGCAGTGCTGTCAATCAGTTACAAGCATAGTGAGAGAAGTTACTGTCCCTATCTTGACCCATGAACTTTCTGTCATACTTTCTCACCATGCCTTGCTGATGAAGTGATAAAGCAACTTTATGGGCACCTGGCAGCCAGCCAAGGTCAACCCAGCAGGACATATTTTTCTGTATTTAAGCTTTGAAACAACACAAGGCACAGGGTTTCTGATGCTTATTTCATTTGCAGAATTCTTACTGAAGACTAACAGAATTCCACTGCACTAGTGCAAAATATGATATCACAGTCTAGAAGAGAGGATTTTTCTTTTCAGGTGATCACATACTAGTATTAGATACACATTCACATGTGGAGCATGTGATTGACTAGTTTGGCAAAACATAAGTGATCTGCGTTTTTAGACACCCACACTGGTATGGCAGATAGGATAAAGTACTGATATGCTTCAACCCTTCACAGAGATCAGTCAGGATAATTAAACTAGCACTAAAAATAACATATGTGCATAATTATCACTGTCACTCTGAAGATGCAGACCAACTAAACAAGTGGCGTGTCTTATAGGCCATAATTTGGTGAAAGTTAGTAATTCTGCAACTTGTTGAGGATTTCTCTGAGCCTGAAACATTTTTTGCTTATTTGGATCCAGCATGTAAAACAGAATTTTGTTCTGTATACTGTTTACAAGCTTATTTCCTGCTAATATTAAGTTTATAGTATAATAACTATGAGTTAGTCTTTTTCAGTATTTAGGTACCTTGAAGGGTTCAGATGAGACAAAGATCCACAAAAATAGTCCATGATTGCACAGGATCTGCTCCTCTCTAGGGTCCAGAGAAATCCAAGGTTTCAATAAAAGCAATTTGGAGGAATAATACAGAAATAAAATTATTTCTACCATGAACTAATGCCTGTATATATTTTGGCAACAACTCTACTGAGCACAGTATTGCCTTTCATACATATATGAGTGATAAGCACAGATGGTTGAAACAAACCTGAGGTGGTTGAGATGAACCTGAAGTTGTTTTGTGCTGCTACCATTTTCCTGGAATAGAACTAACTTTTTTGATGACCTTGTAACAGATCAGAATCAATCAACACAGCTGGATCTCAACTGGAATACAGGTCAGAAATTTGACTAGTTTGTCTTCATGACTGTTATCAAATACAGCACTTTCTATTCAAAGCAAATTTGCAATTGCTGGCAGAATTCTATAAAGACCAAATGATCTGGCCTGAGCCTTCTCTTCTTTTGAAAGCTATGCATGTTATAAATCAAACACTACTATCATTTGCAACACTCACAATCTCTTTGTCTCACTTTAAATGGTACAGATGTCAAGTCGAGAATAATTTGGATTAATGTGATTTAAGGTAGCACATTTTTGATTAATTGTAAAAGGTTTTTTGTAATCCATCTTGCAAAATAAACACCATTATGTGTAAAATATTAGAAGCCAAACAAGACATAAGCAAGTGTTAGAAGAGAGAATTCACCCAAAGTTTACAAAACATATAGAAGAATTCATGAACTATTTTCAAAACATTATGTACAAATACAAACCTTCAAATTCAAATCCTAGGTCTTTTCATTGTGAAATAGAGTAGTGGAGTAAGACAAGGCAATGAAACATCAGGGAAAGTTGTTTACATATAAATATTATTTCTTTTAAAGGCTGGTGTAAGTAACAAGGCTAGATAGATGGCAAACTTTAATCAACCAGGTAATAACATTTGGTATAAACATAACCATACAAATTCAATCCCCTTTGATGTACTTCAGGCATAACTATTTACACGAGTCTGTGTGGCCATGTATCAAGCCTTTCTCAGAAATTATATTTTCTTGGTAGAAAAAAAAAAAGGCATTGTCTCTGTCACACATATTTCATCTATTAGGTTATACCTGTTGGTGTTTCATAAAACTTTAGGCAAGAAAAAGGTGACTATGATCACCCAGTTTTCCTCCACAACTCCATACAAGTCAAAGACCTCACCCACTGATTTCTGCATCAAGTCTCAGCTGATACAGATGTATGTGGCTGAGGTACAGCTTCTCTTTCAGGATGTCAGCAAGTCATTCAGAAAGGTTCAATTTCCGTGTTTGGTGGCATGGAGACCTGGAAACATCAATAAAGAATGGAGTTTTATTCATGTTCCTATCTGCAGTGGTTTTATACCTGCGACATCTGCTTTTCATCCTCACAAGTCACCAAAATGTTCGTTTTGTGTAATTAAAGTAGTAGAACCTTTGTCTTCTGTTTACCAGGTTACAAGACCAATTTCTCTGAATTATTATCTTGTTACACCTTACTATTGACCACAACCTGTCATATTTGCTTAATCTAAGTCTGCTGCCATAGGTTTTTCAGAGTGTATTATTGAGGATGGAAAATGCTCATCTCATTCATAGTTTTAATTAGGAATTCTAATGTTTCACAGTCAAATTACAAAACAAAGAGTAAAAACTAGTCACAGCTAGGCATAAGCTCACGTTAAACTCCTTCCTGACACTGGTTATTAGTAAGATGAGAACCAGGATAGAGTTTCTGTTGATCTTACAACAAAAACATTATAATCTTCTTAGCATTTTGAAGGTATTTTGCATTCTTTGCTCTACAGCATGAAACTCTGTATGTTACTTTGCACTCTGAAGCTATTTAAGCCAAATTACACAATTAGAAATAAGCAATTTCTAATGCATATAATTGATACCAAGTTAGTGTTGGAGGTGAACAGTCAGGGCAGTTTGTCAAAAACATCAGGCTAAATAATGAGGAAGAAGAGCCATAAACCAAGAAATGCAAATCACGAGGATCCATGCCTGGGTCTCTGCCAGGAACACATCAGCCTAATGCTGGTTTTGACTGCTGCCCTTTATGTTAGGGAATACCACTTTACTTCAAGCCCCATTAGCTTCACTTTGGTGATTTCAATATCAAAATAAGCACGTAAAGATATCACCATCTAACACTGTGCACTGGGTGACTGAATTTTGTGTTTCCAGGAGAGAAAAATCTGTGCATGCCAACACCCATTCTACTTGACTTGTAAGTGTACATATAGCTATTCTCGTCCCCCTTTTTTTTTTCACAGATAGCTTTTCAATTTTTTTTTTTAAAAAACCCCAAAATAGAGTTTAAAGAATTCCTTTAATGATATGTGTATCAACTAGCAGTCCTAAGCAAAAAAAAAAAAAAAATACAAAAACCCAGTACTGTATGAATAACTCAGTGTATTTCTGTGTAAAGTTTATGAACTGAAGAAAGAGACTTCCATTTCAATTTTCCTTGAATGCAAAGGCAAAGAATTGTACCAGCAAAGAAAAGAACCTGACAAAAATCTATTTCAAAATTGTGT
The DNA here is from genome assembly GCA_035047865.1 of Dendrocincla tyrannina. Taxonomy (NCBI): domain Eukaryota; kingdom Metazoa; phylum Chordata; class Aves; order Passeriformes; family Dendrocolaptidae; genus Dendrocincla; species Dendrocincla tyrannina. The sequence goes on from JAWWMP010000351.1 coordinate 4,384, forward strand.
CTTACTGTGGGTTATTTCAGAATAACCTGCTTTGAAAGTCAAAGAATCTTAGGCTGATATTAAACATTATACACTCCTTTTATATACAATATATGAGACAGCCTGACTTTAATCCACTCAATCTTTTAGTAAATCCCACTAATGATAGACTGTTGGCTGCAACTATAGTGGGTTTTGTTGTTTCAGCAGACTTTCTCCTGCCATGACCACAATGATTAAAACCAACACACCACAGGTGATTGTCATAGACTTTTCTCCATTATTTCATTACCCAGAGGTAAATACCCAGGCACTCAAATCTGGAACAACAACAATTTGATGCCAAGTAACTACTGACAACCATTATGTTTTTTCAAAAATGTATTTTGTTAAAATGTTCACTTTTATATTCTGGTCTAAAAGTAGTTCATTTCCAGGTAGTAATCATTAAAAGTGAAGATGCAGTGCTATCATCTGTGGTGTTCTGGATTACCCTTTGTGATTTCTAATAAGTATGTATATTTTTCTCTCTCAAAAGTCTTTCTGAATGAATTCCTTCTAAAACATTCCTTTTAGTCACAAATAAGACAGTAGTGATTGTAAGCATCATTAATGGACCGTCACTAGAAAACAAATTGCCTGCACACAAATAACAGTGATTCCATATTGCCCCAAATGGATTCATATAATGCAGTTGCAATACTGTCTACCTGAGTTTTCAGAACAAGCCATAAACATCTGCAAGAGAAGTGTTTTATCCCGTTCAACCCTATAAACCTTGCACAAACAAGGATGTGTACATGATGTTTTAACAAACAAGGATGTGTACATGATGTTTTAAAAGTGCCACAGGACTGTAAATTTTTTGGTTTTACAACAGTCAGTTAATCAACATTTTGCTTACACACCCACTAGTTTAGTCAGATCTTACCATGTTTCCTTACAAGAAATATTTAATTACTTTAAATTCTTCCTGTTTAACAGGCTGGTAGACTGCAGTTTACATAGATTTTTTTTTCGATGTTGCATAAACTGATAAAAAACTGCATGGCCAGAAATGGCTTGTAAAATTGTGTATGGAAAATCTTTGAACTTCACACCAAAAGAGCAACAAAGTTCCAGCAAAAAGAGAAAGCAGTTCTCTTTTAAAGTCACATCATGGCTATTCTAGAATAAATAAAACTGGAATATTTTTTTTCATTTCTAGGAAGACAGTCTCTTTGGGATCTTGCCAGTCATTTGCAAGCACTTGTTATGCTGCATTTTTCCTGGAAACAGAATGTTTAACAGTAAACACTTTGAAAGTTGTTTAGTCATTGCTGCTAAGGAGAGAAAAGTTTGTCTTATCTTCTCTGACACTTGCCTTTAATTCTAAAAGTGGGTGGGGGGGGAGGGTTTGTGGATTTTTTTTGTGTTTTTTGTTTGCTTGTTTGTTTGTGTTTGGGGTTTTTGTGGGGTGGTGGTTGTTGTTTGTTTGTTTTTTCTTCCAGTGATATAGGCTGCCTCCTTTCTGGATTTTGTAGTATAAAAACAACTTACAACTAAAGAAATTGGAGTGCTTAATGACGTGGACAGACTAAATCTTATCAACACTAAAGTGTTTCGTAGTCACAATATAGTGCAGGATGGATAACATGAAGTTTAGGAGTGTAAAATGAAGAATATAAAATTTATAACACCAGTATACACTGTTACCCTATACCATGACAAACATTTTCTCTTTTTCTTGGTCATATTACTGGTTTCTGTAAATGCATCACAAAAGAGGGTGCCTAATTGAAGAAAAACCCCAACAAAACAGCAAATAACACCTCAAATTTTACAATCGCCTCTTTTACACCAGCCAACTTCAGTGTGATGAAAACATTTGCTTTTGTGATAACCTAAAGAAACAAAATATATTGATCTTTTTCAGGATTATCTCATGTAAAAAGTAGTCCTTTTTTAAAGGCTGTGAACAAATATATATTTAGAGTGTGTGTTCTGTTTGCCAAACAGATCTCATGTTGATTTCAATTTTTGCTGTTGTTATTCTTAGTGTGTGTTACAATTGGATTATGTGTGAAAAAAACTTGTTCTGTGAGATGTTTCTTTGAGGATTATGACTTGCTTAGTGCATTTATCAGAAGGCATTCAGAATGCTTTCTCAAAAGACATATAGATCTTGGCATTAAACTATGCTTAAGGGTCATTCCTTACTGTAATTTAATATTGGAGTTTTAGAACTGATGGGACAACCATAAGGTGTCACGATAAGAAGGCATCAGAAAAAGAATAAGGGAGGCTACACAAAAATTTAGGGATAAAAGTAAAATAGTTCTATTTGACAAAGATCTGTCATAACCTATCTTGTCTTGCCCTTATAATTCAGTATATAAAATCATACCTAACATATATCAGAAAAGCACCCAGACATCATCTCCCTTATCTCAGTAACTTATTGAACCTCATTGTGTTGTGCCTCACAGCATATTTCAGTTCAGGAAAAAAGTGACACACCAGAGAAATATATTTTCTCTTTTTTTCCTGATGAGAAAGTACAGATCAGAGGTTCAGCACATATTGGAGTGTTATTATTTTCCTCTACTTATACAAGTCTGGGTGTATTCCTTTATTTACAGGTGTTAAACACTTGACTCTCTTCATATACCAAAATTCTACACATATATTGAAGGGAATACTTCACTACCTACCTATCTCAAGTTTTATACAGAAATGTAATTTCACAATTTTTATGTCACTACTTTAATTTCTCTTATAGTTCACATACATTCTGAGATTTGGACTTTGTAATTATGAAAAAAAAAACAAACCAACAACAAAAAAAAAAACAAACACAAAACCAACTTATCAATCTGCCAGAAAGTCTAAAATCTACTTTATTATATCTAACCAGGATGGGAGCCAATTACAAATACATATGAGGCCAATTCAGCTTTGCTTTTTATTTGTGATCAATACCACAATGCATAATTTTTATTTTAATAAAATTCTAAGGATAACTAAAAAATTGTCAGATAAATTTTCTTCCTAAAAAGTGGTTGGTTTTTTATTGTAGATTAGTTAGGTTTAGTCTTTACTATACTTCATTGTGAAGTGTATGAAGTAGGCATTTCTTTTTCATGCCTTTTTTTCAAGCTGCTGTGTTGTGTATGTTGTTAATTTACAATTTTTTTATTAAAAGATTAATTGAAAGGCTAATATTTTAGTTTCAAATGTCCTGACTTCCTTTCCAGCTTGAAACTGGAGAATAAGATCATGTTATATTGGATTACTAAAACTCTTAGGAGGGTGAATGAAATTCGGGAACATATGTTCTTACTTCCCCTTCTTTTCCCATTACTGTGAGTGAAACAATGTCCTTGATACCCAGTTAAATCTTTGGGGTTTTATAGTAGCTATATACAACTGACCTCTGCTTCTGACATAGCAGGTACCAAAATTATGTAGGCTAATTTCTACATAGTTTATTAATGTTGCCATTATAGATAATTCAAGCATTATTACATTTATTATTTCTCTTCATAAATGAATCATACAATATTTTCCAGAATTAAATTTTAAAAATTGCTTTATATACATGGTTTCATTCAGTAGTCTTAATTGTCTTTATTAGCTAAGTCTATTTACAATAGTTAGCTGTGAAGAAATAATTGAATATTAAATTATTCACAATGTAAACTTAATTACAGTGTTAATTGAAGATGTACATTAAACTTTAATAAAGCAGTGTAAATATTTAATTATCTTCTGCAACCATGAAAATATGTATTGAAATATTTTAAGCTAAATTACGAGGAGAGGGTTAGGGTAACTCATCTAAGTAGCACAGTAAGTGGCATATGCAGTTTAAATCTTAATATAGAAAGAAGTGAAACGGAAAAAAAACAATCAAGAGGATGACAAAAGGACTTGCAGCTCTCTAAGAATCATTGGAAAAAAATCAATTACAAGCTTACAACTTTTTGTAAGTCCAGTTGCTCCGAAGTTTCACGGAAAAACAAAGAACGTAAGACTGAAAGGAATATTGTGTTAAGTATTTACAAAATATCTGCTTTGCAATAAAGATGACAATTGAGGGGAAAAGAAGAATCCCTGACAGCAGAAGATCCACAAGGCAGAGTAAAAAAGAAAACAAATTTATAAAATACAGTAAGAATCAGGAGGGACAGGTTCCAACTGTTGGACACAAAGAGGAGAACCAGCATGGAGAAACTAATACACATAATAGTCCATGCAGAGCTTCTGCTGGTCTTCTAGGAAGATTTAGTTCTGTAACTAAGCATAATCAGTCTTGCTCGTAGCTATTGCTACATCTTGAGGGTTGGAAGAGACTCCTCAGGTTTTGTTTTAAGGTACAGCAACTTGTTGATAGATCTGTGTAAATGCACCTTTGCTCTCTTCATGTTGGTCTTCCTAGAAGAGGGCTCCAGCACTCAAATTCCTATTTCTGCCATCTCTGCAGCTGTTTTACAGACTAAATGATCAGGACATTCTGCATAAGATGTATAGATGGAGACTTCCCCCACGAACATCACAAATAATTTTCGTTTTATTTTCTCCCAGCTATATCCATATTTTCAGCTGTCACAGACCTCTGCATACCAGCTTTGGTTAGTGACTCTTGCCAGGAGGAGCCTTGCCTGGAGTCTTGTCAGCAGAGCAAGGGAGAATGTAGGATGGGTACAGCAGTGATGGCAGCCAGAGCAGTCGTGGTTACAGGGGGCTGAGGGCAGGGTGCCAGCTTTGGGGTAGTCTAGGAGGGTACCTTCATCATCATCATGGCCATCAGAGGTTGGGAAGGGATGTTGTTGTCAGGGCAGGGCAGCAGCAAGAAGTGCCTCTGCCTATGAAAGCACACAACTGCTTCCATAGTTGTTTTCAATCAAATGTGGGACAAAATGGGAATGTGGGAGGAACAGAGACAAGTTTGCCATGTGTTTTGTGGCAGGATGTACTTACAAGTACTTGTAGGAGGACAACAAGACAACAGGGGAGGCTATTTCTGATGAAAAGAATTTTTTGAGAGGAGAAGTGGGAAATGGAGAACCAGGAAGTGGTAACCTGAGAAGGGGAAGCTATGGGACAGAAGAAACAAGATGTCAGAAAAGGAAAATCCAGCCACCTTTAGCATCCCGTCCTTTTCCAACTGGATTACCTCTTTGTGCTTTCTATGGCACTCCTACAAAGCTATTCTTTCTTTTTTTGTTTCTTCATTAAGACAGGCCTATATAAGTGTTAAGACAATGATGTACAAATTTAAGCTCACAGCCCACCCCCATTGCCCAAGAAAAGGAGAGTTAGTTCCTGAGTCAGTTTTGACTAGCACTGTTAGTACATTTTGTTGTAAAACTGCCATTACAATTACATTTGATGTAATGCTGTTACGCTATTGCTATTGGCATGAGGCAAAACCATCATCTTTTAAAAGTGTCAACTTTATTAACTATTCACAGTTTTTAGATGAACGATAAAACGGAATTATGTTACACCAATCTTCTCAGTAAATGACAGACTACTCAGAATTTGTTGTCCAGAGAAGCTGAAGGTGCTCCATCCCTGGAAGTGTTCAAAGCCAGGCTGGAGGAGCCCTGAGCAATCTGGTTTAATGGGAAGTATCCTTCCCTGTGGCTGGGGCTGGGAACTAAGTGGTCTTTAAGGTCCCTTCCAATTGATATAATTTTATGATTCTATGTTTTACAATAAATATTTCAGGGTTTATGAGGTAATCAGTCATTGATTGTGGCAGATTTGTCAATGACTGTTTTGTGAGTTATCCCAGTTTGTAAAGTACTGCAGGTTAGAAAATTGGAGAAGTCTGGCCACCAAAGAGTGAAACAAAAGATCAAAAGTGTTCTTAGGTTTTCTAATAGAAGAAGATAACAGAAACAGGGAAACCAGGAAGTAATATGGAAGAAAAGGAATGGAAAAATTGCTTTGCAAACTTGAACTTGTTAAAATATTTTTGCTTTAGAGAGAAAGGTTTCATAGGATTCCAAGATCCATGCCTTTCTAAAGACACTTTTAAATTCAGCATATTATTGTTCATTATCAGAGATTTTACGGTGATGAAATATATTCCAAGCCCTGTTCGCTGTTGATTTTCATCTGACTTTCAAATTTGGACATTGCCAGTAACGTCCTTGACTTTTTAACTATGCTAAGACAGCTAGGGGAAAAAAATAAAATAAAATTAAAAAAAAGAAAATAAAATATTAAGAGCTAACAGTGCAAGCTTGTGTAGGTTTCTTCTGTAAAACAGACAAAGTTGGATGGATAGACAAATTATCAGCTAGAAGCAGAGCTTTGATTGCTCCTGTCAAGTGAGGCAAAAGGATTTGGCAAAAAATACCTTGTTTCAGACTCCTGAGAACCAAGTAATACAAACACCTACTTATCTATTCAGAACAATAGCCTGTTATGTTTCTTGAAAGAGAGATGCAGAGCAGGAGTGTCAAGGATCATCTCCTTGAATATGAGGATTTCAGTTAGGACAATTGCCCTGGCAGTTTCCAGGCAAGTGTTCAAGGCATCGGCTGCTGGCAATGCAGAGAGTGATCAATAGGTGTCTCCTAGCTAATGTGACTCCACAGTGCAAAGTCTTACAACAGGAGAGAAGAGCTAGATTTAACTAGAATTAGTGCTGCTTTTAAAAGAACACCATTCCCCCCACCAACAAATACTTTTTTAATAAATATTTAAATTTTGCTGTCTTAATTCTTTAACTACTTTTCAAACTATTTGTCTTGAAAGCATTTTGATGTTGTTGTGTTTGCCTACAAAGAACAATTTTGAGTTGCACTACTTATGTCTGAAGTATATTCAAATCCAGTTTCTCTATTAAATATCTTAACTAAAAACTCCATTTATACTTTCTGTCTCTTTTTGGAGATTTCATCCTGAACCAAAATACTGAATAACATCTAATGAAACATTTTTTCCACTAGTGAAAAAAGTCTGACATATGACCCAGAAAGACCTCATTATGTTTTAGAAAAATGCATGAACAGAGGAACCTACCTCAGCAAAATATAAACTTGTTCAGTGCAAGTGAAAATTAAAACTATCATTAAAATCTTGGCTTAGACTTCAAGATTCTATAAACTGTAGTAAAGAAGCACACAAATTTACACATGCCCTGAATTTTTAGAAGTAGAGCCCTTTATTTGTGACTGAGAAAACTCAGAAATTAGTCTTCTCGCTATTCAGTGACCACCAAGTATTCGAAGATTGTCTTCATCTCCTCTGATTTGTCTGTTTCATGATACTTCAATAATTTAATTAATCAAATGGCTCAAGGTAGCCCTCAACTGAAAGAATAAATCTTTAGTAATTTAATTCCATTTTATTACATTATAAATGGGATTTAGAAGGACCTCTTACAGAAAGCCACTGCTTTACTTCACATTTTGCCAAAGATGTATCTGTAAAGCCCAAGTCTTTTCTCCACTATATTTGTTGCTGTTTCACACTCTCACACTTTGCCTATTTCACACACCATTTACTCTCTCATACCCTCATGTCTTGTCTCTGGATGACAATTTCAAAGAAAGTTTAGAACATTATAAATTAAAGTACTTCATATGCAGCTGCTTTTCCTTATAGAGAAAAACAAAAGAAAACAACCAACCAAAACAAAACAAACAAAAGAAATCCCCACAAAACCATATTTTGGAGTTCTCTATGAAGAAAGAATATTGAGACTTTTCTTTTTAAATTCAGATGACTTCAGATTCTATACACATTTTAAGAAATGTTAAAAATCAGTTTCTTTACTGGAAGATAGACTTTCATATCTTGTATTCTGATGGTTTAAAACATCTAATTTGTGCCTTAAAAAATAAAGCAGCTTGATATCTGCACTAGCTCTTCAATATTTATTGCCTAAGAGCTTCCTGGAAGTTGCTAGAGACAGCTGGAGTATTTTATCGTTCAGATTTTAAACACATTCAGAAAAAATTCACCCAATTCTTTGCCCAGTGTGTGTGTAACTGCGTAACTTGTAGCAGCGATTCCAATGGACATAACAATGTGGAATTACATTGCATATAATAATCACAACATGCAATCCTGAGAAATATTTTTCAGGCATTAATAATGAACATATGTTTTTGCATTGCAGATTTATATTGTTTACCAGAAATATTAATTTGGGAGAGTAAATGAATTGTGCAAACTCAAGCTCTGGTGTCACACCAGTAAACCAACAATACTCAAACTGCTCTTTGGTATCTTACTAAAAGTAATATGGAGTCCCATTATGGAATATCACCTGTGACATGTAGTTTTGAATAAACTATACCTTGATATATTGTTGGTTTTGTTTTTTTTTTCTAATCCCTTTGGTTTATGTGAAAAGCAGCAACTTCTGGAAATCTCTTAAAAAACACCAGTGCCCTTTCATAGTCTTGTTAGCTTACTACACTGTAAGACAATCACATTTTAGAATAATTCATGTACAAAATCTTTAGACCCAATCGTATCTGA
>JAWWMP010000352.1:0-12814 GCA_035047865.1 Dendrocincla tyrannina
CCAGCTCAGCATAATCTGGGATTCTGTGATTTAACTGGGGAGAAATACCCAGTGACCCTTCCCTGGCTGGAGAACACCCAGTTCTGCTGGGCTGGCTTTGCCCATTGCAATGGTTCTACAGTCTCTGCTCTTCTGTGTAAATCTGCTTAAAGAGCTCAACAAGTTTGTGTTAGAGTTACGAACTCTAAAAAAACAAACAAACAAAAGAAAATACCACAAATAATGTAATAAAAGTGTGGGAACAGCCTTGGCGAGCGGGGCTGCAGAGGGGCTGTGGCTCTGGGTTTGGGATTTGGAGGCACAGGGTCCCAATCCCATGTGCTGTCTTCCCCCAGTAACTGGGGTACTTGAGCTGGGAAGTGCCCAGCAGTGGGTTCTGCCTTCCCTGGCAGCACAGCAGGTTCCACCAGGTGCTCCCTGCAAGACTGGGCAGATAAAATCTCCGTGGGCACGTCAGCAGGTGCTGCTCCTGAAAAAACCCAGGAGACCAGGTGGTTATTCCGACCTTTTATTCTGGCTGATACAACACACACGGATTTGGAACACAAACAAGTGGGGCTGAAGGCAAACCATGATCTCCAAGTGGTTTTTCCGTGCCCTCCAGGCCCCGTAACACCTTGGACAGAGGTCCAGGGCACCAGGACCACGGTGGGAAAGGCGTCGTTGAGAGAAACGTGACACAGACACACCTTCCCACTCCAAGCACGTGGGAATCAAAGCTTCCATTTACCCTTTGGCTCTTGGAATCCTTTTCTGACAGTGCAAGTGTCCAGCCACGCCCAGCCCTGCAGCCAGGGCTGGAGAACACTGGAGTGCTCCCACTGCTCCCTTGCTGTAAAGGAATGGAAAGCAGACATTCCTGCCCCTCTTGGTATTTAAAGTAGCTTCTCCATATTACTGCACCCACAGATGGACAGAAAGGCCTTTTTCCAAATACATTGTGAATATTCACAAAAAAGGGCGTAATTTTAACTGAGCTGAAGTGAAACTACCCCTGAGTTTAGGAAGCAGCAGCCCTAAAGCTGGTGGAGGGCCCTTCCCAATGTCACGTGAGAGCTGCTCTCCCAGTGCCCCAGGTGGGATCAATGGTGTTCAGGAGACACTGCACCTCCTGCTGCTGAAAGGAGATGAGGAATGGGGATGGATTCCCCCTTCCCTGCAGAACTTCTCCCTCTCTGTCCCCCCCACGATCCCAGATCATCTGTGTGCTCTGGCAGTGCTGCTGCCCCAGCCAACCCAGCCTGCTCCAGGCAGTTGAGGTCATCTCGACATCCTTCCCAAGTGACCGGCCGTGTTTATTTCTTTCCCAAAGCTAAAGTACACAGAGGCAACAATACAGATCCTCTGCAAACAGCAGGCTTTTTCCAGTCCTAAATGATTAAACCCCGAAGGCTCTGACCCCTGCAAGGCACTTTTTCAAGGAGAATTTCACCCACCATGTTCCCCAAAGCACCGACCAATGCGCAGGTACCTGTAGTTGTTACTCTCAGGAGTAGCTCTGCACAGAGCAGGGTTCCATGGGACAACTCATACTGAAAAAGGCATTTATTCCATTAAATTTAGGCTGGCTCTCGAATTAAAGCTAGACCTCAGCTTTTAGGCTGCACTGAGATGTCACCTGGATGAAGTCAGATTTATACACACCATGTGGCAGCAGAACAAAAGAGAGTGGACAGATTCTTTTTTGAGGAGTTACCTTTCTAAACAAAGAAGGAAAATACAAATAAAGGTTCTGTGCAAGAAATTCCTCCCAGATGCAGATGTTACATTTGCCTGGAAGCTCCCTGAATTCCACAGTCCCTGGCACATGGGATATCAGCTTTATGCTATAAGGGATTTTATTGTACTTGCATCTGATATCACCCCAAGGCCCAGGAGACATTTCAGGCTGTCAGCTACAGAAGGGTGAACAAAAGGAGTTAAAAGTGTAGCTTTTTAAAAAACAAGCCTCAGATGTGACCCCAAATGGATCTGAGCTGTTTTTAAATAAACCCTGAAATTTACTTTGGGGACAGACCTGACTAATTCCCACACGTCCAGTGTGCTTGAGTTTAAACATTCCCAAAGCTGCCACAGCTCTCCAATTCATCTCTCAGGGGAAAGAAGAAATGAACTATTTGGGGTGCTGTTTTGGCCCCTCTGAAGGCCATTTCAGGCATGAAGCAGCTTTTCAGAGGCATCCCTGTTCCTTCCCAACCATCCGCTGCTCATTTCGCTCCCAGCCGTGTGCCTTGCCCAGTGAAGCAGCTCATGTGGAAACAGTGGTTTTGGCTCTGGGACGCTTGGCCATTAATCTACAGGCAAAAGAGCACGAACTGTTTTTACAGCCTGTTTATCACCCTCTCCATCTGCTCCCGGCAGCTTTATGGTGTGCTGTGCAAACAGCAATTCCCACTGGCCCTGGCTATTCCACAGGCTGCTAGGAAAAGAAAGAATTCTCCATTTCTCCCTACATCCTCCCCAGCAGGTGAACTCCCTTCAGCTTGCCCATGGGTGAAGATTTACCAGGACCAACCCAGGAGACTCGTGCTACCTTCAGTTCTCGGAAGGGACCATCACTGGCACAACAAAACCTGCTGTTTTAAGTCACTGAAATCCAGTCAAGTCTCCTCATTTTGGTTTCCCTTAATTCCCGTGTTTTCTGCCCCTTTTCTCTCCAGAAAAAAGGAGGACGAAGGACTCTCTGAAGTAGATAACCTCAGGATTAAAAGATACACAGGAGCGTGTCCCTTCAGTAATTCCATCTGTTGAATCTGTTCCCTGACAGGAAAACCATTTTTTCTACCTTCATGCACAGAAATTCCCCTGAGCCTCCGTTTTAGGCACCCAAAACATCATGTTCTGCCGCTCAGCCACGGGCGGCAGGAAGGACAGGCTGTCCTGCTGGCTCTCAGCAGTTTTGGCACACTGGATAAATAATTTGGCACCGAAGTCCACCAGTAACACCAATTCCAGCCCTCTGGGGGCTGTGAACACGCAGCAGATGCCCCCGTTGACGGAAGGCTCCCGAGCCCCCACGGCACCAGCACTCCCACAGGGCAGGCTCCCCTCAGGCCGCCGTCCGTCGGATCTCCTCCGACAGGGTGATGGACCTCTCCTTGCACTCGGCGTTGGAGCACTTGGACACGGCGCTGGCCGCCTGGCAGAACCTCTGCAGGAGGATCTTCCTGAGCAGCAGGTACACCCAGGGGTCGAGGATCTGGTTGAGCGAGGCCAGGCGCACGGCCGTCAGGAAGAAGCTGCACTCGCCGCGCAGTTCGGAGCCCGGGGGCTGCGCGGGGACAACCCTGCAGTGCTCAAACGTGTGGCCCCACACCATCTTCAGCATCGTTATCTGAGGGAAGGGAGGAGGCAAGAGGGACACATGGTGAGGGAATGGTGTCTGTGTATCACCAGATCTGACGGTGCCCAGAGGAGCTGTGGCTGCCCCACCCCTGGAAGTGCCCAAGGCCAGGTTGGACGGGGCTTGGAGCACCCTGGGCCAGTGGGAGGTGTCCCTGCCCATGGAAGGGGATGGAACAAGATGGGTTTTGAGGTTCCTGCCAACCCAAACCATTCTGGGATTCTATGACAGGGATACTGAAACCTCACTCTTCCTGGCAGGTCCTGTTTGTGGTTGCAGATCTCTGCTGGGCATGGCTTGGAGACCCTGGCTGTGTGAGAGTGCTGCCCGAATCCCTGGGGAATGGACACTGCCCACGGCACTGTGTCTGCTCCCAGTGCCAAGGACACTCCCTGACAGCCCGAGGCGCCTCCACGGTGCTGCCTGGGCAGAGCTCAGCACTCCCATCCTCCAAAAAGCCATCCTGAAAACCTGGGAACAGCCCAGGGACACACTCACAGGCCATCACTCACAGCCCTGACTAACTCCTTGGCTTCAGCCTTTGGGAAGAACCAGGACAACCTGCAGCAGCAGCACAAGGGGAGTGATCCCACCATGGCTCTCCTACAGGAAGCCTCTCTGGAGCAGAGTGTCATCACAAAGGTCACATCTGGGCTGCTGCTGTCCCCACAAACCAGGTCAGAGCCAGAGTGACCAGGAGCAGAGGCTACAGGGGAGGATTTTTCCATTCAGTGGGATATTCTGGGTGCCAGATCAATAACCAAGTGTTGACCTTGGAAAGACTTGGATGAGTCCGGAAGGCAGGGCAGCATGGACAGCAAAGGAGAACTGTTTTTGTTTCTTGAAATAGAAGTAATTGAAGATTCCATCCACTCCATTTCATTTACATAGGAAACCACGGATAGACCTTTGTAAAAATGTGGACAGATCCAGACCACATCAAGCAGCCATTTGTGCACCAGACCCACAAACCCACAACCCAACCACTTCCTCAGCCACCTCCAGCTCTTCAGGACGCTGTCCCTGTGTCTGTCACAGCATCTGCCTCCCGTGCCACCCCCCCCCAGCACATCCCAGCTCCTGCAGCATTCCCATGCCACAAAGAGCAGCAGAGGGATGGAAACATGCTGTGCCCACGTCACAGCCAAGGAGAACCACCCGGCACTCAGCATTCCCAGGATTCACATTACTCCCTCCCAGATCAGCTCTTCCACTCTTCCTCTGGGAACTCTGCAAGGACCCACGTTCTGCAGACTTTCCTGCATCTTTTTTTTTGGTTGGCCAACCCACAGAGCTACAAAAACATCAGGCTAATAAAATACATTTCCCAAGCTGACAACTGCTGCTTATTTTGAGGGTTATTACATAATATTCCTTTACTGGAATATTTGTTGGACCAACAGTCGCTCTACTGGAAATTTTATTTGTTTGGTATCATTAGAGGTTGTTTATTTTATCATGGCTTGTATTGGTCTAAATGAATTAAAGGCTGCACAAGGCAGAAGAACACCAGGTGGAATAAAGGCAATGGAACTATGGAATTTATGCCAATAAAAATTTGGCTCAAAACGCATATAGTGATTTAATTGTTAATTATATTTGTTCAACTAGAGTACCTCAGCTTTACTGTTATCATGACTGTGGTTTTACATGCCTTTAATTTCTGTCTGCCAGGAGGATTAAGGAGAAGTATTTCAACAGGAAAAGCAGCAGAATTCCTGAGCATTTTGGTTTTAAATAACCTTGAAACAACTCTGAGAGGGAATAATTTTATAGCCTGGAGCTCCAACAGAGTTATTATGAGAATTTTTTGTTTGAGCAGTTTGAGCTGCGCCGGTGTTGCTGTGTAATCAGGGAACAGCTTCCTCTATTTCCCCTCAAGTCATCTGTCTGTGCCAGTCCAGCTCAGTGGTTATCCCAGAATGGTTTGGGTTGGGAGGGACCTCAAAGCCCACCCAGTGCCACCCCTGCCATGGGCAGGGACACCTTCCACCAGCCCAGGTCACTCCAAACCCCGTCCAACCTGGCCTGGGACACTTCCAGGGACCCAGGGGCAGCCACAGCTCCCCTGGATAAGGTATATAAAATATAAAAACTTGTGTGACATAAGACAGTTGGCACGTATTGCCTTGGAACCACCTCTGCATCAGCCGAGGGTGAGCTGGTTTGCATGTTGCCTTTGGAAATGTCTACAGCAGTTGCACATTCTTTGGGATGACATTCACGGTGCAATCCCAGCTTTATTCTTCTTGGCTCCAACATAATTTCACTAATAGGAAGGTCCTCGTCCACTATATGGCAAATAAAAAAGTAATAGTAGAGTAAATATTGGATGCCTATAAATACAAAGTGTGGTGGTTTAGGAGTGGTGCTGCCCAGCTCAGGGTCCCCTCCAGGACTCTCCAAACCACACTCCCTCCCCCCTTTCCCTCCCTCCTCCCCTGCAGTGGCTGGAGACGAGAGTTGGAGGCACAAAAGGCAAAGATCACGGGCCAAGACAAGAGCAGTTTAGTGGGCACAGCAAGGGGAAAAGAAAGCAAGCAGCAACAGCAACAATCTTAATAACAGAGTGAGTAAAAGAGAGGGTGATTTACACTTAAAACGCTCACCATGGAGCCCAGCTCAACACAACCTGATCCAGCCTGACCCCACAGCCACGTTTTCCCCACCAGCAGGGAGGTGGAGGAAGGGACTGGAAGGGACTTGGAGTAAGCTGGGCTAGTGAAAGGTGTCCCTGCCACTGCAGGGGATGGAACAAGATGGGCTTTGAGGCCCCTTCCAACCCAAACCCTTCTGTGAGTCTCCGATTCTGTGAATCACAAGGGTGAAAACACCACCTGGGACTGGATTTTGTATATTTGCCATGAGCCTAAAGAAGCAATATTTTCTGAGGTGGGCACGCAGCTCTTGCACGCCCTGGGGTCACGAGGAGCAAGGAGGAAGGGGGACCCAGGGGCAGGAGCCTGACTAGGAGGGAGACACCAATATCATGTGCACAGGAAAAGAAGGACTGCCTAAATCCTACTGGTGTCAGGCAAGGACAGGGGGTCTCTGGGAAGTACCTCAGACAAGCGTTTCTCCAGCCCAAGGCACTCGGTTTGAGGCACAACACAACCAAAAATAGACTATTTACAGCATAAAATCTCTTGGAATTGACTTTCATGAAGCTGATTATCTCCACTGAATTTTAAATCATCCTGAAAAATTTCCTGCCTAATTCATCCTTTTCATCTTTAGATTCCCAGGTTGGAAAGAAACTGCATCTCTCCATGAGTCTGAATACCACCACCAGAACAAATGTTAAAAAAATTTAGACTACATTTTTAGATATCACTGGAATTTTGTTTCATCTTAATTAGTTATGAAAATCAGTGCATGCAAGTTCTTGTTCTGCAGGAAACAGATTTCTGGGAAAAAATGCTGTGGTGGGTCTCTGAGAAGGAGGGATTTCCATTTCACATTTTATTTTTAATGGTTAAACCAAAATAAATCACTGAAATGGACACCTGCAGCTAAATACGAAGTATGAATTCAACACAGTAATAAATACAATAACATCACTCTCAGTGGCCCTAATTAGAAATAGACCTCAACAATCTTCTAACACCACCTCTTACGCTTCACTAATGTGATTCATTTGAAAAGCAGTCTATTTTCACAAAAAGCAATTTACTGGCTTCTATTTACCCACTTCTGAAGCAGAAAAAAAAAGAAATACACCCAGCTTAGAATCTGTAACCTCTTTTATTTACTCATTCTAAATTAACATAGGAGACACAGCCCCAGCAATCACAAAATTCCTGGGGAAAGAAGGAAGCAAAAGCAAACCTGCGGACTGGTCTGTGTGTTCCAGGGAGCTCAGCTTCGTGTTGTGTCTCCTTTACTGTCCCGTGATTCTGCAGGGAAATCACAGCCACCACCACCCTGTGGGAGCTTCAAATATGCAGAGCTATTCCCAGAAAGGAGCATCACTCCACAGGGCTCCTTCTGAATGGCCCTGAAATGCCTCTTCTTGCCCTTGCCCCATCCTCCCATGCTCCCTGCTCTGACAAACAGGGCCTAAAGGCAGTTGGCAGGAAATGTCAGTCCTGGTTTAACCCAAGACTCCCCAAACTTCCAAGTTAACATCTCCTTGTGTTCATCCAAGGACTCAAATGATGGAACGCTGAAACATGAATGGTTATGGAACAAGTGGAGCTGCATCAAGGCAGAAGAAAGTCCTCTTACAACATAAGTTTTTAATGGGACTTCTGGAAGTGTATTTAGTGTTTTGGGTTTTTTTTAATTGTAATATATGACTTAAAACAATATTACAATATCCTATCACTTAAGACAAAGCCAGCAAATTATTTAGACAAAGTCAATTTGAATTAAACAGCATTTAATTGGTTTACTCTCCTCTAGATGTAGATACATAGAATAAAATCCAGGGAGCATCCATTGCTGATGCAGAATTCTCTGCCAGCTTCCAGAGGCAAAAGGATTTGGGACACTGTAGTTTCTGTCTTCAGACACGTGGTGGTCCAGATAAGGAAGTTTTACTGACATCCTTTCTCCTCCCTTTGCTGAACCACAGGACCTTAACTGATAGAGGGCAGGTTTAGATTATATATTAGGAAGGAATCCTTCCCTGGGAGGCTGGGCAGGCCCTGGCACAGGGTGCCCAGAGAGGCTGGGGCTGCCCCTGGATCCCTGGGAGTGTCCAAGGCCAGGTTGGACGGGGCTTGGAGCAACCTGAAATAATGGAAGGTGTCCCTGCCCATGGCAGGGGGTGGGAGGAGATGACCTTTAAAGGTCCCTTCCAACCCAAACCATTCTGGGATTCCCTGATTCTATGACCTGTCACAGCCACAAATGTGGTCCCTCCTGTGAAGCCACTGAGACAGAGACACAGATGTACCCAACACCTGGGACAGGAGTGGAATGACCAGACCCAAGGAATTCATGTTCTAAGCGGAGCAGGGCAAAGCTCAGGTCTGGGCCATGTTCCCATCCTGCTGTGGCTTGGTATGGGGTGGTGCTGTGCCCACACTTCCCTGCCCTCCCTGCCTGCCTGAGGAGCTCCCTACTCAGCTTGTACAGGGAGGTTTAAAAAAGCATTTCATCCTGGTTGGCCCAAAAAGAGAACACACCTGCAGTCTGGTTACAAATATTATTGCATCCCCCCTGTTCACTTCTGGTGCTTTGAAGGCATTCTTTTCAACTAGAAATACCTATCCTTTAAACTAAATGTGGAGTTTTGGAATATTTTTCTCCAACAGGCAGTAGTTCAGTGGTAAGTTCTGCAAACTAATTGCAGGGAATTTGGGTATCTGCTTGTTATCATGCTTCACACTGAAGAAATGAAATCAGTGACAGGAGTTATGGACATATAAAAACAGAAGTGTCAAGATATCAAGTAAATGATCCCTCACTGAGCTTTCTGGAATGCTACCAGGAAGACATTGGTGACCAGGCCAGCCACATAGGCATACATAGTATGAAAATTATAGAATGGCACAAGAAACAAACTGCTCTGGTCCCGTATTTTAACTTAAATCAGGATCAAACCTGTTTATTGATTTCTTTTTGAACAACACCTAATGAAATGGCAAATGCCAGAGCTATCCATTTATGATCAATGTCAGCAATCTGACATCTAAATGGCATGACTACACACTCACCAGCTGTTAGCAATACCCTATAAATTCCCAAAGACCCTTTTATTGCCTCTTTTTCCCCAAAAGCTCACCCACGCCGTGGCTCCCCCACTCGCACAGATCCACCCCCCCTGCCATCACTCATGGCCTCTGCTGGCTCTGAGTCCCCCTTCCCACACACCCTCCGTGGGAGCTGCAGCTGCTCCACACCCACCCCTGCCCCACGTGCTGGTGACAAACACCACGGAGAGTCACAGCCCCGCAGCCCAGGGCTGCCTGAGAGCCTCCCCCGTGCTTCCAGCACACACACTGTCTGGCAGGGAGGGCCCTTTGCTGTTTGTGAGGCACAAACATTGCCCTGGAAGGGTTGCTGGTGACTTCTGGGGGTGTCAAAGCCAGGATGGCTGCTGTCTGTTACCTTCTGCTCACTCCCAAATCTCTGCCTGCATCACGTATTTCCCATCCTTCCTTTTGTGCCTTTTCAAGCTGACTCCTTCTTCCACCCAAAGTCTCTGGATACAGCTAAATTTGGCTGATCAGCATCTTAAGGAAACTCTCACAGATTTCACAGAATAGTCTGAGTTGGCCAGGACCCATGAGGAGCATCAGGTCCAGCTCTCCAGTGAGTGGCCCATGCAGGGACCAAACCCACAACCGTGGTGTTATCAGCCCCCAGTCCAACCAACTGAGCCAATTTCAGGGTCAGCATTGTTGTTCGTTTGCTCTTGACCATAATCATCAGTGTTTGGGCAGGATCCTCTCTGAGGAGAGAGTTTTGGGTGTTCACACACACTGTTGGTATTGGCAGCCATTCCCTGAAGGACTGCACCCCCTGGAAGGGATCCACCCTGGGTAGATGAGGAACTGCAGCCCGTGGGAAGGATCGGGCTGGGGGTGTTTGTCAAGAACTGTCTCCCGTGGGTGGGATCTGGCACTGGAGCAGGGGAAGAATGTGGTGAGGAAGGAGCAGCAGAGACAGCACGTGATGGACTGAGCACAAGCCCTTCTGCCTGTCCCCTGTGCTGCTCAGGGCTGGGGGTGTGCCAGCTGGGAGTGATGGTGAGCTCAGGAAGAAGGGAAGGGTAGGAGGAAGCTGTTTTTAGCTTTGTTCTTATTTCTCATTATCCCACTCTGTTAATTGGTAATAAACTAATCTCCCAGAGCTGAGTCTGTCCTGTCCGTGGTAAGTGGTGAGTGATCTTCTTATCACACCCACCAGCCTCTAACCACAGTTTCTCTCCCCTGCCAAACTGAGACAGGGGGAATGATAAGGCAGCTTGGTGGGCACTGGAAATAGAGCCAAGGCCAGTCCAACCCAGGAGGCCATGCAGATTCCCAAAAACTGGAAAACAGAGACACAAGGAAACAGTAGGGACTTTATTGGTGACCCTTTTTAACTTTACAGGAATGTTATTCACCTGAATGAAGAGAGTTTGGAGTTCATGCTCTGGCAGAACTTCGGCAACTTCACTTTACCCATGTGGTGCATCTTATTACTTCTGACACCTTCTTACAGCCCCAAAGTCAAATATGATGTTCCAGGGGGGTTGCACAACCACGGTGTACCCTGGCATTACTCCTGCCTTATATCATGGCATGACTTTAACATATGCAGCACAGAACCCATATTGGCACTTTTTCATTCATCCGGCATCCTGCCTTACTGAGGCAGGACTGATTTGCTGCCTTTTATGAGTCCTACTTTTCTTTCATATCTCCCATGTCAACCCTGAATCCCTGCAATTTTGAAATAATTCTTCCTCAGGTGTATGAATTTGACATTTTCCAAGATCAGTCTCATTGTTACTCTTTCCTGCTTCCCAACATTGCTGCATCCCTTTGCATTCCATTTCCTTGCCTTTAGTTCTGCTTTGCATGTGAGTGAGTGACCAGGGACCACATTTACCAGAGAGATGGAGCAGTTAACAGGTAGGGGTGGCATCTTCATCAAGCTTTTCACAGCCTTCCCAGAGACTCTTTGCAGTTAATCCCACCAGTAAAACTGCTGGATCCTAAAAACAGCGAACCCAATGTAGTTCTTTATCAACAATTTTGGGTTTTCTTGTGGTATGTAGTTGACACATATGAAGTTTTCATGTGTTCAGTAAAACATATGTGTGCTTTTCAGTTACCAAATCAATTAATTTGCTAGAGGAATCAGAAGTTCTTACAGGTAGACTCTTGTGCCTATGCCAGACACTTAAATCAATCTTATCTTGTGACAGAGGCAAAGTGAAGTTGACATAATTCCTCACTGTTAATGGTACTGGAAAGCTGATTTTTCAGCAGCGAAATTTTCACTTAGGAAAAGGAAATAGGACTATTATCTGTGAGCTCAGCCAGCCATACCAAGCAGTCTGTCTTTTGAAAATGAAAAGGCACCAAGAGCAAAGGAACTCACCTCACTGGGCGATTCCTGCCGAGCGTGCAGGCAAACCCTTTATCTGCCAGTAAGGCTGGGATTTTGTGACTGTGCCCTGAGAAGAGACTCCAGCAAGATCGTGGATGAGATGGCAGCAGGTGTAGGAATCACCATGAATAAAACAGAGCCAGCAGCAATAGAGAAGCTGAACAGCTGTGCTTAGGTACTCAGTGTTGTTGTTCTCACACTGCAAGATTAATTCCATCCTTTCAGCTGGCTGGCTCGACTTGTCTGATAACTGAGTTTCCTTTCTAGAGATGTAGTTTGAGTTATCATTGTACATTTAGGATAATGGCTCAGTACAGACTTTACAAAAATCAGCAACAGTTGCTCAAGAGAAAAAAAAATGAAGTTACACTCCTCTTCCCTTGGAAGGGCTGGAAGTACTGGAAGTGCTGTAGTAGAATCTAATCTTTCAAATTTGCTGTGTGCCTGTACTGCACATTTTCCCTTTTTTGCTATACTTACCCTTCCCTCTTGTTCTTAGATGCCTTCAGAGAAGACAAAGGACCTTTGTTAGGTGAATTCTGTTTCTCCTCTAAACATCTGATATAAAAATAATCCACAGACCCACAGAAGCTCCTGAGTCGGGAGGGACCCCCAAGGATGCTGGAGTCCCACTCCTGGCCCCACACAGGCCCATTGCAAACCCCTTGCCAGCCAGTTGGGTGCCAATAGAAGCAAAGGGAGAATCCCCAGGTGTGGGGTCAGTTCCTAACAAAGACAAACCCAACCAGTGGGCTACACTACAGTTAGGGACTGAGAACTGAATGTACTGCTGTGGTAGAAACACAGATGCTGCTGCTTCATCACGAGTCCCTTTCACCCAGGGGTGACACAGAGAGTGGGATTTTTGTGAGCAGCAGCAGATGGCACTTCTGCCTGTTTTGAAGCAGTTGTATTAACAGATGCAGCTGAGGAAAATTGTGTGGACTTCATCTTTTTTGGGAGTGTATAAATTTGGAGAGCATTGTCAGCTGATTTTTTAGTACTGTGAGAAACACTAATTACTATTCTAGGTTATTTCCAACTCTAAGGTGGTCCCTTTGCTCAATTCTGGTGCTATAAAAAGAGCTACAGGGAAGGGCAAGTAATCCTGGACTTGTCTAAGGAATGTCTTATGTTGCTGTGCTGTGTCAAGGAGACCAGAACAAGACACACAGATTCACATTTCTCCCTTTGGTCTTCACCAGTGAATACTGTGTCAAAATGTATTAACCCAACACCTCCAGCACCTGAAGGGAGCCTACAAGAGAGATGGAGAGACTATTGACAAGAGCTTGTAGTGCCAGAACAAGGGGAAATGGCTTTATGCTGCCAGAGGGCAGGGTGGGATGGGATATTGGGAAGGAATCCTTGGCTGGGAGGGTGGGCAGGCCCTGGCACAGGGTGCCCAGAGAAGCTGGGGCT
>JAWWMP010000353.1:0-12736 GCA_035047865.1 Dendrocincla tyrannina
ACTCACACACTCCCCGGATCTCGGCATCTCTGGATCCTGGATGGTGTTCCTCTTCCCTTCTCTAACTCGGCCATTTTTCATCTGTAAGCGACTATAAACACCACCAATTTACTGTGAGGAAAAGGAGGAAGAACGCCCCGGTTTCCTGTGTCTGCAGAGACAGGATTGTTGCTGCTTTCTGCCTTCCCATTTTTCTCTCACGGGAATCAACCTGAGAACCAACTACCTGCCACCACCCTGAGGGAGCCAGCCAGCCGGGCACGACATCACCACCTGCTGTCCGTAAATATTACTGCAACCCCTGGGAGAGAGTGGCCCACGGCAGAGGTGCCACAGCGCCACCTGCTGTCCGTGGATATAATTGCATTTCCCCCTTTGGGGGTAGCCAAAAAAGACCTTTTTGACTGTTTTGCCTAGTTATTTGGGGGGTGGAGGGGTTTATTACAAACTGTTGTTGTTTGATTCTTTTCTGGAGATATATATACTGTGGTTAAGAACTGCTATCCTTTTCTTTATATATATTTTTCCCTAATTAAAGTTCTGTTTTCTAAATTCAAAGGAGAGGGATTATTTCTCAGCCAACATAGATATCTTAGTTCTCCCTCAAACTAAGACAGGAGCTGAGAATAACTTGGCTCTCAGCACCTTTCTTAGGGAAAGCACAGCAGGAGCAGGAAGGTGGAATGAGATGGTCTGTAAAGTTCTTTCCAAGATAGAATCACAGAATGGCCTATGATCTGCAGTCCAGACCATCCAGTTCATCTCATCCCATCCCCTTCATTGCATCCCACCCCCTGCCATGGGCGGGGACACCTTCCACTAGCCCACGTTGCTCCAAGCCTTGTCCAGCCTGGCCTTGGACACTTCCAGGGATCCCGGGGCAGCCACAGCTTCTCTGGGCACCCTGTGCCAGGGCCTGCCCACCATCCCAGGTGAGAATTCCTTCCTAATATCCACTCTATACCTCTGTTCCTCAATTTAAAACTATTACCCCTTGTCCTATCACAGTGCAAGTGCTCAGGACACCTCAAATCTGATCCTTTCCTGCTTTCCAACCACTTCCCCAGTGGCCAAACCATCAATAAAGCTCAAAGCTCTTCATGCTTTCTGCAGCTGAGGCTCCTTTACCCTCCCCTTACCTTCCTTTGTGCCCTGGTTCAGCCTCACCAGGAGGAGGAGAGGACCCAGAGCATCACACAGCCTGTGTGGCACGTCCCCCTCTGCTGGGGAGCAGCAGGAGGGGACACAGTGACACACATCACAAACAAAAATATTTTCAAATGCTCCACTTGCTTTTCTGCGTTCCCCAGAATGGCAGGTGTTACCAATCAGTCTCTCCCAAGGTAAACAGTGCATTTGTCCTATAATTTGTTTAGCAAAGCTTGTATTTTCTGCTGTAATTACCCAGTCATGGCAGCTAAATGAAGATGACATTTGAAGTGACCTTCAGCTTCCAGCTGCAACAGCCATCCCACAGGAGAGATGGAGCAGGAGGGGAGGGAGCACAGTGATGCTCAGGTGAGAGGGGCCTGGGCACTGCCAGCCAGATGTTCCTCCAAAAATCAGCCAAATCCAGCCCAAGTGGTGTTTTAGGGAGAACAGCACACTCCAAACTGAACTGTTTGATTTCTCTCTTAGGCAAAGGATGCAGGCAGTTGGTATTTCCTCAAATGGCAGAGGTCAAGATGTTTTCTTTCCTCCTTGGCACTTCCTGCAGAACCAAAGTATGGGATGACACCACTGCAGGATGGTCCATGCAGGAGTTGTTCCATGCAGTGTACCATGTAGTTCAGGGTTTCTCTTGCCAAGAAACATTGTTTTCTCCCACATTTCCTTACCAAAGGGCAGAGGTAATATCTTACCCTGCACTGAGACGCCTTGATCAGGTACACACACACAGTGCCCTCAGAAGAAAAAGAGCCTCTGGTTCCTTTCCTTTCCAGTCTCCTCCCCCTTGCCCAAGTCCTGCACCAGGTGAGCCTCCCTGTACAGCACCCCCTGCTTCTCTGCAGCAGCCTTCCAGATACTCAGTTTATCCCTCCTCCCACATATCCATGGAATTCTCACCTTTAAATCCCAATCCACTGTTTTTCCACCCAGCCCCCCACTGGGCTGTCTAGCTGTCTCCAGCTCTTCCTGGGGTCTCCTCATCCTGCTCTCCCACACTTTCCTGTTCCTCCTCTCTCCAGATCTAGCCTCAAACTCCTCCCCAGCAGTTTCTTGCCCTCACACTTTGCTTTCCCAGGGAATCACCTTTAACAGCTCCCAGGAAATCTTCCTACCTGCCTCCTGCAGTTTTTGAAGCAAGCTCAACACAAGCAGGCATTAAAAGGTATCCACACTGAAGATGGCACAAAATCCAACCATGTCAGCATCCTGCAGGTTAATTACCCTCCAGATCCCCTCCCCTTCAAAGCCACTGCTGGGGGAGCTCAAGCCATTGCTGGCTCTCAATAAACACAAGAGTCAGAGGAAGAGTGGGAAGTCAATACTGCAAATGAAGTGCTCCTGCCAATGGATTTTCATTGCCACAGGGACAGGCTCTAGTATCCAGAAGCTCCTCCACGGGGTGATGATTTGCTGGCAGAGCTCTGGATTGGCAGGAGATGCCGAGCCTTGTTTGCTGAAGGAAAAGGGCAAGCTGGGGGCAAGCTGGGCTATCGATCAGGTCAGGTCCTGCCAGCCCTGGAGGCTTCAGGGGGTTTAACAAGCCCTACAAAACCATACTGGAATTGTCACAAGTTCATGCTTGGTTTGCGAGGCAAATGGAAGCAGATTATTGACCCCCTTCCCTCCCTCAGCATCTGCTCAAAGTCCTGCCAGAAGTTGCCAGAAGAGGCCCCTGGCAGGAGGCTCTGGATGAGGGAAGAGTTGAATGCTGACAGCAGCAAGTAGTTTAGCTGAAAAAGCCCTGGAGTGCTTCGAGAGGGAGGTCACTGCAAAAGGATGGTACTGAAAGCACTTGTGTCCTTACCTAGAACACAAATGGATTCTGAAGGGCTCCTAAACCTGCATTGGTCTCACCTGATCACCTCAGATTGGCACAGTCCAGTTCAGTGCACAGGGAAATCCCTCCAGGTTTCTCTCCCATGCTCTGAAACACTTGCCTTCCTCCTCCAATGCAAGGAGAAGAGAGGCAGGAGGAAAGGGAGAAGATGGGGAGGGTTAAGGCAAGAAAACAGAGGGCGAAGCGCCAACCAGCAAAACAGAGCTCCTGCCTGCCCACGGTAGCCAGAACCAGGAGGAACACTCAGCAGAGCAGGTCCCACAGTCCAGCTTTTCTCCCACACTGGCCAGTCACAGCATCTCTGTCCTCCAGCACTGGGAGCAGCAACTCCACCCTATTCCCATGGCAAATTAATTCCAAGAACCTCTGAAGGTCTGGAAGTTCTCCAGCCAAGGGTAATAGAGAAATTGGAACTGGCCAAGCAATCCTTCAGGGAGGTCACAAACTTCTTAAACACAGTGTATTTTACATCAAGCAATACCACAGCTTCTGTAGAAGGGATGACAATCTCCAAGCATGACAAGAAACACGAAAGCAACAGGGGGAAGTAAAACTCCTTGCAAGCAAATACAGGGTTGTTACCTTTCAGCACTTGCTGAGACCTTCATCTTCCCAATCTCCTGCCTTCATGACAGAGCTGTTTGAGAAATCCTCCTCAGGCAGCTCCCCCTGCCAGGTGGGGCCATGGCAACACGTTGGTTAATCCCTCCTAGCTCAGCTCAGGAGAAGTGACAGCCTGTTAGAGTGATGCCCAAGGGAACCTTCGTCCACCACCAGCACATTCCCTGACCCACAGGTCAGGCACCTGAACAGTGAACAGCAGGGGCTGCACAAAGAAAGGCACAAGTACGTGGACATGAGAATTAAATAATTAAAATGTTAAGCAAACTGGCAGAGGGAGATAGTGGCATCCACCAAAAGTGAAACAAGAAGCAAGTGCCCCTGTGATTGCATTTCAAATTCAAATCAGCCCCTAACTGAGCTGTCACGTGGGGCCACGGAATGAGCAGGGAGGAACAGCAGTAGGGGAGGGCAAGATATAATCACTTGGGCTGTAATTATCAGAATCAAGGAACACTGCATCCTTCCCAAGGGCTACTGAGAGCCAGAAGAGACGCCTCGAGGCATGTCTTCCCTGCCAAGGTGTTTGTTTAGGGTTGTCACAGTATCAGCATATATTTCTATCCAAAATTCGGCAAAAGTAAGCACTGAATCAGACAAACAAGCTTGGATAAAATGGAGAACAATCTGGATACTTCCCCATAGCTCAGAGAAGTTTCTATCTTGAAGTCCACTCAGCATTCCCAGCTTCTTCCCACCTTTATCCCGCTGCTTTCCCAGCAGAAGGAGGAGAGCAGGAGATCAAACAAGAAGAAAAGCCAAACTATTCCCATCTGTGACCAGCCTGAGAGTTTCCCTTTCTTGTTTGGTGCAGCATAACTCCATGATCCCTCAGTCTTGGGAGATTAAGCAAGAGGGGAAACAGAGACTCCCCTTCTGCCTCCTCTCCTCAGGCAGAGCTTTAAGAGCCGCTGTGAGAACATTTCAGCCTGGTGTCAGTGTTCTGCTGCAATCTCCATGGCCTGCAAAATCCTTACAGGTGCTGGACTGCCCCTCAGCAGCTCCCAGGGACATTCCAGCCACATCCAGCATTGAAATTCCCAGCTACAGAGAGTCCCAGAGCTGTCACCCCTCAAGGTGCAAGCAGCCAGGAGTGTCCATAGGAAACGGATTTAATGAGCAAACAAGAACACGCCTCAGTGATCCATGAGCAGAAGCAGCACATTTTGCTGGGCTAAGCACTAGATTAGTATAGATCAGATGGCCCTCCACTGACAAATCAATATCAGGGGCAGGAATGCCTAGCTATTCCTTAAAATTCACTTTCAGCCAGGCAACTTTCAAAGCTGGGTCCAGGCATTCCTAGGGGACAATGCACAAGTTTGCTGTTGAAAAGACAATACCCAGTTCACTTCCCACCAAGCAGGACAGGCTCCAGTGTCTCCATTTTCCCTACCTCCAAGCCCAGCAGCAGCTACAGAATCAGAACTGCATCTGCCTCTGAGCCCTTTCCCAGGCAGAAATCACTCTGCTGCAACCAGAACACATAGGGGAGAGGCGGCCCCTGCAATTTCTCTCTCAGATCTCAACAGTGCCCTGGCCTGACAACTTGAATTACCTTATTATTTTGCTTTCAACACAAACTCTTTGCTACATGAGGAAGACAGTTGTCCGATTGCAGACCTGCTGAACTCAGGCAATCAGGATCCAAGCCTTTATCACATCAGAGGCTCGTGTTGCATCAAGGAATAAGAGATGCCAAAGCCCAGAGAGCGCCTAGTCCTGCCTCAGCACAGCCATAACACAGGGTAAATGCAGCATGAGGAGTCTCTGTGGAAAAGTAGTCCCTCCTGTGTAAGAGAGGAGGAAGTTCCACCACTCTGAGTTTGGTCTCCCAAAGAAAACCCTCTGCCTAATCCCTGTTTCTGCCCACTGTGAAATAACTTCATTTATCTTTAAACGAAGTCCAGAAGAAGCAGTACTCACATGGGAGCAGATTCCACTTCTTTCCTTGAGGACAGAGGGATGAGAACCAAGGAGCAGAGCTTTTCTTTTGGCAGTTCCACAGGCCCTTGGTCCATCAGCCTTAGCTAAAATCACTGTCTGGCCAGGCTGAACACACTGGGCTCTACCACCTCTTCCAAAGGGACTCAGACACAGCATTTGAAGAGGTACAGAAACACCTGGTCAGGAGAGGTCAGTGCTGACAGCAAGGATCTGTCATCTGCACCTTCATGACACTCCACCACCAAGTCCACCTCTGTCCCAGGTCTCCATCCTTCTATCCTACCAAGCAAACCTTCACCAGGTAGCAGCAAAGTGGTTTTGTATGCAACACATTTATTTTAAGCAGTTACAACCCAATACAAGCAGCTTTTAGGAAGACAATTCTTTACAATGTATATTAGCCGAGGGTTTAGTACCGTTTAGTACCAACAGCAGTCACTGTTTTATCCTTGACATGAGGGTGGTGGAAGCTTCTACATGCCCAGTTCCTTCTGTCTCTGCCTTCTTTTACAACGAGGATTGATCCTTCTGGGAGGGCTTCTCCTCCCTGAGGGAGGAGGGTCCCACCAGCCAGGACAGAGGTGTGTTGTTCTTGAGGTAATCCAGCAGCTCCTCCATGTACTCCTGGATCACAGCCAGTTTCTGGCTCAGCACACTGCTGGATAAATCCTGGAAGAAGTTTGCCACAGAGAAAGCAACATAAAGCTCCTTGATGGCACTGAGGGACTGTTGCCCCTTGTTCTGCAGGGTGGAGGGAAGGCCTTGGATTGCAAGGACTATTTTACAGCAGGTTGTTTGCAGTTGCTGTGTGATCTTGCATGCCGGGAGCAGGGCCAGGGACTCCATCTCCTGGGAGGAGGCAGGAAGGACAAGGTCAGGAGTGAGTCACTTCAAAACAGTCCAGGGCATGCCCAGAGCCCCTTGCTTCCCTCCCCAGGAAGGTACCTCTGTCTCTGCAGAGCTTTCATCTCCACTCTCTTTGAGAGACTTCCTACTCCAGTCCAGCCACATCTGGTGTAGCTTCTCCTGCCCCTCCTGAAGCTTTTGATCAAATCCTTGCTTCAACACTTCAATCTGTGTCAAGGCAAGATCAGAGTGTCAAGAGAGAGATCAGCACATCTCTTCACTGTAGCAATGAAGCTGCAACGAGACCAACTCTCTTTGGTCCCCTCCTTCGGAGCCTGTGCTGTACCTACCAGCTTAAGGATGCAGTGAAGCTGCCCGAGGGCCTCCTGCATGCCCTGCCAGACCTGCTTCACCTTGGCTGTGGCCTGTAGGTGGGCAGACAGGTGAAGCTCCTTGAAGAGAGATCCCAGCCTCACAAGGTACCTCCTCTCCTGCCGCTGCTGTTCCACAGGCATTGCATCTGAGCACCCAGCAGACACTGCCAGCTTGGCTGAGGGAAGAGGCAGCATCTGTCACTGACTGACCAGGGGTGGCAGAGTAGACAAGTAGCAGGAGATCCTGGACTAGGAGCTGGGGACCCTCCAGCACGGCCCTGGCACACATTGGAAGTGTTCAAATGCCCAAGGCCAGGTTGGATGGAACTTGGAGCAACCTGGGCTAGTGGAAGGTGTCCCTGCCCATGACAGGGGGTGGCACTGGATGATCTTTAAGGTTCCCTCCAACTCAAGCCATCCTGTGATTCTCTTATTCCCATTAGCCCCATTCCAGAGTACTGGGGTGAGGAATGGGACTGACCACCCCCAGTCTAATGGTTCCCATTACCAGTGGTCACACCCACCATTTCCTTACCTAGTTCCTCATTTCCAATAGGGAGAGAGTCACCTTCTGTTGTCTCCAGCACAGCTTCTGCCCCACCAACACCTGCCTGGCCCACTCCAGGGTCCACAGCCATGCCCACACTGCTGGACTCTGCAGACCTGGCAGCCTCCACACTGCTCTGAGGAGTCTCCTTGGTCACATCTGCCACCTCCATGACCCTGCTGGTCACAACATCCTTCACATCAGCCACCCTGCAGGATACCAGCTCTTTTGTGTCAGAGATAATCTGGGGAAGAGGAGCAATGACAGAGGGGAGTGGGTCTTGTAGCACACCGACATTCTGAACTGCACCAAAAGGACAGGCAACATAGTGACAGCTCAGTATTTACTCCTGTAGGAATTTGCACTGAAGGGTAGTTTGTTTGCCATACAAGAGCCTGCTCCACTCACAAGGTGAGAAACCCCAAAAACCCAGGCCCCTCTGCCTGCCAGGGACAGCCCAGCCTTGGATTCCTATCTGTTCCACTGGCTTTTGAAGGATTGGCAGCTTCTCCCCTAGTTTATCCAAACCCTTGGAGGCATACTCACTTGCTGCAGCAACTGCAGAGAGAACAAATAAAAAGTGTCAAAACTTCTCTTTCTGCAATCCCATCTCGAGTTCCACCTTGCAAAAATCAGTTTTAGGAAAGCCAACATCAGAGGCAACCCCTCACCCTGCACTGAGCAACCCTCCACCCCACTGCTTGGGCTTCAGCTTTGCTTAGAAACCAGAACTTGTCCTTTCACTGTGGCAGTGGAAAGGTGCATTTCCCCAGGCCAGGACTCCCTGCAGAGCTGGCAGAAGCCAGCCTGCCCTTGCCCAGGGCATTACCATGAGGCTCTAGGGCAGCCAGCACTGGCTACACACAGCTGGCCGTGGCTTCCGTCACGCTCCTCACTCCCTTCTCTGCTGCGCCACACACAGACCTGAGGTGGGGGTGGCTCTCCTTGGTGCAGGCATAAGCTGCAGAAACCACCCCACGGGCAGAGCTGGCCAAGGTCACATTCACCACCTCCTTCACTGCATCCTGAAAGAGCAAAGAAAAAAGCAGCCATGAAGCTTCAAACATGGTCCTGAGCTTCCCACACAGTTCTGCCCCAAAACTGCCTCACTGGAGGGAATTGTCAACCAGACAAGTCACCTGGTCAGGCCAAAGAAGCAAAGATTGGCTTAGTTGCACATTTACTTCAGCCTATAACTCAGTTATGAAACAAAGCATGGAGCTTGGCCATTTCTGGGATGGACTATCCACTCAAGTTCTCCTCCAGCAGGAGGCTGCCCAAGGAACAGATGAGTTTTTGGGAATCCTCAATTCCAGTAAAACTGCAGGGCACAGCCTGAGAAGGGAAAACTCTCCTTGGTGGGGGCTCAGCTGCCCCCAGCCACAGCAGCCCCTCATACCTGTCACTCCTTACATCCCCCATGGAGCACCCACCTCCTGCTCCTCTGGGGAGCTCGTGGCAGCCTCCTCTTTGGCAGGCACAACAGAGGCCATGGCAGCTGGAACACAAGGAGCACCAAGGCTTTAGGAAAAGACAAAACAACCAGAAGGATCCCCCTTCCCAGGGGTCATAAAAGAAATAAAAAGTTCTTTCACTACCTGTTAAGGAGAAACCACTAAAATGATCTTATAGAAGAAGGGAACCTGTGCTTCTTGCTAATATACCTGGTATTTAAGTTTCAAGTGGTTTAAGACAATCAGAGGAACAAGGAGAAAAGTGTTTCCACACCCATGAAAGCTCTCCTGAGAGAGATCATAATACTTATTATGACTATATTTAGGGGAGACAGAGGACTCTTCCTTTCTCCCCACCAAGGCTTTGAGGAACTCTTGAATAAAGAAGACAGTAACAGCAGAACTAGGAGGCAAATCCAGCTCAAAAATCATTCCTGCTGCCCTTACACACCCCTGCCAGAACGAGCTCTTCACCCCAAACCAGCACTGGTGTGTCTGACCTTCCAGACAGGACCACAAGCAGCCTTGTGCTAACCAAGACTCATCCAATTCCATGATTAAACCAGGCAAGAAATACCCAAACACAAACCAGGAGCTCATAGAACCAGCTTTAACACTTGCAAATCCCCCCCATATATTCAAGGACAGTACCTTTCTGACCTGCTGGAGAAGCACAAACAACCAGCAAGGAAGAACCAAACAGCACAATCCACCCCTCCCTCTCTGCCTTTTTCTAGTGCCTGGGGAGGGGGTAAGGAAGGGGCCAGTCTCTCTCCTGGCCAATTAGAGGTGAAGAAAGGCTGAAATGGGCCTGCTGTGGCTCGTTAATTACCCTATAAATAGGCAGGTACACCTTGCCCTGGGTAGATGAGCTCTATTTGGAGGCCAGGGCCTCCATTTCCTCAGCAATAGCTAGGAACACGTGTGAAAGCAGTTTTGTGGTCCTAGATTAATGATGATTAATGATTAATCATGTTCCTAGGTTATTGAAGAGCAATAAGATTTTGGGTTATCTAGGGGGAGCTCAGTTCCTGAGTTTGTCTGAGGTGCCACAATCCTTCTCAGACCATGTTCTTTCTGTCTCTGACCAGTTGTCTACAAACCTCCTTATGGCCCTGGATTCTGAACACTCCAAATAATCGAGTTTCTCTGATGATAGACACTAAGTACCAGAGATCCTAATTTTTACATTAAATACATGGCATTATCTGTGGATCCTCAGGCACATTTAATGGTAAACTCAGTGTTAGAAAAAGGAAGAAGAAACACTTTTGAATGGCCTTGGCTGCACAGATATCTCAGTCTCCTGCAGTTTTCTGGGTGAGGAGCTTGGTGAGGCTGCAAAATAAACCTGTTTTAATGGCCGTGGAGCTGCTGGCAAGCACAGTGCTGGAGGCTAACCCGGCAAACCTGGAGCTTCTGACATGCCGTCCCTCATCAGAGCTGCTATCACTGCAACAGAGGACATGAGAGCAGTCAGAGTGCAAAGGGCTCTGCGTGCTCCCTGGTCTCTGTTCTGCAAAACTGGAAAAAAAGCTCCTCCAACACAGACCGACCTCCAGACAGGCCCTGAGGCAGAAGCAAAGTCATGTCAGAGGATCCACCGTCCCAGAAGGCCTCGAGGAAGGAGCAGCATTTGTGTTTTGTGCCTTCAGGTCTATCATTCACTTTCTGGTTTGGGCTGTGCCAGCAGCAGCCCTGCACCGCATCCCTGCAATAAACACATCCCTGCACCGCATCCCTGCAATTCATCCCTGCAATAAACACATCCCCACAATAAATACGTCCCTGCACCACATCCCTGCACCGCATCCCTGCAATAAACACATCCCTGCACCGCATCCCTGCACCACCTCCCTGCAATAAACACATCCCTGCAATAAACACATCCCTGCACCGCATCCCTGCAATAAACACATCCCCGCAATAAATACATCCCTGCACCACATCCCTGCACCTCATCCCTGCAATAAACACATCCCTGCACCGCATCCCTGCACCGCATCCCTGCAATAAACACATCCCTTCAATAAACACATCCCTGCATCTCATCCCTGCAATAACCACATCATGCTGCACAAGGCTGTGGGTTCTCAGTGGAAACTTTCTTAGGAAAGGTTTCTTCCCCCCAAGGGTGGTCAGGCCTTGGAAGAGGCTGCCCAGGGCAGTGGTGGAGTCGCTGTCCCTGGAAGTGTGCAAAAACCATGTGGATTTGGGGCTTAGGGCCATGGTTTGGAGATGGACCTGGCAGCCTTAGGGCTATGGTTGGACTCAAGGATCTTAAGTGTCTCTTTCCGACCTTAATGATTCCATGATTCTAAGTGAATCTCCTGAGGATGTTTACATGAGAAATCTGATTTTGAACCCGAGGAAATGGGAGCTGCCACTGCTTCCAACCGTCTTCCAGAAGCTGAGCTTCATCCAGCTCACCAGCACAAGCCTCCAGAGGAGCCCTCTCAGAGCAGGGCTGCTCCTGCTCTTCCACACTGAGGCAGAGAGGGATCGATCCCAAGACTCTGCAGACATCCCAGAAAATAGGAACCCATTAGAAGCAGGATTCCATGATCCTTGTGGGTCCCTTTCAGATCAAGATATTCTGGGATTGAAGTTTCTTTTCCTGTGCTGAGCTCGAGCTGCCACGCAGAGAAACTCAAGCAGTCAAATCCCCCTCTTGGCTCCCTTTAGCTGCCATCAGAGGGGAGGAATACCAGCTACAGATGGATGCTGACTCCCAGGGAGCCATTCCCATGGCCCTTGTGTCCTATCTCTGCCACTTGCCTTTCACAGCTCTCTCTGGCAGCAGAACGTCTGTTCCAACTGGTGCTAGAGAAGTCGATAAATCCACCAGGTGAGTCAGTCCAGGAGGTCCCAGCCAACAGGTTATTCTGCCCATGTGTAACAGGGTGAGCACACTAACCCTCATCTCTCTGCTGGTCATTGCGCTGGCGTTTGAAGAGCACAAAGCTATTGTGGGAGAGAAGGTGTCCCACCAAGGCAGAGCACAGCCTGTGGATCTGTATCCATGGAGACAGCTCCTTCCACGCTCAGTCGCTCAGTCGTTTGACAGCAATTAAAGACAGCCATCCTGGTGCTAATGATGGGAACAGAGAGGCTGGAGCACTGGGCTGGACTTGAGGGGCTATGGGACT
This sequence comes from Dendrocincla tyrannina, assembly GCA_035047865.1. Classification (NCBI taxonomy): domain Eukaryota; kingdom Metazoa; phylum Chordata; class Aves; order Passeriformes; family Dendrocolaptidae; genus Dendrocincla; species Dendrocincla tyrannina. The sequence continues at coordinate 11,946 of JAWWMP010000353.1, forward strand.
GTCCCCATCCTGCCAGTTGTCTGAGGGGGACTTTCTCTGAGACTGTTGGGCCCTGTGTCTCAGCTTCTCCATCTTTAAAATCATGATTTTGACCTTATTCCACCACATGCTTTGTGATCTGCTGATGGAAAGCTCCAGAGGAGAAGTGGGGATTCACTGGTAACAAACCCCACGCTCACCATTAGAAAAGCAGCTCCTGCTCAAGTCAAACCACAACCCCTCAGGCAGAGAAACAGGTTTCTCGGTGCAGATCTGGCCAGCCCCAGTTGCCAAATCCTTGGATTTGCTGCCCTCTGGGAGCAGGAGGCACAGTCAGTTTCTGATGTGGAGATGTGCTCGGGCAGGAGCTCAGCTGGAGGTGTGAGCAGAGCTGTCAGGAGCACAAGCTCTGCTGGCCAGCACACCCTGCTCCTTCTCCTGACAGCTGGGTGAGGGACACACAGCACTGTATGAAACAGGGACCTGCTGGAGCGAGGACAGAGGGGCCACCAAGGTGATCAGAGGGCTGGAGCACCTCTGCTGGGAGGAAAGACTGAGAGAACTGGGACTGTCCAGCCTGGAGAAGAGAAGGCTCAGGGGTGACCTCACTGACACCTTCCAGTACCTGAAGGAGCCAAAAAGATGGAGAGAGGCTGTTTAGAAGTGTCTGGAGAGACAGGACAAGGGGGAATGGATTTCCACTGAGAGAGGAGGTTTAGATTGGAGATTAGGGAAAAATCCTTCCCTGGGAGGGTGGGCAGGCCCTGGCACAGGGTGCCCAGAGAAGCTGTGGCTGCCCCTGGATCCCTGGA
>JAWWMP010000354.1:1644-12728 GCA_035047865.1 Dendrocincla tyrannina
AGGAGGTTTTTGGGGGTCCCCCAGGGTTTTTGGGGGTCCCCCAGGGTTTTGGGGTGCCCCCTGACCCCCTCCCCATTCCCCCAGCTCCCTGCAGGCAGGCAGTGCATCGAGCACTACCAGAGGCTGTGTGTTCTGGGGTTGGGGGATATTTAGGGGTTCAGGAGGAGGTTTTTGGGGGTCCCCCAGGGTTTTTGGGGGTCCCCCAGGGTTTTGGGGTGCCCCCTGACCCCCTCCCCATTGCCCAGCTCCCTGCAGGCAGGCAGTGCATCGAGCACTACCGCCGGCTGCGCCGCTACTGCGTGTTCTCGCACGAGGAGCTGATCTGTAAGATGGCTGCGAGCCCCGAGAAGCTGGACCTGAACCTGGCGGCTGCTGTGCACAAGGAGATGTTCGTGCTCGTCCAGGAGGAGAGAAAGCTCCGGAAGGCACTGCTGGAGAAGGTGGGGGGACCCCCCAAAAAATGGTGGGGGGCAGAGGGAATGGGGGACCCCTGAAATAGGGGAGAGGGGCTGGAGGAGGTGGCGGCGCTGGGAGCAGGGAGGGGTTTGGGGTGGTCCAGGATGGGGGGAAACTGTGCAAGGTGGTGCTGGAGAAGGTGGGGAGACCCCCAGGGATGGGGAGGGGAAAGGGGGAGCCCCAAAAATGGGGAGAAAAGGAGGAACCCTGAAAATGGGATCACAGAAATGAGAGGGACAGAGGGACCCCAAAAATGGAGGGGGGTGGGAAAGGGGGGTCTCAGGGTGCTGTTTGTGCCCCACCAGAGCATCACAGAGGGATTGGGGTTATTGGAGTGACCCCAAAACCTCAGTGTGGGTGTCTGAGGGCCGTGTCTGTGCCCCCCTCCAGGGCATCACAGTGGGGTTTGAGCTCCTGGGGTGCCCCCAAATCCTCAGTGGGGGGGTCTGAGGGTGCTGATTTTGCCCCCCCAGGGCATCACGGAGGGATTGGGGCTATTGGGGTGACCCCAAATCCTCAGTGTGGGGGTCTTGGGGTGCTGGTTTTTCCCGCCCAGGGCATCATGAAGGGATTGGGGCTCCTGGGGTGACCCCAGAACCTCAGTGGGGGGGTCTCAGGGCCGTGTTTTTGCCCCCCCAGGGTATCACAGAGGCGGAGCGTGAGGCCTTCGAGCTGCTCCCCGACGACGAGCGCCAGTGTGACAAGTGCAAGACGACGTGTTTCCTGTCAGCCCTGGCCTGCTACGACTGCCCCCAGGGCCTCGTCTGCCTCTACCACATGGACGACCTCTGCAAGTGCCCCCGCAGCAAGCAGTACCTCAGGTGGGGAGGGGGCCGGGCTGGGGGGGCTTGGTGTGCCCCTGGGGAGGATGGGGGGGTGGTTTGGGGGGGCTGGGAGAGGGTTTGGGGGGCTGTGAGAGGGGATGGGGGTTGGATTTGGGTGTACCCCTCAATGTATCCCTGGATGGGGGTCCTGGCTATGATTTGGGGGTGCTGGGTGTCTCACTGTGCCCCCAAGGGGCCACACAGCCAAGGCTTGGGGGGGGTGTATCTCTTACCCCCCCCTCGTGCTGTTTTGAGGCTCTCACAGCCCCCCAACCCCCCCCCAAACCCCCCATATCCCCTTCCCCACTTTTTCACCCCATCCACCCCTTCCCAAACCCTCGGGGTGGTTCCTGTGCCCCCCTATCGACCCCCCAGCACCCCTGGGGGGGGTCCTGCCCCTCTTGGTGACCCCCCTGGCCCCCCCAGGTACCGCTACACCCTGGATGAGCTGCCGGCCATGCTGCACAAGCTGAAGGTGAGGGCAGAGTCCTTCGACACCTGGGCCAACAAGGTGCGCATCGCCCTCGAGGTGGAGGACGGACGCAAGCGCAGTGAGTGCCGGGGGGGGGATTTGGGGGGTCCTGGGGGGTTTGAGAGGGGTTTCGGGGGACCTGGGGGGTCTGAGAGGGGTTTGAGAGGAACTGGGAAACGGTTTGCGAGGTCCTGGAGAATCTGGCAGGGGTTTGGGAGGAGTCTGGGGGGTCCTGGGGGGTCTGGCAGGGGTTTCAGGGGTCCTGGGGAGGGGTTTGGGGGGTCCTGGAGGGTCTGGCAGGGGTTTGGGAGGAGTTGGGAGGGCTCTGGGGTGTGCAAGGGGGTTCTGAAGGGTCTGGGAAGGGGTTTGGGGGGTTCTGGAGGGTCTGGGAGGGGTTTGGGGGGTCCTGGGAGGGGTTTGGGAGGTCCTGGGGGGTCCTGGAAAGGGGTTTGTGGGGTCCTGTGGAGGTCCTGGATGGTGCAAGGGAGGTGCCTGGACAGCACTGGAGGAACTGGGATAGGTTTGGGGGGGTGTTTGGGGGTCTCAGTGCCCACCCTGAGCCGTGGTGGTCCCTGGCAGCCGTGGAGGAGCTGTGGGCATTGGGGTGGGTTTGGGGTGGGTTTAGGGGGGTGTTTGGGGGTCTCAGTGCCCACCCCTGAGCCCTGGTGGTCCCTGGGCAGCCCGGGAGGAGCTGGGGTGGGTTTAGGGAGGTGTTTGGGGGTCTCAGCGCCCACGCTGAGCTGTGGTGGTCCCTGGGCAGCCCTGGAGGAGCTGCGGGCTCTGGAGTCGGAGGCGCGGGAGAGAAAGTTCCCCGAGAACGAGCTGCTGCACCGGCTCAAGGGCTGCCTGGGCCAGGCCGAGCGCTGCGTGTCCGAGGCCCTGGGGCTCATCAGCTCCCAGGAGACAGGGTGAGTGTCCCCAGGGTGTCCCCAGAGTGTCCCTGGGGTGCTTCAGCTCCCAGGAGATGGGGTGAGTGTCCCCAGAGGGTTCCCAGGGTCCCCAGAGTGTCCCTGGGGCTCATCAGCTCCCAGGAGACAGGGTGAGTGTCCCCAGGGTCCTCAGAGTGTCCCCAGAGTGTCCCTGGGGCTCATCAGCTCCCAGGAGATGAGCTGAGTGTCCCCTGCAGTGCCCTCCTCTGTCCCTATTCCGTCCCCCCCATCCCGTGTCCCCATCCCTGTCCCCCAGAGGTCCCTGCCACCCCCGTGTCCCCCTCAGTGTCCCCCCCTGTCCCCTCACTGTCCCCCTCCCCGCAGGGTCCCGGCTCCGGCGCTGACCGTGGAGGAGCTCCGGGCCTTCCTGGAGCAGATGAACCAACTGCCCTGTGTCATGCACCAGATCGGGGACGTCCAGGTGGGCTTGGGGGGTCTCACATTGTTCTGAAGTGTCCCTGACCCTTGAGCAGATAAATCAATGTCCCTGGATGTCCCTTGATGTCCATGGGATGTCCCTTGATGTCCATGGGGTGTCCCTGACCCCAGAGAAGATAATGCAATGTCCTTGGATGTCCTGGGGGTGTCCCTGACCCTGGACCAGATAACCCAATGTCCATGGGGTGTCCCTGACCCCAGAGCAGATAAACCAGTGTCCCTGGATGTCCCTGGGGTGTCCCTGTGGGTGTCCCTGACCCTAAACCAGATAACCCAATGTCCCTGTCATGTCCCTGGGGTGTCCCTGCCCCTGGACCAGATAACCCAATGTCCCTGTCATGGCCCTGGGGTGTCTCTGCCCCTAAACCAGGTAACCCAGTGTCCCTTGTGTGTCCCTGCTGCTGGATCAGATAACCCAATGTCCCTGTCATGTCCTTGGGGTGTCCCTGGGGTGTCCCTGCCCCTAAACCAGATAACCCAATGTCCCTATCGTGTCCCTGACCCTGTCCCCCCCTCCCCAGGCCTTACTGGACCGAGTTGAAGCCTTCCAGGCCGAGGCCCGTGCAGCCCTGGACGTCCCCCCGCCAGGACCGGGGGCTCTGCAGGAGCTGCTGGCCCGGGGGTCCCGCCTGGGCGTGGAGGTGCCCGAGGGCCGGCGGCTGGAGCGCCAGGTGGCCCAGGCGGCGTGGCTGGAGGAGGTGACGGCCACCCTGCGCTCCCCCCGCGCCCGGGTGCCCCTGCCCGTCATGAGGGGGCTCATCCAGGCCGGCCGCACCGTGGCCCCCAGCCCGGCCGTGGACGTGGCCATGGCCGAGCTGCAGGAGCTGCTCACCATCGCCCAGCGCTGGGAGGAGAAGGCCCAGATGTGCCTCGAGGCCAGGTCGGGGCTTGGGGGGGAAAGGGGTGAGGGGGTGGACATTGGGGGGAGTAAAGGGGCTGGGGGTGATTAAAGGGGATGGGGATGTACCTTGGGGAGGATTAAAGGGGATGGGGGTAATTAAAGGGGCTGGGGGTGCACCTTGGGGGGAAAAAGGGGTCTGGGGGCTGCACCCCATGGCTCTGGGAGGGGTGTCTTGGGGGTGTCTCAGGGGGTCTTGGGGGTGTCTCAGGGGGTCTAGAGGTGTCTCTGGCATCTCAAGGTTTCTCTGTGTTCTTGAGGGTCCCTGGGTGTGTCCCCGGGGGTCTCTGGATTCCCTGGGGGTGTCCCCGGGGGTCTCTGTGACTCTCTAAGGGTGTCCCTGGTGGTCCCTGTGACACTCTGGGTTCCCTGGGGGTCTCTGTGACTCTCTGGGTTCCCTGGGGGTGTCCCCGGGGGTCTCTGCAGTCCCTGGGGGTGTCCCCAGGGGTCTCTGAGCCGTGTCTCCCCCCACAGGCAGAAGCACCCCCCTGCCACGCTGGCTGCCATCATCAAGGAGGCTGAGAACATCCCAGCGCTGCTGCCCAACATCCAGGCCCTGAAGGAGGCCCTGGGCAAGGCCCGCGCCTGGATCGCCGACGTCGAGGAGATCCAGGTGGGCTCCAGCCCCCCTGGAGCCCCCCAGAGTGCCCTGGGGGCTGCTCTGGGGGGGCACCCCCATAACCCCACAAAAACACAAGAAAGCATCCCCTGAAACCCCCCAAAACTCAATAAAACATCCCCTGAAACCCCCAAAACCTCCCCCCAAAAACTGCCCTGAAAATCCTGTGCCTGGATGACCTGGAGGGGTTGGTGACCCTGGGACGCCCAAATCCCCCCTAGGACCCCCTCCCTATCCCCCCAAATCCCTCCAAGCCCCTTCCCCAGCCCCCCAACCCCTCTCTGACCCCCCTTTCCCCCCAGAACGGGGACCACTACCCGTGCCTGGATGACCTGGAGGGGTTGGTGGCCGTGGGCCGGGACCTGCCGGTGCGGCTGGAGGAGCTGAGGCAGCTCGAGGTGCAGGTGGGCACGGCCCATTCCTGGAGGGACAAAGCGTCCCGCACCTTCCTCAAGAAAAACTCCTGCTACACCCTGCTCGAGGTGGGCACTGTGGGGCTTGGGGGGCTGGGAGGGGGGTTTTGTGGGGGTGGGAGGCCGGCTTGGGGGGGTGGGAAGGGTTTTGGGGAGCCGGGAGGGGGTTTTGGGGAGCCGGGAGGGGGTTTTGGGAAGCCGGGAGGGGGTTTTGGGGGGTGGGTGGGGATGGTTTAGGGAGGATTTAGGGTGGGTTGGTGGAATTGGGAGGTGATTTGAGGGTACGTTGGTGGATTTAGGGAGGGTTAGGTGGGTTTTGGGGTGGGTTGGTGGAACTGGGAGGTGATTTGGGTGGTTTCTGATCTCCCCTGCCCCCCAGGTGCTGTGCCCCTGTGCCGATGCTGGCTCCGACAGCAGCAAGCGGCTCAAGTGGCGGCAGGAGCCGGGGCTGTACCGGCTGGACGCCGAGAGCCTGGGGCTGTCTGCACAGGACCTGCGGGACCCCGGCGCTGTGGTGAGGGGGCACTGGCTGGGGGGCACCCCGGGACCCCCCTGGGCCTGTCCCCCCTCCTATTCCTGGGTTCCAACCCCTGCAGATGGTGGTGTTTGGGCTGGGGGGCTCCCACATCCCCCCTGGGCCTGTCCCCCCTCCTATTCCTGGGTTCCACTCCCCAGCAGATCGGGGTGTTTGGGCTGGGGGGCTCCCACATCCCCCCCCTTCTGTCACCTCTCCTATTCCTGGGGTTTGTCCCCACCCACCAGATCGTGGCATTCGGGGGTTTGGGGAGACCCACATTCCCCATCACCCCCTCGTTCTTGTCCCCTCTGACACCCCCACTGCCCCCAGATTGTGGTGTTCAAGGTTTGGGGGACTCTCACATCCCCCCACCCCTTCTGACAACCCTATTTCCCCCCAGATCTTGCTGTTTAAGGGTTGGGGGGCTCTCACACTTCCTCCAATCCCTGTACCCACATTCCCACCATCCCCATCCCCTCTGACACCCCCATTTCTCCCCAGATCGTGGCACTCAAGGCTTGGGGGGCTCTCACACCCCTCCATCCCCTCTGACACCCCTGTTTCCCCACAGATATTCCTCTTCAAGGCTTGGGGGGCTCTCACCCCCCCCCCATCCCTTCTAACACCCCCATTCCCCCCCAGATCGTGGCGTTCAAGGAAGGGGAGCAGAAGGAGAAGGAGGGCATGCTCCGACTCCGCCACGCCAACTCCCAAAAGGCCGCCCCTCCCCTGCCAGGCCCGGGCCCCCCGTCCTGCGTGTGTGGGCAGCCCGCAGGGCCCGGCATGCTGCAGTGCCAGCTGTGCCGGGACTGGTTCCACGGCTCCTGCGTGGCCTGGCCCCGCCTGGGCGCCCAGAAACCCTCGCCGGCCTGGTGGGAGTGGGACGCCAAGTTCCTGTGCCCGCTGTGCCAGCGCTCGCGGCGCCCGCGCCTCGAGACCATCCTGGCGCTGCTGGTGGCCCTGCAGAAGCTGCCCGTGAGGCTGCCCGAGGGCGAGGCCCTGCAGTGCCTCACCGAGAGGGCCATCACCTGGCAGGACCGGGCCCGCCAGCTCCTGGCGTCCCCCGACGTGGCGGCGCCCCTGGAGCGCCTGGCGGCCCTGCGGCACCGGCTGCACGGCGGGGACGGCGACGGCGCCCTCAGGGAGGCCCGGGGCAACGAGCAGACCAAGGTTTGGGGGGCAATGGGGGTTTAGGGGGCTCTGGAGGGGTTCTGGGGCCAGGGGCAATGAGCAGACCAAGGTTTGGGGGCTTTGGGGGGCTCTGGAGGGGTTCTGGGGCCAGGGGCAATGAGCAGACCAAGGTTTGGGGGGTTTGGAGGGTACTGGGGCCAGGGGTAACAAGCTGACCGGGGTTTGGGGGGGGTACTGGGGTCAGGAGGAATGAGCAGACCAAGCAGGGGGCATTGGGGAGATGTGGGGCAGGTTTTGGGGCTCAAGGGGTGGTTTTTGGGTTCTGGAGGGGGGAGCATTTTGGGGCTGGGGGAGGCTGAGCCCCCCCCTAACACCTCTGTCCCCACCTCTCAGGTTTCGGTGGAGAATGGAGACACCCCCAGCCCGGACAAGAACGGCCCCCTGCCCTCAGGTGAGTGGGGTCTGGGGGGCTTTGGGGGGTCCCCTGGAGCACAGGGGTCACTGTGGGATCCCCTGGAGCACAGGGGTCACTGAGGGATCCTGTCACCCTCTGAGTTCTGCCCATCCCGTGGTGTCCCTACAATATCCGTACAATGTCCCTGTGTTCCTGGAGGTGCTGCCACAGCTCCAGGGCCAGTGCTGGAACCCCCCACAGTGTCCCCATGTCCCTACAATGTTCCCACAGAGCTGGAGGCCCTGAGTGCAGCCCTGCCCCAGCTCCAGGGGCCGGTGCTGGAACCCCCCATGTCCCTTTGGTGTCTCCATGTCCCCACAATGTCCCCTGATGTCCCCAATGTCCCCACAGAGCTGGAGGCCCTGAGTGCAGCCCTGCCCCGGCTCCAGGGGCCGGTGCTGGAACTGGCTGAGGGGACGCGGCGGCCGCTGGAGGAGCTGATGATGGAGGGGGACCTGCTGGAGGTGACACTGGACGAGGCCCAGAGCATCTGGCGGCTGCTGCAGGCCACCCGACCGCCCCCCCTGCCCCTCTTCCGGCTGCTGCTCGAGGTACGCGGGGACCCCCAACCCTAGAACCCCCCTCGAGCCCCCCAGACCCACCCCATGGACACAGAGCCCCCCAAGAATCCCCCAGACCCATCCCATGGACACAGAGCCCACCAAGAGTCCCCCAGACCCACCCCAAGGACACAGAGCCCACCAAGAATCCCCCAGACCCACCCCATGGACGCAGAGCCCCCCAGCCCCTCCCTGGAGCATCTGGGGGCTGCTGCAGCCACCCATCCCCTGCCCTATTTGTGTCCCCAATTTGGGGGGTCCCTGACGAGGTGTCCCCCCCCAGCTGGAGCAGGCAGAGCGACGGGGGGCTCGTGCCCGTGGCCGGGACCCCGAGAGGCGTCGGAAGCGCCGGGGGGAACGGGGGGATCTCCCCCCTCTGGCCAAGGAGGAGCTGGAGCCAAAGAGGAGTCGGGGGCCCGAGGGGGGGGACCCCCGGGACAGCCCCCAACCCGGCCCCCAGGCCCCAGGGGTGAGTGGGGGGCTTGGGGAAGGGGGGTCATTGGGGTATTCTGGAGGGGTTATGGGGGTACAGGGGGGCTTGGGGGGCACATGGAGGGATTATGGGATGAGGGGAAGGTTATGGGGGTACAGGGGGGCCTGGGGGGCACATGGAGGGATTATGGGATGAGGGGAAGGTTGTGGGGGTGCAGGGGGGCCTGGGGTGGGGGTGGTACACGGGAGGGATTATGGGTTGGGGGTGTTGCAGAAGGAGCACAGGGATGGTTATGGGGTTGGGGGTGGTCCCAAGAGCATGGAGGGGTTATGGGGTGCAGGGGGGTACATCGTGGGATTATGGGATGAGGGGGAGGTTATGGGGGTACATGGTGGGATTATGGGATGAGGGAGGCCCCAGAAGGATCATGGGGGTGTTATGGGGTAGAGAGGGGGTACAGTGGGGGCCCAGTGTCACAGGGGGACACATGGGGTGCAGGGGGAGGGTTTTAAGGGGTCCCCCATGTGCAGGCAGTTCTGGGGTACAGGGCAGGAACCCCCCAGCCATGGGGCTCCCTGTGGGGTTTTGGGCTGTCCCCCCCCACCATGTCCCCTCTTCTCCCCCCAGGACTCGTGACGTGGCAGCCCCAGCTTGGACGGACGCTCCTGCCACCGGTGGGGAGGGACAGGGGGGGCCACGCCGGGCCACCCCCAAACCCTGAGACCCCCCCCGACCCCACGCCCCCCTCCCCAATTGGGGGGTGCTCCCCCCGATCCCCCCCTCCCCAATTGGGGGGTGCTCCCCCCTTCCCCCCTCCCCCCCGCGTTGTAATTATTTGAGTTGTTTCTTTTGTATCGTTAAACCCCCCGGGGGGGGGTGGGGGCCACACACAGGTTGGGGGGCGGTCCGGGGGTCCCCCCAAAACCGGGGAGGGGGGGCCCCAACCAGCACAGCAGGGCCAGCCCCCCCCCCTCCCCCCGCACCGGGTTTTTTATAGGATTGGGGGGGTGGGGGGCGAGGGGGGGGCCGGATTTGGGGCCCCCCTGCCCCCCCTCCGCTGACACTAACAAGTCTCGGGCTCTTTGTAGCGGGGCGGAGGTGGGGGGGGACCTTATTTTATTGTATTATGATTTTTTTTTATTATTATTAAACTTTGGAGGTTAAAGGAGGTCGGGGTTTCTTGGGGGGCGTGGCCAAGGTGGGAGGGGCGTGGTCACGACAAGGGGGCGTGGTCAGTTCGGAAGGGGCAGGGCCATGGCGGCAGGGGCGTGGTCACAGGGAGGGGGCGTGGCAGTTGTGGGGTGGGGCGTGGCCAGTATGAGGGGGCGTGGCCAACGTGGGGCGTGATCGAATTTGGAGGGGCGGGGCCAGCTGAGAGGGCGTGGCAATTGTGGGGGTGGGGCCTGGTCAGTATGGGGGCGTGGCCAATATGTGAGGGGTCCGTGGGGGCGTGGCAACTGTGGGCGGGGCCAATGTGGAGGGGCGGGGCCATGGCGGGAGCGGGATCGGGTCCCTCCCACTCCCCTGAGGGGAAAAGAAAACTCTCCAGGAGATGAAAAAAGAACGTTCCATGAAGTAAAAACCTTTTCCTGTGAGGAAAAATCTGCCCTTCCTGAGGTGAGAATCCACTTTTCTGAGGTAAAACCTTCCCCCCTGAGGTGAAACACGCCTTTCCTGAGGGGAAATCCCCCTTTCTGAGGTGTGAAATGTTCTTTTGTGAGGTAAAACCCTCTCTGTGAGATTAAATTTACCTTTTCCTGAGGTAAATCCTTTTCCCCTGAGGTAAAACACCTCTTTCTTTAATTAATTCCCTCTTCTGTGAGGTAAAATTTACCTTTCCTGAGGTGAAAAATGTTTTTTCTTGAGGTAAAAGCCTCATCTGTGTGTAAAATTTACTTTTTCTCAGGTAAAAGAAATGGTTTTTCTGATGTAAAATTCCACTTTGTGAGGTAAAATTCCTTTTCTGTGTTAGTATTTCTCTTTTTTGAGGTAAGACTGTGTTGCTTGGAGTAAACTGCTCCTTTTTTGAGGTAGAATCCTCCTTTTTTGAGGTAAAGCCCCCCCTTTTTTAAGGGGAAAAATCTCTTTTATTTCTTTTGTGAGTTTGTTGGTTTGCTTTTCGTTTGTTTTTTTTGAGGAGAAACTTCCTTTATTCTTAGAAAATTACTTTTTTCCCCGAGGTAAAACCTTCAATTTTGAGGACATATTCCTTTTCCAGAGGGGAAAAATCCCCCTTTTTTGAGATAAAAGGGTTTTTTAAAGAAAACCCTCTCCCCCCTCCCTTTTTTTTGTTTTTGATAACACCATGAGGTGAAATATCCCCTTTTTTGTGGTAAAACTCACATTTTTTGAGGGAAATTCCCTTTTTTTTTTTCTTTTGAAGGAAACAGTTTAGTTGTTTGAGTGAAAACATGTCCTTTTTTTTGAGTAAAAATAACTTTATTGAGATAAATACCCATTTTCCTATGGGAAAACCTCCCTTTTCTGAGGAAAACCCTATATTTTGATGAAAATCCCTTTTATTTCCTGAGGTAACACCCACCCACCCTGGTCAAGGGGTGGTGCTGGATGGGTGCAACTCCAGCCTGGGTCGTGCTCCTGGACCCGGGTCCCAGACCCAGGTCCCAGATCCAGGCCCCAGCCCCTCTGGCCGGTCCTGTCCCAGATCCAGGTCCCAGCCCCTCCAGCTGGTCCTATCTCGGTCCTGGTACCAGACCCAGGTCCCAGACCCTGGTGCCAGGTCCAGGTCCTGGGTGCCAGGTCCTGGAGCCCCCCTGGTGCCAGGTCCAGGTCCTGGGTGTCAGGTCCTGGAGCCCCCGTGGTGCCAGGTCCAGGTCCTGGGTGCCAGGTCCTGGAGCCCCCGTGGTGCCAGGTCCAGGTCCTGGGTGTCAGGTCCTGGAGCCCCCGTGGTGCCAGGTCCAGGTCCTGGGTGCCAGGTCC
>JAWWMP010000355.1:0-12710 GCA_035047865.1 Dendrocincla tyrannina
GTTCCCATTCCTGTTCCCAGTCCCATTCCTGTTCCCAGTCCCAATCCCATTCCCGTTCCCAATCCCATTCCCGTTCCCAATCCCATTCCCGTTCCCAATCCCATTCCCGTTCCCATTCCCGTTCCCATTCCCGTTCCCATTCCCGTTCCCATTCCCGTTCCCATTCCCAATCCCGTTCCCATTCCCAGTCCCGTTCCCATTCCCATTCCCGTTCCCATTCCCGTGCCCAATCCCGTTCCCGTTCCTGTTCCCAATCCACCCCTTCCCTTCTCCCAGGTGGGATTTGGGGCTGAGCCACCAGCTTGGAGGGAATGCCGGGAGAACCCACGGATCTGTTTTCCAGGAAAACTGGGCCTTTGATCTGGGTTATCCCGGGATTTCTCCAGGATTTCTCAGGATTTCACATCCCGGTCCTTGCCCTGCGTGGGTTTATTTGGGATAAATCCCCGATGCTTCTTCCCTGAGCTTATTCCAGGGGGTGCTAAAGGAACACGAGGGAAAGGGAGGGCAAACCCTTGGAATTTGTGGGAACAAGAACCACGTGAGGGTTGGAATTGGTGAGTGTGCCCAGGAATTCCTGGAGCTCAGGGAAAATGGGATCTGCTTTGCACCTTTCACTTGGAATAAATCCATGGAAAAGAAATCCCTGAGTCTCCATCTGCCCCCCGGACCAGGAAAAGGAATAACCCCCTTTTTTGGGGTCCCAAAGGTTGGCAGATCCCTCGGGAACATCCCAGAGTTTGACTTTATTGGGTTTATTGAATTTTTAGGGTTTTCTGTGTCATTAAATGAGATTTTTCCCAACCCACTGGAATTTTGGGTCTTCCATGAGCTGGTTTTGCTGCTGGCCCCGCCTCAGGCCGGGCTCAAGTGGCAGCTCAAGGGTGGGGTGAGGTGGATTTTGGGGAAGGGGAGAGGATGAAGAGGAGAAGGAAAACTCCAGGAACTGCGGGAAAACCCCCTGGGAGAGCTGGAATGGCCCAGAACTCCTGGCATTGTTTGTTCTTAGGGAAAAGGATTGGCTCACACCCAGTTCGGATCCCAGGGATTCTTAAAGATTCCTTAGTCCTGATTGAGGGAGGCCTAAAGAGCCTGGAATTGAATTAAGGGATTCCTCATTAACCCAAATTAAGGGATTTTTGAAGATCCATTAATTCAAGTTAAGGGATTCCTGAAGATCCGTTGCTATAAATTAAGAGATTCTTAAAGATTTATTAATTCCAATTAAGGGATTCTTGAACATTTGTTAATTCTCATTAAGGGAGACTTAAAGATCCATTAATTCAAGTTAAGGGATTCTGGAAGATCCATTAATTAAAATTAAGGGATTCTTAAAAGATTCATTAATTCAGATTAAGGGAATCTTCAAGAGCCCTTAACTCAAATTAAGGAATTGTTCATTAGTTCAAATTAAGGGATTCTTGAAGTTCCATTAATTAAAATTAAGGGATTCTTAAGGATTCATTAACTCAAGGAATTCTTAGAGATCCGTTAATTTGAATTAAGGGATTCTTCATTAATTCAAATTAAAGGATTCTTGAAGGTTCATTAATTCAAGGGATTCTTGAAGATCCATTAATTAAAATTCAGGGCTTCTTGAAGGTTCATTAACTCCAGTTAGCAGTGACCCCAAGTCCACAGCTTCTGCCTCTCCTCTTCATCCTCAGGAATGGGAAATGCTGCAAATCCCGGATTTGTGTGGGAGCACCTGCCCTTCCTCCTGGTTATTTCCAGGATCCGTGTCCTGGGGTTGGTCCCAGGGAATATTTCCACCAAACCCTTGGGAAAGGCCCTTCCCTCCCTCTTGTGTAGGGTTTGAGGGAATCTGTGGGAATGCTGCTCCTCGGATCCCGCCGGACGTTCCCTCCTTTCCCTCTCGCCTGTCCTTGGTTTCCTGGGATTCTCCAGCACCTGAGATCCATTCCGAGCACCAAGCTGATTTTCCCAACAATGTTGGCATTTCTTCCTCTTTCCCATGGACATAAAACCCCTCTAAGTTGCCTTCTCTGACCCTGCCGAGAGGGATGACCCGGAATTCCCTGTTTTTCCTGCTTCCCAAAAAATTAGAGGTGTCCCCTTGCTTTGACAGGTGGAGCAACGAGGCTGCTCAGCCCTTTGGTGCCCATTAGTGGGGTCAGGTAAGTGTCTCTTTGATCTCCAAACCCACCGCTTTTCTGGGATCTGCTGGAAAATCCCTCCTGGATTTGCCTTCGGAGTGTGGATTCCTCCTTTAGGGAAGAGAAGTTGTGGATCGTGGGGTTGTTAAAGGATTGTGGAGAGACCAAAGTGCTGCTGCTCTGCCCGCTTTGCATTATCCAGAGTCTTCTCTTCCTGCCTCCATTGTCTTCCAGTATTCCCAAATATTCCTCCTTGCTCTTGGGCTGAACAGAACTCTCTTCCTGCTGCTTCCTCTCCACTCTCTTTTCCCATTCCAGAACATCCAAGTCTTTTTTATCCTTCCACCCCACCCTCGTGATCTGCTGCCCTCGTTTTTAGTGGGTTGAGGGGCACAAATCCTGCGGAATTCCTCATGGAAAAGTCTCCCTTGTAGTAGGAACTCCTTGGGATGGACCTTTGGATCCTTTGGGATGCGTCTGGACCAGGAAGTCAAATTCCCAGCCTTTTGGTCTCTTCTGTCCCAGGCAGGGCCACACACAGAGCTCTCTGGGAAGGTCCTGCAGTCAGGGAAACTCCCTCGGAGTGGGAATTGTTCTCCCGGCTCCCACGGCAATCCCAACTAACCCGTGTCTCTTGGTTGGAGTCCCTTTCCCTGCCAAGGTCTCTCTTTACTCTCCACACATTCCTGGGGCTTTTGCCATGAATTTCTCCTCGTTTTCGGAGCCTTTTCCTTTCTGCACTGAGCCTTCTGTGCATTTCCTTGGCTTTGGGGGGGTTTCTGTGTCCTTGAGGACGATCCCGCTTTGCTTTCCATGTCTCAGGAATGAGCAGGAGCCACAGGAGTTGGTTCTCTCCACCCTGTCCCACAAAGGAAACACATCCTGCCTTGGAATTCCTGTTTGCTGGAGTCATTTCTGCTCGCCCCTTGCCATGCAACTAACCTGCCTGTGATTTCCTGGAGCTCTTCTGACATTCCCAGCACTGAGGAGGGATGGGAACAGCAACAGCGAGATGGGAAAGGAGGTGATGGTTTCCTTGGCAGAATGATTCCTGAGGTGGGGAAGAGGAGGGTCATGGTCCATGGGCAGGAGGAGCTCCAAACCCAGAACGTTCCATGGGCACAGGAAGCTTCAAGCCCAGAATGTTCCGTGGACAGGAGGAGCTCCAAACCCAGAACATTCCTAGGCCAGGGCAGGAGGAATCTGGTCCCTGGGATGGCCCTGGGGGTGCAGCTGGAGCTGCTCCCAATCCAAGCTGTCCGTGCCATGTCCCCTCATGCCCCTCTCCCTCTTTTCCAGCATTGCAGGCTGCATGTACCGAGTCGTCCAGACCCCGGGGCCAGATGGGAAGAACCTGCTGAAGCTGCTGCCCATCTCCAAACCCTCTGGAGGTCTCGTCCCGCTGCTCCACTCTCCAGCCATGCCAAACAGCCCCAAAGGGAACATCTCCAGCCCCGTCCATCTCACGTTTAAGACCCAGCTCGGCAATCCCGCCACTCCTTCCTCTGTCCAGATCTTCCAGTCTCCCAACCCGGGCAAGGTTCTCCTCACGAGGCCTTTGGAGAAGCCGGAGGGTGCCAGGGTGGGCGCCGAGAAGGAGGCCATGGCCGGGGGTGCGGCGGCGCCGAACGTGGCCGTGTCCAGCTCCTCGGCGCCGGCCTACATGCTGGTCAACACCAAACCCCTGCCCGTGACGGTGAAGTCGCCGGCGCTGCCCTCGGGCCACCACCTGCAGATCCCGGCGGACGCCGAGGTGAAGTCGGTGCCCGCCTCGCTGCTGCCCCCCGCCATCCAGCAGAAGATCCTGGCGGCCACCGCCGCCCCCGACGGCGCCAAGATGCCCACCGTCATCTACGTGTCCCCCGTCAACACCGTGAAGAGCCCCCAGGTCCTGCCCAAGCATTTGCAGGCCTTCTGCCCCCCAGGGGCCCCGGAGGCGCCCAAGGCCCTGGTGGTGACAGCAGCCCAGAGAGGGGGCGGCCCCGGTGCCGACACGGCCGAGGCGCCGCGGCGCCGGCAGAGCCCCATGAAGTGGATCGTGCAGGAGACGGCCACGCTCTCGGCCCCGTGTCTCATCCCTGTGAAATCCTCCAACGACGTGGCCTCCAAGATCCTGAAGTCGCTGTCGGACACCAGGAACGTGGAGGGCAGCCCTGCCAACATCCTGCCCCTGTGCTCGGGCACGCCCACCCAGGCCAAGATCACGCCCCTCAAGGACAACGCCCTGGTCATGTACAACGGGAAGGTGTATCTGCTGACCAAGAGGGGCTCGGATATCCTCACAGCCCAGGCCGACAGGCACGCGGCCTCCTGCGTGGACACCCCGCTCAAGGAGCCGCCCAAGAGGATGGATTCCTCTACTGTCAACCAGATCACCAGCAAAGTGGTCAACCTGGTGCTGTCCAAGAGCAAGGCGATGATGCTGTCCCAGAAGGAGCCAAACCCACGGGCAGACTCGAGCTGTGACCCCCAGGGCAGCCCAGCAGCTCCGGTGACTCCAAGTGCTGACCAGCAGGATTGTTGTGCCACCCCCAAAGTGGAGCTGCCCTGTACTGGGAGCGTGTCCTCCACTGGGGACATCCCAGTGCCAGCTGCTGCCACACAGGGTGGCCAGGACGGGGCAGCTCAGGGTGAGCAGGAAGGTGCTCTCAGGGAAGACTGGCCCAAGGTAATCCATGGAAGAGCCACCTCGGTCTCTGAGGGGTGTGGTGGGAAAACTGGATGAGTTCACAGGGTTTGTGAGCAGGGCATGCTGGAGATGCTGGTCCAGAGCTGGTTCCTGTCCATAAGTGGGCCTTGTTTCCCTCTGGGATTGTGCTGGGAGGTGGGAAATGCAGGAGGAAGAGGAAGAGGCAGACGAAGGACAGGCTTTGGTGCCCTCAGGGCATGAGTTGTCACGAGTAGGTGAGGCTGGTCATGGTTTGAGCCCCCCAAGGCTCACCCACCTGTTCCCAGCACGGCAGTGGGTGAGGGGGGACAGGGAGAAGCTTTGCAGCTTCCCAGGAGGAAAACAAGGTGGAAGAGCAGAGTTTGTGCTCCTGGTGGGGCACAGGGAGGTCCAGGCCCCTTCCCTCTGGGTGGACCCTCCTCCTGGCAGGAGAAACTCGACATCCTGGAATGTCCTGTAAGATCCCAACGTCCAAAACGTGCCCTGAGCCCCCAGTCCCACAAACTGCCCACACACGACTGGGGGCACATTTGCAGGGTGGGTTTGCTTCCAGAGAATAAATCCATCCTGGAAGGCCCTCCTGGGCCCTCGTGCTCTCCAGGTGGAAGAGAAACACCAGCTGAGCACATTTCACACTTTTGATCTCTAAGGCTTTGATTTTGGATCCTTCCTGCCCTAGCAAATGGTTGGAAAACAGAGTTTATTTCCTGTGTGATGCCAAGCTCTGCATTCCCTTGATTTGCTGCTTTAGTCCCGAAATTTGCCAATGCCTGGATTTTGAAGGCACTGCCTCCTCTTGCTGGTGGGTTTTGAACAGGGAATTCTCTTGTGGCTCCCTGGATTTCTGTGGTTGCTGCTTGGACTGGACATTTTCTGGGTGTTCTGTGATGGATGTGAGGGTTGGAATAATTAATGAGTGTTATCCCTGGGATAACATGAACATAATTTATTAAAACTGGCTAATTGGGGTGTGTTAAATGCAGCCCTTGGACTAGAGCAGGTAAAACCAACATTGTCCTGCCTTTCCAGCACCTCTTTTTTATATATTTCTGTATTTTATCTGTGTATATGTGGAGGAAGAGCCAGTGAGAGAGGGGTTGAGGGCTCTGTCCCTGCTCCTGTGTTTCAGATCCAGTGGGAACACACGGATTCACCGGGAGAGGCCAAAACACAGCACCAAGAGCAGCCCCACTGCAAACAGTTCTTGGAACTGAGGAGGAGATTCGGGCTCTTTAAGGAGGAGAGAGTTTGCCTGAGGAGAATCCCACTGATTGAGGACCCCTGGGAGAATCCAGAAGAAGGGAGTTGTTCCAGTGACAGCCTGGAAAGGAAAAGTGACTCGTGCAGCTGGTCCTCCCTGGATGTGGAAATGAGGAACCACCTCCTGGAGGGTGTTAAGGAGGAGAAGGTACCAGGGAATTCTGCAGGGTGGGGGTGGTTTGCATTCCCCAGGGGAATCTGGGGGATCCCTGGGATTCCCAGGACGGGATTGGGATTTCCCGTCCCGCTCCGGCACCATCTGGGAATTTTTGTGCTGCTTTTTGGGCTCTGCTGGAGGGGATTTGAGGAGCAAAGGGTCAGG
Organism: Dendrocincla tyrannina; assembly: GCA_035047865.1. NCBI lineage: Eukaryota > Metazoa > Chordata > Aves > Passeriformes > Dendrocolaptidae > Dendrocincla > Dendrocincla tyrannina. The sequence goes on from JAWWMP010000355.1 coordinate 6,368, forward strand.
AGAAGACAGACCCCCCTGGTGGAGGTCTCTGAGGGTGTGTTTATCCTGGGCTTGTAGAGGAAAAGAAGAATAATTGGGATTTTGGTGCCATTCCCAAGGCATTTCTCCCATCTTTATTGCATTTATTCCTCCTGGCCAGCTGTGGTGCCTTCCCCACAGAGCTGGGACTATAAAACCCTCCCCTGTGGACCTGCCCAGCCTTTGGAGTTCCAGATCTTTGGGAACTTTGTGGCACAACTTGGGTGTTCCTGGAAGGAGGAACTTCCAGAGTAAAGCATGGAAAGGGTTTTATCCACCCAAGTCATCCCGTTGAGCCACAGCACTCCACATTTTCCCTTGGGTGACTCTGCTCGAGCCTTTCTCAGGTGTTGCTAATCCTGGCCTAAGGACTGAGCCAGTCCAAGGCTGCTCTTGACATTAAACCCATCCCTGGGAGTGCCCAAGGCCAAGCTGGAGCAGCCTGGGATGGTGGGAGGTGTCCCTGCCCCTGGATGAGCTCTGAGGTCCCTCCAGCCCAAAGCAGGATGTGATTCCCTGGGATCTGGCAGGGACTTCCCCTGGTAATGGGCAAATCCAATGGCTGAGCTTTTTGGAAATACAAACATGAAGGATTCTTGTCCATTTGGAGTTTTCCCCTGAAGTCAGGAAGTTTTGCTCTTGCTCTGGAGCTGAATCAGCCCCAGGAGATGATGAGGAAAGGCAGGTGTGCCCTGTCCTGCTTCCAGGAGGGAGTTCAGTGCTCTGGAGGGTTTCACTGGGAATCTTTGCTGGGAAAACACTGGACATGGGAATAGGTTTGTTCCTGTGCCACGGGCAGCGTTTTCCAGGCAGCAGCCCCAGGGATTTGGCAGCCCAGTGGTCTGTGCTCCAGTCTAACCAGCTGTTCCGTGTGTTCCGGCCCCTCCAGGTTCCCGTGGATCTGGAAGAGGATTTGGCCAGGAAAAGGAAAGCAAAGTCCTCCCCAGGGTCAGACAGCAGGAAGAGAAGGAGAACCTCGCCCAGACCGGCCCCCAGCCCCCCTCTGGAGCCCCCCAATGCACTTCCCAGGGGCCTTTCCCCCCCTCCGGCCTCCCCAGAGCCCAGCATTCCCACGGGATGCTCCACAGCTTCCCCGGGCAGGGACTGGGAGCTGGACACGCCCCCGGAGTGGCAGGAGGGCCCGGTGCTGGTGGCTCCTGCAGGAGGTCCCTCCCTTCCCGAAGGATCCTTCCGGGATGACGCCTTCCCGGCGGCCCTGCCGGAGCTGGACGAGACGATCCGGGATGAGAAGATCAGGAGGCTGAAGCAGCTGCTGCGGGAACGGGAGGCGGCGCTGGAGGAGATGAGGAGGGAGATGCAGCAGAGCTGAGCCCCCCCTGCCAGGGAGAGCCCTCCTGCCAAGGAACATTCCCGGCAGCTGGAGCAGCTTCCCGAATTCCAGCGCGTGTGGCCGGAGTGTGCTGCTGAACCCCGGGAACGGGAGAGTTGGGAATGCCAAATTCCACTTCCAGAAGACGGAACGACACGGACAACGGGCTCTTCTGTTGGCACATCCTGGCAAAGGAACTTCCCCTGGGAATTCCCTGGCTTGGATCGTGGAAAACGGGTGCAAACTCCAGCCCCAGCTGTGGGTTTGGTTGTGTCTCCTTTCCAAGCGTGCGTGGGAACTTCTTGGGACTTTTTGGGAAGCCCTGAGAACTTCTTATGGATCCATGAAATCTTTTTGTGAACCCCTTGAGAACTTTCTGTGAGTTCCTGAGAAGTTTTTTTTTTTAATTCCTAAGAACTTTTTGGAAACCCCTAAGATCTTTTTGGGAATTCCTAAGAAGTTTTTGGGAACTCCTGAGAACTTTTTGGGAACTCCTGAGATCTTTTTGGGAACGCCTGAGAACTTCTTGTTTTCGAAATTCTGAGAACTGTTTGTGAATTCCCGAGAACTATTTATGAACTCCTGAGAACTTTTTGTGAATTCCTGAAAACTTTTTGGGAACTCCTGAGAACTTTTAGGGGTCCCTTTGAGAACATTTGTCAGGAGAAGGTAAATAAATGAATTTCAGGGCTCTGGGAGTGACACCCTGGCAGTGGCACTGCAGGGGTTTATCCAAGTCCCCTTCCACAAGGATCCCTGGACACTCTGGATCCGTGTCCTCCTTGGGAGGAGCTCTGCTGGTGGGGTGGGTGGCTTTTCCCACCGAATTCCATCAGGAACAGTTCCCTGAAGCCACAGTGAGGATTCCTCAGCCCCAGGAGGTGTCTGTGGATTTGGTGGTGTCTGAAGGTGGCTCTGCCTTGGATGGCTTTGCATCCTCCTCTTCCTGGATTTTCCTGGGATATTTTCCCCCCACGCCTTTCCCTCCCCTCTGTTGGCCTCGATTCCTGCAGGTCCTTCTGCTCCTCTTCCCCCTCTGGCACAATTAATAACTTTATTTCTTGCCCATTTCTCGTTCTGTTGAACGTCACCCACCCCTGTGGAGCTCCTCTGGTTATTTGGGAGGTTATTTATTAATTAATAATTAATTGATTGTCATTATTTGCTGTCTTTTAACAACATTTTCATCTGTGGTGGTTGCATTTATTGCCCTGGGGTGTCCACAGGGTTTGGGGAGGGTGTTGGGTTGGAGATGGATTTTGGGGAGCTCTGTCAGCCCTGTGGTCCTTGTTCAGGAGTCTTCCTAGTGGGAAAACTCCATGGATCACAGGGGGAAGGGAAAGGGAAAAGGGAAAAAGGACAAGGGAAAGGAAAAGGGAAAGGGAAGTCCCTGCTCTGAAAAGTCAGGGTTGAGAAGGGTTTGGTTAAATTCCACAGGCAGGGACACCTCCCACTATCCCAAGTTGCCCAACCTGGCCTTGGGAATTTCCAGGGATGGAGAGCTTGGATCGACCAGGGGGATGGAGCAGATCCCCAGTGGAGGGAGGGAGGTGAATAATGGGAATAAACTCCTGATGGTTGAGATTCCTCTGCCAAAGGGAATGGGAAACAAGCAGCATTCCTGGGGCATCCAGGGATTTCTTGGGTGTGGAATGAGAGGGCTGGGGCAGAAATCCCACAGGGAAACAGACAGGGAAGGGCTGGTGGGACAAGGGAGAGGCTGAACTGGGCTCTGGGAAGGACCAGGATCCTCGTGGGGCCCTTCCAATCCCGGATATTCCGTAATTCCACCGACCTGCAAAGGGGATCATTTCTCAGGATTTCGGGGGCAATGGGAGGTTTGGGGCAGCCAGAGAGGCCAATCCCTGCCTGGGGCTCCCAACAGGTGTGGGAGGAGCACACCCTTGGCCAGGCACCAACAGCAGGATGAGCTGGTTTTGAGGGAAAAGTGGGAATGTTCCCTGCCCTTGGCCAACTCCCAGGGGCCCATCCAGCTGCTCCCTCCCCCCACTGCAGTGGGATGGGGGAATCCAGGACAGGCAGAGCTGGGGATGGAGCTCAGGGCAGTTCAGGAAGCAAAAGGAAAAGCTCAGCCAGGAATTCCCTCCTGTCCTGAGAGCAGGAGGGGATTGGCCGTTCCCGGGAGCTCCACGGGTGGTGTTTACTTGGGAGCACAAATCCCATAACCACGAAGGTCCTGCTGTCCTGGGGCTCTGGGCTGCTGGGCACGACCTCCTGTGGCCTGGAGAATCCTGGGATCAGGCTGGGAAACTGTCCTGGCTGTGTCTGTCCCCATCTTGTTCATCCCCATCTTCTTGTTCATTCCCAACTTCTTGTCCATCCTCATCTCATCCTTTCCATCTTCTTGTCCATCCCCAACTTCTCCATTTCCATCTTCTTATTCATTCCCATCTTCTTGTCCATCTCCAGCTTCTTGTTCATTCCCAATTCTTGTCCACCCTCAACTTGTTCCTCCCCAGCCTCCCATCCCTCCCCAGCCCCCTCTGGGCTTGCACAGGAGGGATCCAAACTGGGCTGTGTCACCCCCCGTCCCCTCCCACATCCCAAACCCAGCACCGTGTGGGGCTGCTGGGAAGGACGAGGACATCGACTCCATCCCAGGGGATACGAAGAGCTGGGAATGGGGAAGGAGGTGGGAGCAGCCTCGCCCCTGGTCTCCTCTTTGATGCCCTCCCAGCTCCCCTGCTGCCTTCTGATGAACTTCCTTCTCTTTCCCGGGATCTCCAAAGGAATTCTGAAGCCAGGATTACTTTTCCTGCCCTTCCACTGGAGGTTCCAACGTTGACACTCCATCTCCCTCATCCCAGAGCCTCTTTTGCCCCACCAGGGCAGTCCATTGGCCTGAGCTTTCCCCAAAGACAGCTGAAAACTGGGAGAAGAATCCTCACTGCAAGGTTTGGATGGAACGTGGCCGGTGGGATTTGGTGGAAAAATGTGAATGGGCCATTCCTGGTGTGATCCTGGAAAACACCTGGATCAGAAGGACACAGCAAAGGAGAGACAGAGGGGCCTCCCTTGGGAGAACATCTGGAGACGCCCCTGGATGGGGGAGGGTTGTGCCAGCAAGAGCCAAGGGGTTCCAGTGGCCCTGGAGGTTGTGGAGCTGCTCCTCATCCGGACTCAGCGTGTGCAGCACGGATTTGGTTCCCTGCCCTGCTCATCCCTGGATTCCCAGGATCCACGAGGGCGTTGTGGCCACAGTGGGAGCTCTGGGAATTCTGGCTGTGACCCAGGAGTGACGGTCCCTCCCGGCCATCCCTGGGGGCAGCCGGGGCTGGCAGGGGGTGCGGCACTTCCAACTGGGATAACCCTGCCAAGGACCGGGGAAATCCATGGATTTAGGCCAGGAATTAAAGCAAATCCGTGGGAATGATCTGTGGAAGAGCTTTAGGAGTTGCAGAGCCCAAAGAGCAGAGGGGGCTGCGGGTGCTGGACAGGACAGAGCGCGGAGCAAAGACGGGGCTGGGCTGGCCCAGCATAAGCCAGACCTGGGCAGGCCTGGCCTGGTGTCACTTGTCACCTGGAGACGACCCAGCACAGCCCTCCCAGGGGAGGTCTGACCTTCCCAGGGGCCTTCCCAGGTTTTTATGGGCTTGGAGGATCCTTTGGATTTGAAAAGACCCTCGAGAGGATCAAGTGTGACCTTAAACCTGATGCAGCCAAGTTGGCCACTGAACCAGCCCAGGAGGCAACTGGGGGGTTTCCTGTGGGGTCTGCACGGCCCTCCCAACCAGGAATACCCACTGGATGAGGCCCTGGATGGGCAGGAGCCACCAGTCTCATGTCCTGCTCCTTGTGGACTTCACCCACCCCGACACCACCACAGCAGGGCAGAGCCAGTCTGGGATGTGCTGGGATGTGCTGGGGTGAATTCCCTCTCCAGCAGCAGGAATGTGAAGCTCGAGGGAATGTGGGATGGTGGAGTTTGAGATCCTCGGGAAGCAAGACGGGAACAGCAAAGTGGGCCTTGGGAAAGCAGAGCTCGGGCTCTCCAGGGATCCTCCTGGGGGAGTCCCTGCATAAAGCCCTGGAGGGAGGAGAAGCGCAAGGAAACCGGTTGGTATTCAAGGATCACCCCCAGGCACATCCCAAGGAGGAGCTTGGACAGAAACACCAAGGGGGCTGTGAGGGCAAACCAAGCCTGGCACAAAAGAAGCTTCCAGAAGGTGAAGAAAGGACAGGTAGCCTGGGAGGAGGACAAGGATGGAGCCCTGGTGGAGCTGAACCTGGCCAGGGACACCAAGGGCTGCAGGAGAAGCTCCTGGAGGTACATTGGGGATAAAGGAAGAGTGGGAAGTGTGAGCCCAGGAGTCTCCAGGAGGAAACGGGAGCCCTGGAGAAGGTTGAGGGTCCCAGAGGTGTTTGTGCCTCTCCAGCTCCTGCTCCAGCCACAGCGCTGGAGTTGCAGAGGCCAAGGCAGGGACTGGGAGAAGGAAGGACCATCCACAGGAGGAGAATCCCAGGATCACTGGTGTTGGGAGAGACCTCCGAGGTCACCGAGCCCACCCTTTGCCTGACGCCCACCTTGAGCACTGAGTGCCACGTCCAGGGGACCCTCGGGCACCTCCAGGGCTGGGGACTCCAAACCTTCCTGGGCAGCCCCTTCCAAGGCCTGACCACCCTTTCCAGGCAGCAATTACCCCAATATCCAAGCTAAACCTCTTCTGGTGCACCTTGAGGCCGTTCTCTCTGCTCCTGTCCCTGTTCCCTGGAGCAGAGCCCGACCCCCACCCATCCCACCCTCCTCTCAGGGACTCCTGGAGAGGGAGAAGGTCCCCCCGAGCCTCCTTTTCTCCAGGCCGAGCCCCCCCAGCTCCCTCAGCCTCTCCTGCTGCTCCAGCCCCTTCCCAGCTCTGTTGCCTCCCCTGCAAACGAGAAGATCAGGTTTGAGACCATATGAGGATCCTGAAGGTGCACAAGTCCATGGGACCTGAGGAGATGCATCCAAGGATCCCGAGGGAGCTGGCCAAGGAA
>JAWWMP010000356.1:0-12699 GCA_035047865.1 Dendrocincla tyrannina
GAGATTATGTGAGAAAATCACTTTAGTAACTTCTAACACCACTTAAGATGTGAGCAAGAAAACCTATACTTCTAAAATTCTAAAAATCTACAAAATACACACCAAACCTCTAGGCATCAACAGAAAGAGAAACTTACACTAGGTGGGTGGCCCTGCTTGAGCAGGTGGGTTGGACAAGATGACCTCCAGAGTTCCCTTCCAACCTCAGCCAGTCTGGGTTTCTATTACATTCCTAAATATCCAACAACCTAATCTCTAAACCATTCGTCTGGAAGACGGTTAAAAGTGAGTTCAAATCCTCTCAATCAGAGAAGGAAGCTGAATATAAGTTTCCAGTATTCTATCAAAGAAAAAAACCTGAGTAGATGAAGCAGAGGTGAGAAGAGTGCGTGAGGCAGGACTAGCTTGTAAAGGAAAGACCAGCACAGAACACAGATTGCACCAGAACTATTGCTGGTAAATGATTTCTAAAGTTTCATCTTATGTTCTATTTGCATTCTGTTAAGAAGCTGCAAATTAAACTGCAATACCTGGACTTAGGTTAAATATTTTCCTGTACCTCAGTAAAGTCTTCTGAGGTTTTATTTTGGAAAGGGCTGTGCTTTTCAGTCTGGATTTAAACATTTGTTTTATTCAGCAACTAACAGAGAAAAGCAGAGAGAAATGGATAATTGAAGATTTTATTTTTTATTTTAAAGTAAGATGAGCCAAGAGTATCTGTTAGATTACAGACTGCACCTGTCAAAAACTCCCTTGCCTTGTATTACAAACCATTTCCCTGTAGGCTATGACAGTCTGAAATGGGAAGAGACAAGAGTGAGTGGCCCAGGAGGTTCCTGCCAATCCCATGGAAATTAAACCCAAGCACATTATATTGTAGAGAGTCAGAATTTCAACAGGAACTGACACAGGCTCTGAATGCCCACCATGAAACATCCCAGTTGCTGAATGCCCAGTTTGAAACGTCTCAAGGGGCCAGCATTTCCAGGGAGCGGGTGTTGCACACATTCTGAAAAGAGTCATCTCAGAGTGGGCACTCTGAGAACTGAGGCACCCAGAATTACTAATTGCTTTTGAAAATAACTATTTTATTCTATAATAATAATAATGAAACTTTTGCTTAATATGAAACTCCCTTAAACTCTATTGCCAGCTGAACTAGGCCACCAGTGCTTTTGAGAGCCCACTTCCTTACAGTATTTTTTCTCCACCACTACCAGGGGAAGGCTAATAAGTCATAATGATCCCAGTTTAGATTTGAGAGTAGAAACAAAGATCTATCTTACCAGATATTTCCACCACAGTACCCAGAGTGCAATGTAAAGAATGGCAATAACTCTGACCATCGACTGACACTGTACTGAGATAATGAAATAAACAGGTTCTCACAGAAGAGTTTGCTTTAGCAAAACACTCCAACATGTGCTGATGTGTTTCACTGTATAAAACCCAAAGTAAAACATTATTGAACACAAATAAAGATGGTTTAATTTAGGCTGAGGCACACAAATAATACAAAGACATCAACTAATCTCTCATAGAAGTAAACAGACTTTGCTACGAAACCAAAAGAGAACAATAGTCTATATATCTGCGTATTTGTTGCTACTGTAACCTCTATACTTGATGCCACATACAATACCAAGACATGAAGACAGGTAGTATGTACAGTTTCCCCAAACAAAAACAGGCTTTTGCTTGACTATACAACTCCCAGACCACTTCCTTCCATTTAGACAAAAGAGACCAACGCTTGACCAGCACATCTTTTCTCCTTACTTAAATTTCAAGGTCATGGTGAGGCTAATCTTTATTTTAACAATTAACATCTACTTAATTTTGCAGAAAGACCAATTTAAAGTTATCAAAGACAGTGTAGTGAGTAGAAGCTCTGAAAGAAAAATGAAGTATTTACAAGACGCAATAGTTTTGAAAAGCAACTCAGGCTCTCTACTGTTGTAATTCTGCACCAGTTTCCTGGCACTAGTGGTATCTGTCCAGAACTGCCATTCTCTCTTCAGCAGACGAATAAATCAGCATTCTTCAACACTAGTTACTTTCAGAAGCCCAAGAAGAACAGAACAAAAAGCAGCAAGATAGCACCAAGGCTGAGGTTCATGTACATTTCCTTTGGCAGCAAAGAAAGTTTCACAGGTCATTTCCCCAAGCACTCATCCTTGCTGTTTCTCTTATGTTCCTCCTTTGCTGCCCTTCAGCCAGAAAAATATGACTTTTCTTAGGGCCATACTATAAATTGGATTAACAAAACAATTCAAGCTAAAAATAGCAATCTGCCCTCAAAACCCAAACCAAAACGCAAAACCCCAAAACAAAGGTATTCCAGTGACAGAATCTGAAGTGCAGACACTTAAACAGTTGTACCAGTACAGCTGAGGGGGTGGCAAACTGTGGCAGGGTGGAGATGGGGGGAGGGGGGAAATTTCCTCAGTCAACTAGTTTGCCAAGAAAATGGTAGAGGAACCACACCAGTATTTTCAGAGTAAGTAGAAGGCATATGTTACCTTCATCCAGAAATCTGACCAATCTCTCATAAAATAAATAACAAACCTCCCTCATGTTTTCCTAAATACATATAGTTTATATATATAATACATACATATATATATATATCTCCCTCTCAGTGGATTTCAACATATGATGAAATTACGGCTGAAAACAACATTCACTAATAATTGTAACGGGATAGGATTTTCCTATGACTAACAAAAAGTTTCTTGCCTGTGGAGGCGTGGGCACGTCTGCACCACTCAACAGAGCATGGTTCAGAGCCCCAAGCTGCTGCTGACCTTGCCTTCCTCAAAGGAGAGGGGAGGGCTGGGAGTATTTAAAAATAAGGGGGTTAGTGCTGTCCTCTTTTTACCCACTTTTTCCTCTCAGAACTTGATATGGTAACGTTAGAATTTGGCCAAAAATTTTCTTGCAGTATTTTCCCTCACAAGGAACAGTGAAGTATTTGTTAAGGTGTTGTAATTGCTACTCTGTGATCCCTCAGAGCACTTTATAAAACTGGTATTTCAAATGAAGTATTTTATTTCAACACTTTTAATGGGTCTTTAGAGTTCTGTAAAAGGCTCACAGACTGCTTTATATATGATTTCCCCTGGAAATGAAGATGAGCAAAATATTTTTTTATTATTATTTTTTTATTAATCCAAGAAGTTCATTTCTAATTTGTTAGATCTTTTTTAAGTACAATTGCTTCTGTATTACACAAAATCTCTACTGGCACATTAAGAATTCTACAGAGATAATCCATGTACTTTTTTCTTTACAAATCAACTGTATTAATGCTTTCTGCTGCCAAAAATCAATTCTTTTCATATTTTAAATTGCACTGACAGGAGGAAAATAAATATTTTAGTGTGAAGTGTAAGTCTATCTCTAATAAAAGGCATGATTGTTATTAGTCAGCAGTAAACAATACCAATTAGGTTTTTCACAGGAAAACCTTTGCTAGTGTTAATGAACCTATTATATTTCTCATCTCAGAGAAGCTCATTCAAAGTGCACCTCCATTAAACTAAACGCAGTAATTACTTAGAATTTCCTCCATTTGGGGAAAACAGGAAATGGTCTGGAAAGACTTTTCAGAAACAAAAAAATCAGCAGATAGGAAAATAAACCCTTTTCACTCAAGACCTTCAAAATTCTCAGAACCATTACTTCTGTGTCCAGAACTGGAGGCAAAACTGAGTGACCTGCTCCTTGTAGAGCACACAAAGGTGACGAGAAGGCTGCAGTGTGAATGAGCTCTAGTACAAGTTCCAGAAGTAGAACACGTATCAAACAGGAAGGTAAGGAAGACCAAGACAATCCCCTCACTTCAACACAACCCATCAGTCTTATTTCCGCTCAGCTCAGAGGTCATACTTACATTAACACACATAAAAAAAATCCCATAGAATCCAAAATAACTTTCCACAACCAACTGCAACAGCTTCATGCAGACACAAACAAACACTCAAATGTTACCATTACTGACCCAAAATAAAACAGATGGGGGAGGAAAAATGCCAAAAGATGTCTGGTTTTTAAATGCCCAGTATTTTGATTAAATACTTACAAACATTTTTTTTTTCTCTGAACCCACACAGTCTCCCAATGTATATTTCTGCTTCTACAACCCTTGGCATTACTGCCTTCAGAATTCAGGGAAGGTAAGCAGTAGCCCCAGACAGAGCACAGCTGCTCTCTCACTAACTAGCCAGGCACTGGCTGTACTGCAGCTGAGCAGCAAGCAGCTCAGGATGGGAAAACAATCCAGTTTTACAGGCAGCTTCTTAGACAAATCTGGCAGGCAACTCCACATTTTACACACTGAATAACGAATTAAAGTGTCTTGCAACAGAGGTGACACTGCCCCACATGCATAAAGGAATAAACAAAAGAATCAGATTCATAATATACAGCTGACAACGCAAAGTTTGAGGGTTTTAATTCAGAAAGACTGATTTGACAGATTATTGAAATGTGAAAGTTAGTGGAAATTGATATGATTATCATCTCCAAAGTTAATTGTTTGTTGAAAATGTAGATACTTCTGTGTGCTAACTATGCCACAATACTACAGCTAGGACTTTCAGAGCCCATAATTCCTCAAAGCAACCAAAAAAAACCCAAAAACCCAACACAAAGAAAACTAACCCACAAAATAATCCTCTTACACAGACAAGGCAAAGGCAAAGACTGCACACAAACTTCAAGCATAATGAAAACCAGCATTTCTTTCTGCCTCTAGCAGGCTTCCTTCCTAAAACCTCTTCTGTGAATTGGCAGATCTTCCCTTTTTGGCATGAATTGCTGGTAGGGGGCATTCATTCTGTTGCTTGCATGCTGGCAAGTGACAGAACTAAATCCCTCCATTGCTGGAATTTCATTTCCCACAAAGTTCATACAAAAAAATTTGTCCAACTATGAGGAGTTGCTACTTTGTTATCATGTGGAAATTGCACATCTCTGTGCAAAAAAGGGCAATGCAAAGCTGTATTGCCTGGGTCTCTCATACATGCACAAATATTTATGAGAGGAAACAGGAATTTATTTGATGGCTTACAGTACACCACAGATGATGGTCTCTCACTGTGTTTCTTAGATAATGCTGTTATCTTTGTCCATAGTAGGAAAGAAGGAGCTTTGAGGGGCCCTGTGGCTTTTAAGGGGGTAGTTTTGAAAAAACCCAGGAATATAAATTGAAACCAAATGTGGAAATGTTCTCCAACTAGATAGGAAGTACAAGGTTCCTTCTGTTCTGGTAAACCATCACATAGCTATCAGACAGTGTATTATTAAAATAAATTCAATTCAGAACCATAGGACTATGCTTGAGATTTGGGCAGCTGACACATACTAGTTGAATATAGTGTTTTTCTATAAAAGTGACTAGGCCAAGTCTACCCTAACGTATGTTCAGTGGAGGGGAAGTCTTGATTACCTTGAGACATCAGAATAGACTGCACGCCTCCACCATAGCATGGATATAAACTAAAAATACCAAAGAAATATAGAATTTGAATGAGTTATGGCATACCTAATTCTCTCAAAAACAGCTGTGAATTAGATCCACACCCACAAGTAATAAACTTCAAAAAATAAAGTCTTGTGAAAATGTCACATTAATCTACTCATACAGTAAAAAGTCTACTCACCCACTGCTTACTAAGATGATTAGTAAGGAAATCACAAGTTAAACTTTATTCATATGCTTAAGAAAAATAGGAAAGAGGTTGCAAGGTTGATTTAACTCAGAAGATATTATTGTCACTTGACATTTACATGCAATGTATAATTCCATTCCCACTTACAGTCTGGGGAAAGCCTGTTAAAATTACTTCCTTAATGTGTGAACGCTTCTTTGAATTGTGCTCTTTTCATCTGCCACCTTTTCCTTAAGCCAGCTGGCTCCTTTTGTTAAGTCTTTTTTAATAAGAAAGTTCATTATATGTAATTTATGGGGCAGTTTGAGATTGTCAGTGATGTTCTGAAATACTGCACATGCGTCTTTCAGAGCACTCTATAACATTTGTTGGTAATGTTGAAAAGGCAGGGAGATTCATGCACAGATATGGCCAACAACTCTAGCATGAGACTAATTAGAACAACGACATCCACCTTCTCATTTTCATATACATGGTCCAGTCCTCCTTCAATTAATATGCCAGACTGTTCTTCCCATTTGTAAAAGCTAAAACCTTTATGGAAACTACAGAACTTGCTTACATGGGAAACACCATTAGGAAGGCATTCAAACACCTTTTGTCATCTGGAGAATGACCAGCATACTGTCCTGCTCAATCCTTTAGCTGTGGCTTTCTTATTTCTGACTTCATCTTCTCCTTCATTACACATTTCTTTACCACTTGCTCTTCTCCCCTTCCTCCTCATCCAGTTCCCCTGTTCCTGCTCTTTTTTTAGCTCCTGAGAAAGTGCTAGACTACTTTTTGATTCTATCTCTATGAGCAGGTGATATCTTCCCAGTGATCACAATCTTTGGAGGTCACCTCTTACCTTCACTCATCTTTTTATATAATAGCAGCTCTAACTCATGGATGCTGATTTTCTTTTATTGGAATAAAGGTCCATTAACACACACAAAAAATCCCCAAAATGAAACAACAATAACAAAAAGGGCACAAACTCACCAGTCATTAATAGTAACTGCTATGTGGTGCACAGTCGAGGAACTAACACAGTGCAAATAGTGCCTGAGGGTGGCTGGGGCAGCAGTGTGTGACAGAAGGTTACCTGGTGACCTACACACAATGTGGTGCTGTTTGATGCTCACCATGAATGTCAGACCCTTGTTCAATGTCTAAGAGGGGTACAGGGATTGTTCTATCTTTTTTCTTTTTTAACAAAGGGGCTGACTGAATGCTGAGAATTTTGCAGATGCATCCCTATCTTTAATGGCACAAAGTGTAAAATTCAGGCAAAGGCTCTTTCTAGACCAGCAAACAGGAGACTGAAGACTAAATCCTACTAATTGCATTTTCCTTCAAAAAGGTCTTTCAGTATTTCAAAGAAAGAGCAACACAAATTGCTCATGCCTGGAAAGTGGGACTTACACCAAAACTGACTAAAGCAGCTCAACTTGTGAAGTTAAGTAAGAAATGTTAAAGGTGACTTGTTCATGATCTACCACTACCATCCTGAAGATTTCTGAACATACTGAGCTCTTTGATTATCAGACAGAAATAAAAGATCCAGTGCCTGAAAACTGAAACAAGAAAGAAAACATAAGTTTGAACTGTTTATTCTGAGATTGGATGGATTCTTCAGTTGTCTGTTTGCTGAACTGTGGGTTTCGCTGTAAATTTTCTTTCCATAAGCAATTTTAGTAGAACATTTTTGAACAGTCTAATATTTTCTCTCTTCACATAGTATTCATCATCCCACTAATAAACATCAGACTACCCTCCTGTAGACGTGGCTGTGGATCCCCTCATAAATTTCATCCAAGTGCAAATCTTCACTTAGTGCCCTGTGTATATTTCAGTAGTTCAAACTATTTCATATCACCTATAATGGCTCTTGGAGTTGTGATATTTCCTATTTGTCAATTCACAAAAGGTAAAGATGACATCTTGGCTAGGCCGTTGTCTTCTGCTACCTTTTCTTTCCCCTGTTCACGTACTTTTCCTGGCTATCTATGTCACAGAGTATCCAATCACCTACCACCATTACAGGCAACTCACATGACTGTTAGACTCTTGCAACATAATTTCCCCAAGCACAGAAGACATAAGCAAAAACAGAAGTGAATATCTACACAGGAACTGAGATAATTCATACATCCTCCCAAACACTCCTGACATCTTTTTTCATGGAAGGGAAATTCATGCCTTATGAACTTCAATGACTTGCTCAAGGCCACAGTGCAATGCCAATTTAAAACCAGTTACTGCCGGCCTCAAGGACTCAGCAAAATCAGACTCCAGAGTATCTCAGTTGTTTTATCTCTTCCATATAATGCTATTATGTGTTCCTTGTTCTTCTTCAGAGAAAATGGGAAAGCAAATGAGAAGGCAAGCAAAATAATCTGTGAAAATTATAATAAAAAAATACTTTAAAATTCCAATTCAGACAACCAACCTCTGCCTGTCCTCCAAAGGATAGTATTTTTCATGGGTCTCAGTGTCAGTAATCATAAGGAACACACAAGTCATACATGATTCATAAAGAAAACATTCCCCTTTAAATTCTTGGAATTTAATCAGTACATATTATGTTCATTCTTCACTAGACTGTCAGTGTGCTATATAACATTGGTGTAAATTTTATAAAACATGTCATAAAATCTGGATTTGAGTCAGAATGACTTTTTTCTTTTTTTTGTCTCTGGAAGTATTAAAAACCTCTTATAATTAGTCCTATGTTCACTGACCAAAAAAAAAGTTATTTGAGTATAGAAAAAAAAAAAGGTAAAAACCAGTCACAAGTTCTTGAATTCTTGAAGAACCAAAATGAGAAGGAAAAGATAGGGAGAAAAAATAAAATTTAAAAAAAAAGTGTCTTGTGTCTACTGGTACAGGATCAGGATGAAGTTTCAGAATGATCACTTCTGCAAAAGAGCTTCTTTCATGCTTTGACCAAACACCAAGAACATGTCAGCACAATGCTTGCTTTTCACCCAGTTAAATCTTTTCCTAATGGAAAGAATCAAGAAAAGGAATACAATTGCTTTATATCCTTAATCTTTCTGAATGCTGCCAACCCCAGATTTTTTTTCTGCTTTTGTGGGTTCCTCCTCCCTCCTAGTTATTTAGGCACACAATTAGATCACTGAAAGCTAAATACTGATCTACTTAAATTGATAAAAATTAAAGCCTTCAGAGTGGGTTCTTCAAAGCCCACACTACTTTCTATATATACCATGTGCCTCTACATTTAAGCTGGAGTTAGCGGTATTTTCTTATTGCCACATTTCTGTGACAGAAATATGATGATAAGAAACTGACAGATTAATATACTACAGAGAATATTTTCATACAGTAAATTACTCAGATAAAATATTCCTCTCTGGCTTTTGTTCAAAGAGGCTGATTTATCTTTGTGCTAAAGAGCCCACACAAGACCTCTGCAGTACTTCATAGTATTTTGAAGCTGGAACAGACCATTAGGATCATTCTATTCTGATCTCATGCATAGCAGAGGCCAAAGAACCTCACCCAGCAATTTCAAGCTTATAACTTACAGCTGTAAGCTCACTCATTCTCTCAAGGTTACCATCACTAGAGCACAGAGGGTCTCCAAAAAGGTCTATACAGCATTTAAATCCCTCTTATGATCTATTTTGAAGACTGCTGAGGTTTTATGAGGTCTAGGACACAGAGAAATTTATAGTCACTATGGTTACATGAGGTAACCCACCTGGTGACTGCAAATCTCCCTAACTCACAATGACCTTTGGGGGAGAAATTTACCCACTGCATAAGAAAAATATGTTAGAGAACAGAATAAATACTCACACATACATATGTAGGTATGTATTTGACATAAGACACTATGTAAATACCACCTACTACAACTTGAGAAAAATATCATGCAGTTTTCATCTGAGTGCTCCTAAGACTTCTGACAAAAACCGAGACTGTCCTGCATACAACCTTCTGTTCAGGTGCAAGCTGTCAGTACATTTCCTCGAGAATGCACAAAGGAAGTTACTCAGCAAGCTAGCTGTAAATCAAGACTGGATTTCACTCTGAGTGATACTCTCTAGTTCAACCACAACATACCAGCCTCATGCAAGAATAATTTTACAAAATGCAATGACCTGTATTGATCTGATAATACAAATTCTCACTATCTCTATTAATCTTAATCTACCATTTGTATTTTATTGTTACTAAATGCAGGAGCACAGTGATATGGCACCAACACCTCTAAATCCATTCTAGGAGTGAGTTCTGTAGTGCCACAGCAGGTGAAGGATCGAGGGCTCGATCTGCAGGAAAGCCTTTGCTGCCACCTAAAGGGCTTCTCTTTCCCTCCAACTGCAAAAGTTGAGGAACAAAGATACTCGGATGTATTCAGCTTACTGAGTGCCCAAACCGATAAGGAGCCAGCAGAAAAGCATTCTGCTTAATATAGCTGCTTTCCCCTCCCTGCACTGTGTTCTTCTTGCTTCTTGCAGTCACAATTCCAACTAGGAAATAGTAACAACCACACACATATTTGTTTCTTCCCACTTCGTAAGATTACAGACTACAGTCAGGGTGGTTTTGTAAAAATATAAAAGAACACAAGTCTTTCATTACAAGTCGTATTTTTCCAGATTTTGAAACAAGGCATATTTCCAAATTCTCCTTTTTCAGACAGCATCTTTGAAGAACAGCTTCCAGAATCAAGCAGCATACTCCAGCAATGGGCTGGCTACAAACGTCGTAAGTAAACAGAGGCAGGACAAAAAATTAATCCAGTCCTCTCTTCTCAAAATTTTTATATTGACTGCAGAGCATGGCTCACAGAATGTAATTTTATGTCTTCGAAAAGCATTACACAAGAACCCAACCAGGCCTTTTTTTCTCAAAGAATAAAATTACTTAAAGAAGAAACAAAGTGTGACACTATTTACCTACCTACTTCAGGAAATACATATCTTTCTCACTGTTAGTTGAAAGGTTAAATACCTGTAAAACAATACAAGAAGCACAGTGCAATAGAAGAGAAGCATAAATTAAAAGAACATTTTTCCCAAAAGAATGAATCTTAAGTGTGGGATTTGAAGGAAAACAAAATTAGAATTTTTAAAAAGGGGAATATGAAGCATTTTACCTCACATACCACAAAATACAAGTTTACTTTAAACAACAGGAAAAGAATTTCCCAAGAAGAAATATGTAATTTTGGTGCCTACACTGAGTTTGTGCACGTCACCAGTTAGTACCGCAGGCACTGGTGTAGCAACAAAGCAGATCGACCAGTGACCAAACAGCTTCTGGAAGATAAAAGCCTGGGGTTAGAAAAAAACCTTCCCCCGTGTGAACAGCTTGGTATGATGAGGGAATTCTTGCAGCTTCACAGGAAGCATCTGGTAGAGGCTAACACAGAAGGATGAATTCATGAATCGTGGGCCTCTCTTCCTTTTCTACAAAGCTAGAAAATATTTTCCCATAGTAAGTCAGTGAAAAGCCATTTATCTCCAGAATGGACTTTGACGTTCTACACTTACATTCTCCAACAGGGAAAAAAAATAGAAAATCTACACTTAAGTCTCTCCAACAAGAAAAAAACCCTGTGTTGCTACAGTGCATATAAAACTGTTTGTTATTTGCTTTTCACAAGCATCTTCATGGATACACGAACTTGCAAGGGAAAAACAAGGTCTGATTCCTCATGCAGAGTCCCTGCACTACAGGCCACAGCTTTGACCATTATGAAGCCACTATGAGGTGGAGAGTGACCTGACAAATCCACGTTCATATGCGATGGAAGGCAAGACATGCAAGAAAACATCTTGACACGGCTTCTTTTCCCTGGACAAGAACAGCACAGCAAGGCAAAGTTTAACTTACTCATTTTCTGAGTCAGAGGACCTTCATGTTCGTACCTCTTATTCAAGGGGATTGTAAAGTGTCATTCCAGCCTACATGCTATAGCCTGTTCTCAGGACAAGTACCTTATGTTTTGATTATTTTTATGAAGCGCAAAGATCTCTAACACTACAGAAACTAGCAGAGCTTGAGAATTTTAGAAACACAGATGTCAGCAGGTTGATTTCTGGATCATGAAATAATCACATTGTAATCATTTCATGCAGAAGAACCTTGACAATGTTAAGATTCATGTTATGGTATGGCACTGCAGGAATCCTGCATTTGAATTTTCAATGAAAAATAAACTAGGGGAAAAAAAGAACAAAGAAAACAAATTAACCAAAACATTTTATATTCAGAGCTACAGAGTCCATCTTTATACTGGAGTTTGCACCATTCCAAATAGGAGAAGTTTTAGGTCAATGACAGAGAAACTGCCATGGAAAGGTCCCTTGCTCTCAGGGATGAACGAACTTAGAACGTTCAAGTCTGACTGTTTGTTATAGGTTGCTGCAATGGGCTTAGAAAGTCACTGTGAAGAAGAGCGGATATTTCATAGAAACTCATGAATCAATGGTCTATTAAAAAGCTGCCAATGATTTCATAAAACTAGGATAACCACCACGTCTATATGCCCTACACTCCTTCCTACAGCAATAAGGGTCAGCAATGTTAGAGCTGTTCCTGTTAAAACCATTCTAAGAGAGCAGTGGGAGAAATCCAATTGATGTGGGTAATCTTACAGAATTAAATCCATATGGAAAGACTGAGGAATCACCAACCAGAAAAAACAAAAGAAAGTGCAGGATTCTGCACCTGGGATGGGACAACCCTGGATGAACATACAGCCTGGGGAATGAGATGCTGGAAAGCAGTGACATGGAAAGGGACATGGGAGTTCTGGTCATCGGCAAGTTGAGTATGAGGAAGCAGTGCCCTGGCAGCCAGGAGGGCCAACCATGTCCTGGGAGGCATCAGCCAAAGCATCGCCAGCCAGTCAAGGGAGGGGATTGTCCCACTCTGCTCTGCACTGGGGTGGCCTCACCTTGAATATTGTGGGCAGTTCTGAGTATTGCAATGGAAGAAAGATATTAAGGTATCGGAGAGCACTCAAAGGAGGGGAACGTAGGTCATGAAGGGTCTTGAG
>JAWWMP010000357.1:0-12672 GCA_035047865.1 Dendrocincla tyrannina
GGGATGGGAAGGGAAAGGAGAGGAAAAGGGGGGAATTGGGGGGAAATGAGGGGGGAAAGGGGGAAATGAGGGGGGGAAGGGGGAAACGGGAAAAATGGGGGAAATAGGGAAAAATGGGGCGAAAAATGGGCAAAAATGGGGAAAATGGACAAAAATGGGGAAAAAAACGAGGGAAATGGAAAGGAAAATGAGAGAAAAAAGGGGAAAATTGGGGGGAAAAGGGAAAAATGAGGGGAAAAAGGGGAAAATGAGAAAAATCAGGGAAAATAATTGGGAAAAAAATGGGGAAAATGGGAAGGAAAATGAAAGATAAAAGGGGGAGGTTGGTAAAAATGAGGGAAATTGAAAATAAATGAGGAAATTGGGGCAAAAATGGGGAACTGAGGAAGGAAAATGAGAGAAAAAAGGGAGAAATTGGGCAAAATGAGGGGGAAAATTGAGCAAAATTTGGGGGAAAATTGAGGGAAATTGGGCAAAAAAATGGGGAAATGGGGGGGAATGAGAGAAAAATTGAGGGGAATTGGGAAAAAATGAGAAGAATTGGGAAAATTGAGGGAAATGGGGGAAAATGGGAAAGAAAATGAGGGAGGAAGTGGGAAATTGGGAAATATCAGGAAAAAATGTGGGAAATAGGGAAAAAGGGGAAGGAAAATATGGCAAAAAGGGGCAAAAAGCCCAAATTTGGGTCAAAATGGGTTAAAAGGGGCAAAAAGAAGCCTAAATTTGGGTTAAAAATGGACAAAAAGGGGCAAATTGAGCCCAGATTTGGGTCAAAATAGCCCAAATATTGCCCAAATTTGTCCAGATTTGGGTCAAAACACAACAAAGAGCCCAAAGGAGCCCAAATTCTGGGTCAAAATGGGCAAAAATGGGGAAAATCAGACCAAATTTGGGTCAAAATAAGATGAAAGAGGCAACTTCCCCTCCACTTGGGTCAGAATTGCCGAAATTAGTTCAGATTTGGGTCAAAATGCAATGAAGAGCCAAAAGGAGCCAAACTTGGGGCAAAATTGCCCAAATTAGTCCAGATTTGGGTCAAAACACAATAGTCCAAAGTGGCCCAAATTTGGGCCAAAATGGACCAAAAGAGTCCAAATTTGTTGAGGTTTGCATCAAAATGGGTGAAAAGAGCCAAAAGGAGCCAAAATTGGGTCAAAAGAGCCCAAATTTGTCCAGATTTGGGTCAAACCCCAACAACGAGTCCAAAGGAGCCCAAAATTTGGGGCAAAAATGGACAAAAAGTGGCAAATTGAGCCCACATTTGGGTCAAAATAGGCCAAAAGTGCTCAAATTTCTCCAGATTTGGGTCAAAATGGATGCAAAGAGCCCAAAATGGGAAGTCCCCGCAGGAGGCGCCGAAAGGGGAAGTTTTTGTGCCCAAAGTTGTCACCGTGAGCAGCAACAGCACCCCAAGTACCAGTAAAACCAGTGCCACGGTGACACCGGCAGGGACAAAAACCCCCCCGGGGTGGGGGAGGGGAAAGCGTCCCCGATTTGGGGCAAAACCGGGAAAATTGGAGCAACAATGGGGGAAAATGGGGAAATAAAGCCCAGATTTGGGGGGAAAAATGGGGGAAAGAGCCAAAATGAACCAAGACTTGAGGAAAAGCATCACAAAATGCCAAAACGAGCCCAAATTTTGGGAAAAAAGTAGCAAAATTAGGTCAAATTTGGGTCAAAATAGGATGAAAGAGGCAAAACCCACCCAGATTTTGGTCATAAATGGCAAAATTAGGTCAAATTTGGGTCAAAAGCCAACAAAGAACCCAAAGGAGTCCGAATTTGGGTCAAAATCGACCAAAAGAGTCCAGATTTGCATTAAAATGGGTGAAGAGAGTCCAAATTAGTCCAGATTTGGGTCAAAATGGATGAAGAGAGCCCAAATTAGTCCAGAATTGGGTCAAAACCCAACAAAGAGCCCAAAGGTGCCTGAATTTGGGTCTAAATGGACCAAAAGAGTTCAAATTTGGGTCAAAATGGGTGAAAAGAGCCCAAATTAATCCAGATTTGGGTCACAATGGGTGAAAAGAGACCAAATTTGTCCAGATTTGGGTCAAAACCCAATGAAGAGCCAAAAGGAGCCAAAATTGGTTCAAAACTGTCCAAATTAATTCAGATTTGGATCAAAATGGGTGAAAATAGCTCAAATCAGTCTAGATTTGGGTCAAAACCCAACAAAGAGCCCAAAAGAGCCCAAATTTGGGTCAAAATAGACCAAAAGAGCCCAAATTTCTCCAGATTTGGGTCAAAACACAATGAAGAGCCAAAAGGGGCCCAATTTGGGTAAAAATGGGCAAAAAGAGCCCAATTCAGTCCAGATTTGGGCCAAAACACAACAAAGAGCCCGAATGGCTCCAAATTTGGGTCAAAAACAGATGAAGGAGGCAAAATGAGCTCAAATTTGGGTCAAAATAGACCAAAAGAGCCCAAATTTGTCCAGAATTGGGTCAAAATGGGTTAAAAGAGGCAAAAGGAGCTGAAAGGGGAAGTTTTTGTCCCTAGAGTTTTCACCGTGAAGAGCATGTTCAGCCCAACCAGTACCACGGTGACACCGGAGGGGACAAAAACCCGCCTGGGGTGGGGGAGGGGAAAGCATCCCCAATTTGGGGCAAAACCAGGGGAAATCAGAGAAAATTGGGGCAAATTGGGAGCAAAAATTGGGGAAAGTGGGGAAATAAAGCCCAGATTTGGGGGGAAAATGGGTGAAAGAGCCAAAATGAACCAAGATTTGAGGAAAAATGTCACAAAGATCCAAAGTGAGCCCAAATTTGGGGCAAAAAATGGGAGGAAATGGGGAAAATCAGCTCAAATTTGGGTGAAAAATGGGTGAAAGAACCAAAATGAACCAAGATTTGAGGAAAAAAGTCACAAAGATCCCAAACCAACACAAATTTGGGGCAAAAAGAGGAGGAAATACGTAAAAGGAGCCAAAATTTGGGGCAGAAATGGGCAAAAAAGGGCAAAAATGAGCTCAGATTTTGGGGGAAAATGGTTAAAAGAGCGCAAATGAGCCCAAATTTGGGTCAAAATGGGTAAAAAGTGTAAAAAATGAGGCCAAATTTGGGATGAAATCAAAAAGAGCCAAACTGGGTTCAAATTGGGGTCAAAATTGATGGAAAGAGACCAAATTTCTCCAGGTTTCGGTCAAAATGGGCGAAATTAGTCCATATTTGGGTCAAAACTCACCAAAGAGCCCGAAAGGAGTTCAGATTTGGGTCAAAATGGGCAAAAAGAGCCCAAATTAGCCCAAATTTGAGTCAAAACCCAATGAAGAGCCCAAAGGAGCCCAAATTTGGGTCAAAATGGGCAAAAAGATCCCCAATCAGTCCAGATTTGGGTCAAAATGGAACAAAGAGCCTAAAGGAGCCCAAATTTGGGTCAAAATGTGTTAAAAGAGGCCAAATTTGTCCTGATTTGAGTGAAAAGAGGTGAAAGGAGCTGAAAGGGGAAGTTTTTGTGCCCAGAGTTGTCACCGTGATAAGCAGTAAACAAACCAGTAAAACCAGTCCCACAGTGACACCAGCAGGGACAAAAACCCCCCGGGGTTGGGGGGGAGGGGAAACCACCCCAGATTTGGGGCAAAAACGGGGGAAATTGGTGAAAATTGAGGGTAAAAATGGGAAAAATGGGCAAAACGAGCCCGGAATTGGTCCAAAAAGGGTCAAAACGAGCCTAAATTTTGGTCAAAAACAGGTTACAAAAGGGAAAATGGAGCCCAAGATGGAGCCAGGCTGGTCAAAAGAGCCCAAACCAGCCCAGATTCAGGGCAAAAATGGGTAAAATCAGCAAAATGAGACCAAATTTGGTGTAAAAATGGGTATAAACCAGCCAAAACGAGCCCAAATTTGGGTCATGGTCCACCCAATGGGGCTTGACCTCAATGGAAGGGTCTCCATCCAAGTTGGAGGGTCTTTGGGTGCCCTTTGAGGGTCCCATCCCCCACTCAGAGGGTCCCAGCCCCCACAGGAAGCTCTGGAGGTTCCTCCCGGCGTGCTTGGACGCTCCGTTGCCCTTCAGCTCTTCCAGCACTGGCGTGGCAAGAACTGACTGGGGCACATTGTCGGTCTACTCGAGGTTGGCCAAGCAACTCAACTGGGTCATTGAGCCAACCCAAAGATGTCATTGACCAACTCAACTGGGTCATTGACCCAACCCATTGATGTTATTGAGCCAACCAATGATGTCATTGACCCAACCCAATTATGTCATTGACCCAACCAATGGTGTCATTGACTCACCCAGTGATGTCATTGACCCAACTCATGATGTCTTTGACCAACTCAATTGGGTCATTGATCGAACCTAATGATGTCATTGACCTACCCAATGATGTCATTGACCCAACCCAATGATGTCATTGACCCACCTAATGATGTCATTGACCCAACCCAGTGATGTCATTGACCCACCCAATGGTGTCCCTGACCCACATAATGATGTCATTGACCCACCCAATGGTGTCATTGACCCAACCCATGATGTCATTGACCAACTCAAGTGGGTGATTGATCCAACCCAATGATGTCACTGACCCACCTAATGATGTCATTGACCCAGCCCATGGCGTCATTGGCCCAACCCAATGATGTCATTGACCCAACCAATGATGTCACTGACCCACCTAATGATGTCATTGACCCAACCCATGATGCCATTGACCCAATCCAATGATGTTGTTGACCCAACCAATGGTGTCACTCACACCCAGTGATGCCATTGACCCACCCAATGATGTTGTTGACTCTCTCAATGGTCTCGTCACCAACCCACCCAATGCTGCCATTGACCGACAATGGTGTCATTGACCCACCCAACCATGACTCAACTCACCCAACCATGACACCAACCCATGGCACGAACCCACCCAGTGGTGCCATTGACCGACTCAACGATGACATTGAGTCACTCAACCATGACACCATGACCCAACCATGAGACCAACCCCTCCAACCATGATGTCAACCCACCCAATTGATGTCATTGACCCACCCAACCATGACACCAACCCACCCAATGGTGCCAGTGACCAACTCAGTGGTGTCATTGACCCACCCAACCATGACACCAACCCACTCAACGATGCCGTCAACTCACCCAACCATGACACCAACCCACTCAACAATGCCATTGACCCACCCAACCATGACACCAACTCATGACACCAACCCACCCAACCATGGCACCAACCCACTCAACGATGCCATTGACCCACCCAACCATGACACCAACTCACCCAACCATGACCCAACTCATGACACCAACCCATCCAACCATGGCACCAACACCCCCAACGTCCGCCCCCCTCCGCCGGGTTTTCCTCCGCTGTGCTGTGCAGCTGGCACCACCGTGAGCAGTGTTTCTGGCACAGAAATAGGTGGCGGAATCCTCGCCCTTGAGGTTGTTCATCTGCAGTGTCACCGCTCTCTGCCCGTTGACCTTCGCCATGGCGAACCTCCCCTTGACTGCCGGCGCGTAGAAGGGTCCGCCACTGTCGTTGCCGATCCCGGCGAGCCATTCCAGTCCCTTCCCGGTGCGCTGGCGGATCCACCCCATGCCGTAGTTGCCAAAATTGAAGCCGGAGGCGCGGCAGAGGAGGCGCAGGGACCCCCCGGGGGCCTTGAGGTCACCCCCAGACTCCTCCAGGGTCACAGCCGCCCGCAGCCCTGGGGGGAAAAATGAAAATTTGGGGTCAGCGGGACAATCCCAGTGGGAATTTGGGGGTGGGGTCGGAGCTCCGGAGGGTCCTGGACCTACCTGGGAGGGCGGCGAGGACGAGGAGCAGCGGGAGGAAGGTCCAGGCCATGGCGGAGCCGCCGGGATGTGCCGGCCTGGAGGGTCCCCGGGGGTTTTATGGGCAAAGGGGGCGGGGTTTGGCGGGGAGGGGGCGGGGCTCGGTGGGGATGGGCGGGGCTTGAAGGGGCGTGGCCAAAGGTGGTTTGGCGGGTGATTGAGGGGGTTAATTGGTGGGTGATTAAGGGGGTTAATTGGGTGATTAAAGGGGTTACTTGGTCGGTGATTAAGGGGGTTCATTGGCAGGTGATTAAGGGGGTTAATTGGCAGAGAATTGGTGGGTTTGTGAAGGGTTTAATTGGTAATTAATGTTACGGATTAATGAGTTGATCAGTTGGTTGATTGATAGGGATTGATCGTGAGCGGTCTCTGATTGATTAATTGGTTAATAGGGATAGATAGGGATTGATCGTGAGTGGTCTCTGATTGATTAATTGGTTAATAGGGATTGATCATGATGGCCGCTAATTATTAATTAATAAATTCATTGGGATTGATCATGAGGGGTCGTTAATTATTAATTAAGAGGTTGGTTGGGATTGATCATGAGTGGTCACTAATTATTAATTAATAAATTGATATGGATTGATTGTGACTGGTCCCTGATTGATTAATTGGTTAATAGGGGTTGATCACGATGGACGCTAATTATTAATTAAGAAATTGATAGGGATTAATCATGAGTGGTCACTAATTATTAATTAATAAAGTGATAGGGATGGATCATGAGTGGTCTCTGATTAATTGGTTAATAGAGGTTGATCATGAGAGGTCTCTAATTATTAATTAATAAAGTGATAAGGATTGATCATGAGTCATGTCTGATTGATTAATTGGTTAATAGGGATTGATCATGAGTGGGCTCTAATTAATTAATTGATAAATAGGGATTGATCACGAGTGGTCACTATCTATTACTTAATAAATTGATAAGGATTGATCATGGGTGGTCGCTAATTATTAATTAATAGGGTGGTAGTGATTGATCACGGGTGGTCTCTGATTGATTGATTGATTAATTGGCTAGTAGGGATTAAACACAGGCAGGCTTTAATTAATTAATTTGTTCATTCATCAATAAATATTAATCACTGGTGGTATCTAATTGATTAATGAGTACATTGATTGGGATTAATCACAAGTGGCTTCCAGCTATTAATTTATAGGTCCATGGGGATTAATCACTCGTGGGTTTTAATTGATTTGTTAATTGGCTGATAGGGATTAATCATGGGAGGCCACTAATCAATTAATTAATTGGTCAATAGGGATTAATCACAGGCAGCCTGTTAATTAATTGATTGGTCTATCAGGATCAATCATGGAGAGTCAAAGAATCAATACAGGGATTAATCATAGGTGGAATTTAATTGATTAATTAATTAACTGGTTAGTGAGGATTAATCACAGGTGGCCTGTAATTCATTAATTAATTGGTTCATGGGGATTAATCAGAGGTGTCTCTAATTGGTTGATTAATTGGTTAATAGGGATTAATCACAAGTCGTCTGGTAATTAATCAAATGGTCAATTGGTATTAATCATGAAGAGTCAATTAATCTGTATAGAGATTAATTATGGGCAGTCTCTAATTAATTAATTAATTGTCAATAGGAATTGATCACAGGAGGCCTCTAATAGATTAATGAATAAATTGATTGGGATTCATCATGGGTGGCCTGTTAATTAATTAATTGGTCAATAGGGATTGATCCCAGGGGGCCTCTATTTGATTAATTAATTGGCCAATAAGGATTAATCACAGGCGGTCAATGAATCAATATAGGGCCAATTAATTAATTAATCAAAGGGATTCAATTAATCAATTAATTAATTGACCAGTCAGGATTAATCACAGACATTTAATGAATTAATCAGGACTAATCACAGGTGGCCTATTACTTAATTGATTAATTTATTGGTCAATTGGGATTATTCACAGACAGTAAATGAATCAACTGGGGGTCAACTAATTAATTAGTTGATTAATGATGATTAATCACAGGGATCAATCACAGGCAGCCTATTGATAAATTGATTAATTAGTGTGGATTAATCACAGGCGTTTAATGAATTGATCAGGATCAATCACGGGTGGCCAATTAACTAATTAATTAATGTGGATTAACCACAACAATGAATTAATTAATCAGTTGGGATTAATCACAGGAATCCAATTAATGAATCCATGTGGATTAATTCCAGACATGCAAAGAGTCAATTAATTAATTATTTCAATAAACAATAGATCTGTATTGATTATGGGTCCAATTAATTAATTAATCAGTGTTATTTGTATTAATTACAGGGTCCGAATAATTAATTAATCAACACTAATGACAGGGTCTGATTAATTAATGCATAACTCAATGCACCTGGGATTAATCACAGGTGGCCAATTAATCAATTATTAATGATGATCAATCACAGGCATCCAATTAGTTAATAATTAATTACCCGGGGCATCCAAGGGGAATAAATTGCAACCATAAAATTAGTTAATTAATTGATGTCCCTGGTGATTAAATACAGGTGCCCAATTAACTAATTAATTAATCGGGATGCCCCAAGGGGATTGATTAATTGCAGCTATAAAATTAATTAATTTATAAATTAGTTGATTGTGACGTCCCTGGGGATTAAGCACAAGTGTCTAATTAATTAATAATTAATTGTGGTGTCCCTGGGGACTAAATACTGGTGTCTGATTAATCAATTAATTAATTAATTAGCCGTGGTGTCACTGGGGATTAAACACAGGTGTTCAATTAATTAATTAATTAATTAACCATGGTGTCCCTGGGGATCAAATGCAGGTGTTCAATTAATTAATTAATTAATTAACCGTGGTGTCCCTGGGGATCAAACGCAGGTGTTCAATTAATTAATTAATTAACCTCGGTGTCTCTGGGGGATTAATGAGGCAAATTAATTAGTCACCCTCTCCAGTCACCCTCGTTAATTGCTGAGAATTAATCAATCACAGTCTCTGCGCCCCCTCATTAATCATTTCCAGAATAATTTAATCACTGCAATTAATTAATTAATTGCCCCGAACAATTTAATCACCTTCTCCCCGATTAATTGCTGGCAATTAAATTAATTAATCACAACCCTGAGTTCATTAATTACCCCTAATTAACTCGATCTCAGTCCAGGCCAAGCTATAATTGTTTCTTTAATTAATTAATGCGCTGAATTAATTAATTGTCATGACCCTGGGCAATTAATCGTCAATCTGGAGTCAATTAATTAATGAGAAGCTCTGCAGAGCTCTTATTATACTGAATTAATTAATTACAAGGATTAATTGATTGCATGGATTAATTTAATCACACATTTATTAATTAATCAGATTGATTAATTGAGATCTCTGCATCTCCCTGATTAATTAATTGCCCTTACTAATTAATTATATTGAGTAATTAATTAATTATTTGTGAGGGATTGATTAATTGTGATCGTGGTTGATTATTTGCCCCAATTAATTAATTAATTGCACCTAATTAATTAATTAATGGATTTGGGTGGGATTCCCCCTTCAGTTCCCGGAGGCACCACCGGGGGGCAGAATTGGGGAGAAAAAAGCGATTTTGGGGAAGAATGGGGAATTTGGGGGGAAAAATGGGATTTGGGGGCAAAACGGGACTTGGGGAACAAAAAATGGGGATTTGGGGGGGAAAATGGGAAATTTTGGGTGGAAAAAAGGGGAAATTGGGGAATTTGGGGAATAAAAAAGGGGAATTTTGGAGGGAAATGGGAAATTTTGGGTGGAAAAAAGGGGAATTTGTGGAATTAAAAGGGAATTCGGGGAATAGAAAAGGGGGATTTGGGGGGAAACAGTATTTTTAAGAAAGAAAAAGGGAATTTTGGGGAAAATGGGAAACTTGGGGAGGAAAAATGGGAATTTTGGAGGGAAATGGGAATTCTGGGGTAAAAAAAGCGAAATTGGGGGACTGAAGAGGGGATGTGGGAGGGAAAAAGGGGAAATTTTAGGGGAAGGGGGATTTGGAGGAAAAATAAGAATTTTGGGGTGGAAAAAAGGGAATTGGGGGAAAAAGGGATTTGGGGTAATAGGATTTGAGAAATTGGAATTTTGCAGAGGAAGAAAGGGAAAAAAATCACCCATTGATGCCAAATCTCAAATGTTGATCCCAAATTTCAAATATTGATCCCAAATTTCAAATATTGACCCCAAATGTCATCCTTTGACCCCAAATCTCAAATGTTGACCCCAAATTTCAAATATTGACCCCAAATGTCATCCTTTGACCCCAAATCTCACCCATTGACCCCAAAATTCCACCATTGACCCAAAACATCAACTATGGACTCAAAACCTCAACCATTGACCCCAAAATTCAACCATTGTTCCAAAATCTCAATGTTGACCCCAACTCTCACCCATTGAACCAAAATCCCAACCATTGACCCAAATCTCACTCATTGACCCCAAACCCCGGGGGTCCCTGCACCTCTGGTTTCCAGTTTCGGGAACACGCCATGGGATGGATCCGTCAGGCCCCTGGAAAGGACTGGAATAGATCTCTGGGATCTACAGGGATGGTGGCACTGCCTACGCTCCATCAGTCAGTGGAAGGTTCAGCATCTCCAGGGACAAAGGACAGAGCTCAGTGACGCTGCAGATGAACAACCTCAAGGACGAGGATTCCACCACCTATTTCTATGCCAAAGAATCTGGTGCTGGTGCTGGTAATGCTGATCGTATCGACCCCCCTGTTGGGCTCCCACCCCTTCCCCAAGCCCAAGGTCCATCCCCCAATCCCCAACCCCTGACCCAGGTCGGGATCATTCCTGTCCCACCCTAACCCTTCATGCCCCAAATCTCAGCCCTTCACCCCAAGGGGGACCCTTTGCTCCAAAGCCCTCAATGGGTTGTCCCAAAACCTCGATGGGTTTCACCCAAAGTGGGACCCTTTGCCCCAAATCTTCAGTCTTGGCCCAAAATCATGAGCTTCTTCCAAAAGCTTTGGGCCAAGATCAAGAATGAGGGTCAATAGTTGGGATTTGGAGCAATGGGTGACATTTGGGGTCAGTGGGTGAGATTTGCAATCAGTGGGTGAGATTTGAGAGACAAGGTCGAGCTCAGGGACCAAAATGATCCCCATTTGGGATGAAGACTTGGGATCAGGGGCCAAGGGTTGGGAATTGGGGCAAAACCAGACCAAGGTTGGACCAAATGATCCAGAGCTGGGTGTGCACCATGAGGGTTTTGGGGAAGGATCTTGGGGTTTGGGGACATGTGGGAACCATCCAGAGCTGGCCCTGCTGGTGCTTGGACTGTTGATTATGGTGCTGGCCATGCCAGAGGTGCCAGTTATTGCCCTGGCCATCAAGGGTTGAGATTTGTGTCAATGGTCGGGATTTGGGACCAATGGTTGAAAGCTGGGGAAAAATAGCCAAAGGTTGGGAGAAACAATCCAAAGCTGGGTCAGAAGAGTGGATGTTTTCGGGGTGGACTCGATATTTGGGAGGATGTAGGGACCCAGTGAAGGGGGGTCGGGCCTACCATCAGCATCATTACCAGCACCTCTGGCACAGAAATAGGTGGCAGAATCCTCATCCTTGAGGTTGTTCATCTGCAGCGTCAACGAGCTCTGCCCATTGTCCCTGGAGATGGTGAACCTGCCCTTGACTGATGGCGCGTAGTAGGTGTTGGCACCATTGCTGTAGATCCCAGAGAGCCATTCCAGTCCCTTCCTGGGCCTCTGGCAGACCCACGCCATACTGGATCTGCCGAAATTGAAGCCGGAGGCACGGCAGAAGAGGTGCAGGGACCCCCATGGGTTCCTTGAGGTCACCCCCAGACTCCTCCAGGGTCATGGCTGCCTGCAGCCCTGGGGGGAAACAATGGGAATGTGGGGGCTGAGTGGGACGATCCCGGTGGGAATTTGGGGGTGGCGTTGGAGTTCTGGAGGGTCCCGCTCCTACCTGGGAGGGCAGAGAGGACAAGGAGCAGCGGGAGGAAGGGCGAGGCCGTGGTGGCACCAAGATCGTGTCATGTTTGCCCACCCATTGACCCCAAATCTCACTCACTGACCCCAAATCTCATCTGTTGACCCCAAATCTCAATAACTGACCCCAAATCCCCAGGGGGGTCCCTGCGCTGCCTCTGCTGCCCATCCGGCTTCCATTTTGGTAACTACGCCATGGGGTGGTATTGCCAGAGCCCTGGGAAGGGCCTGGAATACGTTGCAGATATCAACAGCAATGGAGTCACCAGATACACCCCATAGGTGAAGGGCCGGTTCAGCATGGCCAGGGACAACAGGCAGAGCTTGGTGACGCTGCAGATGAACAACCTCAAGGATGAGGATTCCGCCACCTATTTCTGAGCTAAAGCTTTTTATGCTTCTGTTCATGGTGATGGTATTGACCC
Organism: Dendrocincla tyrannina; assembly: GCA_035047865.1. Taxonomy (NCBI): domain Eukaryota; kingdom Metazoa; phylum Chordata; class Aves; order Passeriformes; family Dendrocolaptidae; genus Dendrocincla; species Dendrocincla tyrannina. The sequence goes on from JAWWMP010000357.1 coordinate 12,191, forward strand.
CCATGTTGGGTCCCCTCACCCCTTCACCAAGCTCAAGATTATTCCTCCAATCCCCAACCCTTTTGACCCAACTCTTCAGCCTTTGGCCCAGCCTTGGGCTGGTTCCACCCTAATTCCCCACCATTGGCCCCAGTGTTTCAGTGTTTGCCCCAAATATGGACCCTTTGGGCCCTGAGCTCAACCTTGTTCTTCAGTTTTCAAGCACTGACAGAAACTAGGGGGTCCTAGAAACTGGGCTTCACCTTTGGCAATCACGGAATATTCTGGATCCGCCAGAGCCCTGGAAATGGATTGGAATACGTCGCTGGTGTCACCAACACTGGTGGTTACACCGAGTATTCCCCATCGGTGAAGGGCAGGTTAAGCATCTCCAGGGACAACGGGCAGACCTTGGTGACGCTGCAGATGAACAACCTCAAGGACGAGGATTCTGCCACCTATTTCTGTGCCAGATGTTACACTGGTGGTTGTGCTGCTGCTGG
>JAWWMP010000358.1:0-12610 GCA_035047865.1 Dendrocincla tyrannina
AGGATGAAAGGGAAAGGTGCATTGCATTGGGGAGAGGAGAAAGAGATAATACAAGAAACACTGTTCATATGGACACTGATAATACATACTGATCTTGCAAGTGTGTTTCAAAAAACTGAATAAACAACAAAACTGATAACAACAAACCAAGAAACCCCAAAACACAGCAAAAAAGTATGTGTTGTTCTTAAAAACTTTAGAAACTCTTTTCAGACACATTAAGTTTGTATTTTGGGTGATCCTTTTGTTGGAGAGCAGGAAGAACTGACTAAAAGTAGTTGAGGGAGGAAGAAGTAATAACATTTAGCACATTGGTTTTTGTTTGTAATGTTTCCTCACAATTCCTACCACAGGTCATTCAAACAACAGAGAAGACTGACTGATTTGACATAGTGAGAATGTTGCAGCTTTGTCACCTGCTTGCAGCAAGCACAGTGACTGAGCAAGCAGTACTGTCCTGCTGTGTGCTCCTAGCAGGGAGCCTGTGCTGGTTTCCCCAACCAAGTGGGTGCTGTGCACCCCACAGTCATCCTGTGAGATGCATCTGAGCATGACTCAGCCCACAGGAGACTTGATGGCAAGAACATGCTCCTAAGAGGAGGGAGGGTTGCTCAGCTGGCACACTGTCATCAAAGAAAAGTCCTACCTAAACAACCTAGTGGCCTTCTAAAATAGAATGACTCCACCATGGACAAGGGAAGGGCTACAGATGTCATCTCTCTGTAGTTCTGAAAGGTCTTCCACAGTGTCCCCCACAACATCCTTCGCTCCAAATGGGAAAAAGACAGATTTGATGGGTAGACTTTTCAGGGGATAAGGAATTGGTTGGACAGGCACATCCTGTGGTAGTGGTTAATGTCTTAGTTTCCTGGTAGACATCAGTGACATGTGATGTCCCTTAGGGGTCCATACTGGGACCAGTGCTATTTAATATTTTCATCAAGGACATAGTGGGATTGAGTGCGCCCTCAGCAAACTTGCAGGTGACACACCAAGCTAAGCAGCTGACATGTCTGAGGAACAGGATACCATCCAGAAGGACCTGGGCAAGCTCAAGAAGGGGGCCCATGGGAACCTTATCAGATTCAACAAAGCTGAGATTGCAGTCCAGAGAGCCAACTGTGTCCTGTGTTGCATCCCCAGCAGCATGGGCAGCAGGACAATGCGGGTGATTCTGCCCCTCTGCTCCCCTCTGGTCAGACACTACTCGGAACACTGCATCCATCTCTGGGGCCCCCAGCAGAGGAAGGACATGGAACTGCTGGAGCAAGTCCAGAGGAGGCCACCAAGATGATCAGAGGGCTGGAGCATGTCTGCTATGAGGAACAGCTGAGAGAATTGGTCTTGTTCAGGTCAGAAGAGAAGGCTGTGGTAGATCTTAGAGCCCCTTCTAGTACCTAAAAGGGCTACAAGACATCTGGAGAGGTACTTATAACAAGGACATGTAGTGACAGAACAAGGGGGAACTGGCAGGTTTACATGAGGTACTAGGAAAAAATTCTTTACTGTGAGGGTGGTGAGGCACTGGCACAGATTGTCCAAAGAACTTGTGGCTGTCCCTTCCCTGGGAATGTTCAAGGCCAGGTTGGACAGGGCTTGGAGCAACATAGTCTTGTGGAAGGTGTCCCTGTTCATAGCAGAAGGGTTGGAACTATGTCTTGAATGTCCCTTAAATCCCAAACTAGTCTATTATTCAAAGCATTCTATGATTCTATTATTTCAGATAAACCAAGTAGCTTTCCTCATATTGGTGACTTGTATTTATTGCATGTTTCACTCTTCAGACCAGCAGTTCTTCAAGAGACATAAAAATTAAGTTCTTTCAGAATCTCACAAGGTATTATAGAACTGCATGTTTTTAACTCTTTGTGCTACTAGAATAGTAAAACACTAGTCTGTGCATGACAAAATAACAACATATCAGGATCACCTATTGTGAAAGACCAGGCATAATCATGTTTTGTCTCAAATATTCTGACTGATGGCACAGGAAAGTTGTGATTAGAAGAGAGAGTGCTGAGAAGGTGGACAGTGTTGTGCTGAGCCAACTTCTTTTTCTGCCTTGAGAATCATACTTAGTGTGCCTACATCAACTCCCACCCCCAACTCACTTCCTTGAGGGTTATAAAGGGCTGACTGCAGAAGTCTGAACAATATGCACAAACATAATGAAAAGTCTCCTTTATAGAAGAGGTATGCACAAGGTAAACTGTAAAAGGAAGTGGATCGGTTCTCCTCTCTTTTTTTCTCATGCTTCCTTTATCAACCCCAGATGCCCAGAGGAGTTCCCACACATGTGGTCTGATGCCTTTGTTCAGCCTGATGAGAATTTATAATGAACCTCATTATCATGCCCTCTACTGAGTGGGTTGTGATAGCAGGGACTTGGAAAACGGACCGGGACTGCCAAGGTCTTGGATGAATTCCTAGATGCCTTATGAGTGAGGGTGGCATTGGAAAATTGATACAATCACTGAAAACTGCAGCTCTACATTGAAATTGTGTTGATGAATATTTGCTTTCAATATCCAGTGTAGTTGCCTACCTTTGAAAGCCTGTCATTTTCCCCATTTCCTGCATGGCTAACATCAACCAGCAATTTGTAGAACTTAGAGAATGAAAACCCCCACTTCAGCCTTCCTGTAAACTGAGTCTCAGAAAACCCATCTATATAGCTTCTGCCTCACAAGTTTGCCACAAAACAAGGTGGGACATGGGCCCCCAAAGCTCAGGACTGATCAAAAAGAAGTGGGCAAAGCCAAGGAACAAATCACTAACAAACACATCGACCTGCTGTTGCAATCATCTGGCATCTCCAAGAAGCCTTTTGGGTCTGTGACACCCCACTGGGAGCTTCCCTGAGCACATCTGTGAGCCACGGAGAACTGCCTGTTATTGATGTTGAGAAAGAATGAAAAGAATCTTCCAACAGGTTGTGGTGCTAGGAGGAAACCATTGTCTCAAAATGGGAGAGTCCCTTCAAAAATGGGAGCTATGAGGCAGAGACCAAATAGATCAGGTGCTGGACAGGCCATCAGAAGAGAGGCTTAAGAAAATAGAAAAATCACAATCATTCCAAAGTCTGGAGGCATCCTTTCCCCACCTCTCACTTTAAAACCAGTTTTTCTCTCCCTCACAGAAGGACAGTGCTGAGGATTGACAGCAGCTTGTCGCACCTGAGGAGCTGAGAGGCTTTTGCCCCTGCTGCTGTGCTGCAGGCAGATTTAACATCATCGTTTAACATAGAGATACAGAGGGACCAAAAGCAATTCCATTCATGCCCATGAAACTCAAAGATCAAAAATCTCTTTATGAAAGGGGAATTGTGTGGTGAGGATTAACAAACTTACATTTACAGACTTTATGAATTATCGAAGGAAAATGCAATCCCTTATCTTGTGACATTTATAGCTAGTTAAATGGAATTAAATAGTTGTCTTAAATGTACCATTTAATATGCCCAGAAAATCATTTACTTCAAAAGAAAAACAGGCTATTGCAAAAACTCACCACTGATAAGACATAATTTAAGCAAGTCTTCCACCACTTTCTGTCTGCAAACCATGATTAATTCATACAATTAAAACCAAAACTAACTGTTTACAAAAGCTCTGACTTTACAGAGCATTTTGCTCAAGTCCCGTGAGATTTCCACTATCAAATCAAAGCTGGCTTTCTGCTCTTTAACTCTAAGTTTTCAATAACACAAGAAAGTCAAGTTTTCCTCATCTTACAAAGCCTTTTAAGGTATTGGGTTATGTGCACTGGTTTTGTTTGCTTTTTTTAATTCTAGGATTATACCTACAATTCGTCGTTGCTGCTAACCATTCAGTATGTGCAACTTTATTAATTGTGCCTAATTACTGCAGGCAATCAGTCTTACTCTCTGCATGTGACCCCTATTCACCGCAGAGTCAAAGCTCTGAAGTTCTACTTGAATTACCATGCACTGCCATGGAGACTCTAGAATTATGGAACGGTTTAGGTTAGAAGGGGCCTTAAATTTGCTCATCTATCTCCAACCCTGTGCCATGGTCATGGACATCTTCCACTAGACCAGATTGCTCAAAGCCCCATGTAAATAAAGCACTGGGCTACTTAGTGCAGCCACCAACACTGGGGTCTTCCCCAAAATATTTGGGAACTCTCCAGGACTCTGTAAAGTTAAACATAAAGACTGTAACCAGGAGGTACTTTTAATTATAATTTTTTTTTAACCATCTCTAACCTCAAAGTGGGTTTGGCGGACCAGGAAAGACTCTCAAACGTGTAGGTGTGAGCAAACTGGCTTCCCCTGGAAAAATGAAAGAGCAAGCAGACAGTTCATGCCTACAATTTAATGGAAGCTTTTTTTTTTGAGCAGAATAGGTTTGTGAGCTTGGTGGTTAAAAGTAGGGGAATGAAAAAAAACCCCAAAGCATGAGAAACTTGCAGTTTGGTACAAAAGAAGCAACTGACTCTGCAGTGACTTTTCAGACAAAAAAGCCAAATGTATTTAAAACTTCTTTGAGCCAGCTTACTACGTTCTCTGATTTAAAATGGCCTTCTCTTTCTCTTTGATTCATTATTCATTAAAGAAATAAACAGCATTTAATTGTCACTGTAACAGTTCTATACCCTTTCTTATTGTCTACAGGTGTATTTTGTCCATTTTCAGTTTTAGAATACTCTTCAGCAATACTGAAGGAGGCAAAGATCCAGACAGCTTCCCAAGTCTTTTGTCTGTGTTCACTTCCTTGACCTACTCCTCCTTGTCATTTCTGTTTAGACATGCAAAAAACAGCTCCTACTGAGAGAATCCTATCTCAGACTGAAGGGTTCCCACACAACACACTGCATAGAGTTCTGCCACATCACGTCCAAGAAGAAAATATAAACCATGATTAAAAAATTTTGCAAAATAAGATCTGATGTAATTTCTTTATAAAATAGCAAATATTAACAGAAACTGAGAAAACTAACTACATTAGAAAATGTGATTCAAATACTCGGACTAGAAAAGCACAGGCAACAGGTTTAATGAACTCCCTCTCACATGTGAGCCATGCAATTGAATTTCCAAAAACAGTGAAATAGGGACCCATGACAACAGACACTCCACGCAGAACATGTTTCTCCATTTACAGTTTAAAACCCCATAGAAGTAGGACTTTTTTCACATCTTAAATGTCCTCCCAGCCAAGAGGTGGAAGGAATTTAGGACATAAACGATAATGTTTTTGAAACAATAAACCTTCATAATCATAGAATCATAGAATAAATACACCCTTTATGACAATATGACCTTCTTACTTCTACAGAACCCAGACAACCAAAAACTCTCGAGGGTGGAATAGATCTTCACTTAAAAACTGTCAATTTAAACATCCAAAATTGTTACTGCTAGAATAAGAGAAAGAACACTGGCAGAATTACAGCAGATGATGGAAACGAGGCACCAAATGAAGTTTAAAAGCTATACAGTCAGAGACTCTGGAGATTTTTAACTAGACATTTGCTTCCATTGCAATTGTTAGGTGCTAGATATGTATCGAAAGAATGTATTGCGTGGCTGATCAGATTGAGGAAAAGAGGGAATTTTCTAGAGGAAGAGCCAAAACAAGTCATTCCTAAGAGAACAAAGAGGCAAAAAGCACTGTTAAGAGCACACTTCACACCGATGCTGCTGCAGCCTCTGCAGCAGTAACCCACGGAGAAGGGAAATAGCTAGAAAATAAACATGGGAAAAATAAATTTCCAGGACCTGCCATCTGAACAACTGGACATTCAGGATGCCTCCATCCTGGCATGCAGAGTTTCTCCTATTTTCCATGGCCAGAGCATGTTCGTTATGGGGGAACACTGCGTGATGAAAACTGTAATGGCACAGCAAACAGGAGTAGGAGACACACGAGCTCGCTGACCCTCCGTGGTGAACCACCCACGGCACCACTCTCCGTGTCCCTCCTCGGGCTGCTGCTCCGCTCCTGCCCCTCGGCAGGGCCAAACTGCAGTATCCATGTAATTGTATGCGACAAAGTACGTACAAAAAGAGTAATTCAAAATCAACTGATTTATTTTTTCCAGGTTTAAAGTGATATGTTTAAAAATGATCACAGTAATTATAGCTCCTCTGTGTATAATGTGTTAGAAGAGTGGCATGGAGGCGGGAGGGGCATACCTCATAAAACTGTCCCAGCGTTGACTTCAATTAAATTGAATATATCACAGCCAAAGGAATTATTTAATTTTTTGTTTAGTACATGATATAAATACTATATCAATTGTGTTTCCCTCCTTTCTCAATTTTTCTCCAAGTTTCTGGTTATAAAGACAAAGATCTGATAACTGCCCTCCAAGCTCTGAAGAACTTCCATAGAATCAAAAAACAAACCCCAAACTGAAATAAGACAAGTGAACGAAGCATCACAGGGAGAAAATCTCAAGCATAATCACACCCATTTTTGGCAAATACAGAACCTCAATTGACTTCGCAGTTACATAATAGGGAGTAATTGACTAGAGAACAACTCTGAAGAAACAGACTAAGAAACAAGAAAGTGAACATAAGGCAATCTCTTGCAAGAAAGGTAAACAGAACACAAGGTTGTAGAAATGGGACCAAAGAGTGCAAGAGGATCAAGTAATTTTCCTTATTGGCTGCACATTAAACAGAGAATAGCCCATAGTATCTACTTTTTTTGGCTTTATATTTCAAGATCAGCTGTAATAAGAATGCTAAATCTAAAAGGAAGCCATAGACAAGGATTGAGTTGAGGTTGCTTAATGCAAAAGACAGACAACTAAAAAACAGTTAAAGTATTCCACAGATACTTAAATAGGAGCTGGAAGGATGGAAACTAATTTATTCTCTATGCCCAGAATGGGTAGAAAATACTGGTTTAAAATTACAACCAGAAGTCTTGGGGTTAGACATTAGAACACTATTCCTTAGAAATTAAAGGTTAGACATTAGAACGTTATTCCTAGGAACAGTGGGATGGATTTGAATGGAAATGGAATATTTGGAGAGGCTGTGAAATTGACAATATTTGTCCCAAAAAAAAAGAGGCATATTGGACAAACAACTGCCAGAAGAGCCCAAGGCATTTCTGTGTTTCAGTAGGGGTCCAGAATGAAGCAATTAACCTGTCAAGGACAGGTGTGAAACAGCAGTGACCTATTAAATGAAAAACCCTTCAAGAATTTGAGGGACTAAATATTTCATATGCGGACCAAAATGTCTCTGGCAATAGGAAAAAGGTCCTATAAAACCCAATAAAAATCTTTAACACAGTAGCAATTTCAACGATAAAGACCAAGGGCACTAATGTCTTTACCCACAACCTGGAATCCTTTTAGCTGCAAGGATAGCAGGGCTTTTATTTGCTGATAATTCTGTATGGTTTTTAAGATCTGAAGAAAGTAAGTGATACTCACCTGCTTTTTCCGAACAGAAAGAAATCACCTCTGGAAAGAAGTTCAGAAGAACATATATTCATATGTGAATATAGATACTACTGTTGCATTTACAGAGAATTGTAAGTACATACTACAATTGATTAGGATTGTAAAGGCTTGCTGCTGTCTTGTGTTAAGCTTATATGTCAGCAAAAAGGACAGAGGTATCCATGATTTGTATGTAAGCAAACTATTTGGTAAAGACATGCATCTTGTCATTTTTGTCAAGAAATTTTTGAGACTTACACTTCTGAGATTTAGAGCTTGTTATTGTCACTGATTACTTTTTCCAATATAGCACCTCAGGGCTTACCAGGTTCTGTAGTCTGTTCCACTCAACTGAATAAATTTCCAACCATCAAGGCTCCTGCCAATGTCAGAGTCATGCACAGAGCAGTTCAGCAGCCTCCAGAGAACACTTTTATCTAGTCTGATGTGCAGCATCACAGTGTCATCATTCTGCTGTACTTAAATGTGATCTGACTTGCGCAAGAACAATCCCTGTACGTGAATAAATCTAGGGAGTTTGAGTTGAAAAGCAAGTTCAATATTCAAAGTATTCCCTGGGGAACTATCGCAAGGAGAGAATGCATAAAGGAGGGAAGGCATTAGGAAGAAAAAGTTACCCTCCTGCTGCCTCTTTTGGAAGAAATGAAAGTGGAAGTTTCTTAATAATCAGCCATAAATCTTTGGAGTCTTGACGGCTTAGAAGCACAGGAACAGGAAACTTTGTACATTCAGAAACCTGTGAAATTTTTACCCTGTGGAGATACTAGGCAGTGCGGGAACTCCAAGCCTCAGGCAGGTAAACATGACTATTTCAAATACTATGGTGCTCTCAGCAATAGGTACAAAAGCCTTCCTAGGTTGAGTAGTATTTGCGGAGTAACATGCTTTTTAAGCTTAGTCAAACAAATGTCAGAGAAGATTGTTTTTACTGAACGTGAATGTTGAAAAAGGGCATTAGTATATGTCACTGGTTGCCTAATTGCTTGAAGAGGTAGATAAGATTACATGAACAAAGGAAGACGTCTACACTCTTGTCTAACAGTTTAAAACATATGGATCAAGCTTTTAACTTCTGGATCTCAAAATTACAAGCTGAACAACTTTTGAAAAAAATTGGTACATACACAAGGGTTGGCTGATTCCCGTTTATGTACTTTTAGGTTTTTTAATAACAATGTCTGATATATTTGTATGAATCTTTGCTGAGGTATAATTATGGTATTCTGTTTTTAGAAAATCTGTTTGCCATGATTTTTTTCATGCAACTTATTTTATTGAATATGTACTAGATTACATTACTTAATTATATTAGAATACATTGGTTAAGCTTATAGAGTTTGTTCTGTTCATATACTAATTTTTTAATTCACTCTATATAAAACTTAATATTTCGTTCCAGCTTTTATCTTCTTCACCTGCAGAACAAACAAACAGACAACTTTAAAATCCTTTACAGACAAGTAAACTACTATAATAGTTTGGATGATCAGACTATCATACAATGGAGGCTGTTATGCTAGAATTCTTTTTTATATATTTTTAAAGGTGTTCTATTTCCCCTAGAAATTAACAAAGTCTCTCTTCAGTATTAATAATTTGTTCTCACCTTCTTGTCTTTGCAGTTGCTGTTTTCATTAAAAGAAGGAACACACTCTTCAGCAGTATCTTGAAGCTGCTGACTACTGCATGGTACTTTCTTCTACTTCAACTTGAAGTCTGGGTATTTAACAAAAAAAAAGAAAAAAAGAAAAAAAAAAAAAGAAAAGACAACCAAGAAGGACCTAAAACTCTAGTAAGAAAACTTATTACAAGTATTACAAGGAACTAACTGCTGCATGATTTTCCCCCCACAGAATTCAGTTTAGAAACTTATGTTCATTAATTAATTAAAAGTTTACAAGCTATACAGGAGTCCTCCACCTTCGTAGCTTATATATGCAGGATGTCTGAACTGAACTTCACTTACTCTCAAGGAGGTCATTTCAGTGGTCTGACCCTGAATGTTTTGTCATATCATGTATGTGCCATCTACACTGACAAGAAGGCACAATGTTATTCTCTAATATTACAATACAGGGCATACTACCTAGAAAGAACAGGTTTTGCTCCAGTTAATACAGTCAATTTATGCCAGATCAGTTCAACTTCAAAAGTTTTCTGCCGGAAGCCTTATACCCATTTTGCCAGTTCTGCAAAAATAAAGGGTATGAAAAGGCTTATTGGCAAAACACTAATATTCTAAAGTGGTATTTAGCCTAGTAGTAAAACACTCAAAGGAGGAAAAGGAGACAAAGTAAAAAGATATAAAAAAGCCTAACCAGCCTTCCTTCTGCTGCTTTTCTCCTGAGTGCTGTGCAGGGACAGAAGTCCAAGTATTCATCTAACTCTTTTTTTCTGTAATTACTTCTGCTTTTGTCTCTCTTCCTCTTCACCCCTCCTTTTTTCATCCACAGCTGCAGCTGTTTCTTGCTGCATTCTGGACATGAACCTTCCCATTTTCTACACAGCTCATACAGTATTGGCCACACCTGCTTAAGGAGGGACACCTCTCTGTCAAGAAACATGGGGTGTAACCTACCATTAACCTCTTGTTCCACTATTCGTGAACCAAGAGCAAGGAGCCTTTGAAGCATTACCTTTCCGATAATGTGGGAGCCAACCACACATTTTGTCCTCTTTGGCAAAAATATCTCTATGTCCTTTATTTGTACATAAAATTGGTCAAAATATCTGCAAACAATGTTAGTTTGTGGGTAAATCTTATAAGATCTTGAACAACAAAACTTAATAACATACTTTGGCAAGTGAAACTAGAGTCCAGTGTAAAGCCTAGACTGCTTCCTCTGCAGAAAGCCAGCTGTGATAAGCTGGAACAGAGAATTAGCTTTATCATAGTGTTTTATTTTTCAAGATTGGTCTTCCACCTTTACATAGAGGAAAAATAGTTCAAGGAAACCTAGTTACTGCAAAAAGGCTTAGGGGTATGGGAGAATCATAAGATGTTCAGTGCCTAACAATTTATGAATCACTCTGCTTCCATGGCTGTCTCAAAAAGGAACTTTACAGCATCAAGAGTTTACAGTATTTTAATTTTAATCCTTCTCCTGCAGAAATATTCATGAATTTTTACAAGCCATTTTTAAGAAAACAGCTGCAGTGCCGTAGAAAATAACTTTCCTTTTAAATTAGATGCCTTATAGGATGAATATCTAAAAACATTGTTGTGGCATCTTATTAAACAGCCTCATAACAGGATGCCTTTGAAGACATCTACAGGAAGCTTTATGAAGGAATGGAGACCAAAGTTAAGAACAACTCTAGAGCCTCTAATTCATTCACGGTGGAAATAAGTCCTGACACCAATACACAGATTTGGTTGCCACAATTACTGAATGCAGAAAGATCTATTCTCAGCAAGTCTTTGTGTCTGTAACTGAGATTAGTCTGCTTCTTAAAATGCAGCAGCTCTTTCTGCATTGAAAAAAAGGCAACATAACCCTTCCTGGCCCTCTTCCTTATGCAAGTGCTCCAGCTATTCATGATATTGCTTCTGCTGCTCTGCCTCATGCAGTTTGAGGTTCAATACCTGGGAAGAAAAAGACACAAGAGAAACAAAACACTTAAATAACTCCAGCTTCCTGGTCTGATGATTCTGGCTTTACACATCCTTCCTGCTATGCCTTTAGTGAATTTCCACAACAATGCAGCAGGTGCCCAGGACAGCATGAGGAAATAATCCTTACTCCAAGGGTGCCATGTAAATACAAATACATCAATTGGTCCTTTCTGTTCCAACGTAGTAGTCACAGTCTTTTCTAAAAGACAATTCTTATAAGTCTCAGACCCTTGCCCTGTGTAAGTGCTCTTTCTTGAACTTCTCTTGCTGTCCCTGAGCCTTTTTTGAGCTACAATACACATAAAAGCAGAACAGTATTCAAAACATGCACAAACCAAAATACAAACACAAAGAAAATTACTTTTAAAATAAGCTAAAGGACCCTTAATTGTCACAAATAGAGTCTTTTTCTGACCACTGAAATATCAACAGTAGCCAGATTTTCACCCTGAAAGATGAACTATAATAGGATAGTCACTGAGATTTTTGACTAGCACAGAATTGTCCAGCACAGTCCTCACTTTGATTAACTGCTATAAAATTTTAAGGATACCAGAACTAATCTCTCCTCTTCTTTACTACGTCTTGCAACACTTGGAATTCCTGATGCTGCCTTACTTATCTCAGTTCATCAAAGCTCCTCAGTTGTTTGCTTGCCTGGGTATACACTTTGGATGGAAATACATGTGGTGTATGTTCTGGAATATTTTTTGACTATGTCTTAATTAATCCTCCAGTTTTCATGATGCTGTAATAGTTAAGGTATAACAAACCTAAAAACCTGTCTAAAATATGTCGCTATTTCCTTTCTCTTGAATAAAGACTTGGTGGAGCTCTGATAGTACTGCCAGTGGAGTGACCTCTTGGAAGGCTGGGAGAGTCCTGGGAGCCAGGTTCACAAGCACCCCTATTGTCTTGTAGCAGCCCCCAGGTGCCCCTGCCTGATCCCAGTGCTGCAAGGGCCATCCTGAGCTCTGTCCCACCAGAAAGGGCCTCCTCAGTGTCTAGGACCCTGCTGCAGGGGGTCAGGGTGGAGGCAGTGAGGACAAGAAGTCCTCTATTTCTGGTGTGCCTGGCAGTGGCTACCTTTCCCAAGTGGGCACAGGGGGCTGCATGCTGGAAGCAGGAAGGGTGTGCAGATGAGGGGATGATGAAGCTCTTCTCCTGGGAATAGGTGGCCAGCATGGAGCAGTGATGCAAAAAGGCATATAGGTGCAAATAGGTGGCCAGCATGATGCAATAATTCTGGTGGGGAGAAAGGTTCTCGTGTCTCATTTTGCAAGCTAAGCTTCCTGTCCTCTTCCAAATCCATTCACAGTCTGATCTGCTGTCAACATCTCTTCATTTCTGTGATGGGAATTCTAAAGTGACTTTCAAGACACTTTGCCTGAAAGAGAATTGGCTGGCAGTTCATCATTGCCCTGCAGTCCTTACGAAAGCACTTTGTCAGTTCTTACCCACCTACTGTCCAAAAACTGCAGGTGAAGGACTGAAGCTTTGCCAGCTGTGACAGTGGCCTGAAGAAAAGGCAGTTGGGGCAAAATA